>OV884013.1:17575948-17985921 GCA_930367205.1 Acanthosoma haemorrhoidale | reverse complement strand
GTTCTTTATTTACCCACACACGGGGTCAAAGCTTGTTTGTTCCTTAGAAGGTGTCCGGATGACATGGACGTAAACTTCTACCTGAAGTAGATACTTTCCCAGAGGGTCTTGTGCAAACACCTAAGGAAGTACTCGGATCGGCTTTTCAGTCATCTCAAGTCACACGCACTCTAGACATGTCACCTACAGCTAACGCTAGAGGTGAAGTACTGCCAGTGGGCAGCTTATTGTTTACTGATAACTTGTTAAGCTTGTTCGCTTATTCTAGAGACTTTTTGTCTGATAACTCGCGATTTTACAATGGGACCTCTTTGAACCAGTGTACTAGCAGTCAGTAGAGGAGCCAGTATTTCAGCCACAGCTGACAAAATCGAAAATGTATGTTATAGTTTCCGGTCAACGGTTTGTTATCCGCTGCTCATAACCTTTAATTTAAAATTTCCTCACGGAGAAGGAGAAAATGCTTCCGTGATCACCTGAGTAAAAGCTATGGTGTTCAGCGTGAATATGGCGTTATGACTTCTTCCTCTACAATAAGTTACAACGCCCCATTAAAGAGTGGGTTTATAACCCTGAGTTGAAAACAGGGATTGTTTTTACAAACCCTTGCTTTGCCTTCTTCACCATTCTTCTCTGTCCTTAACCTGATCAAAGATACGCTCAAGTACTCTCAAAGAGTTTCCAATCAATGGCTCCCGTGCTTTCATAAGCCTCAAATCCATAAGCTAACACAGGACCAGTATCCTACAACCCGTTGGCGTAATAATTTGTTTTTCTTCGCTTACCAGGGTATTTGTGTTATATTATACTTATCTGCACAGTAGACACTTGAAAAACATACTCCCACTTCTGATCGGCAGTAGTACCAACATTGGTAAATTAATAAATGGAATTCCCTTAATTAGAAATACTTGTTAAAAAAGCTCAATTATATCGCTTTATGCGAGACAGCAAGTATGAGGGTGCTGACTTTTAGTGTCACGCTAAAAATGAAATATTCGAGAAAAAAAAAATGAAAAAGAGCATGATTTAAGCTGAGGAAAATAAATCTAGCAGAGCGAGGTATAATGCTGAGGATAAGACTTGAGTGGAAATAATAGAATAATCCGAGGAGAAATGTGGTCTGGAGGTCTAATCGATGGAGCTACGGAAGTGGAATGGATGATATTGCGGCTGTCTCGGGGATGGGGAGGTAATCGCGGAGAGCAATGTGCCAACCGCTCCAGCCAATATATTTCTTCCAGTGTTCTATCATATCCTAGCGCCAACATGTAACAACTGTATCTAGCAAGAGAATACATTTGTAATCACTAGTTGATCCCATGATCAGTAGCCATTATTTTTTCATTGTTAAACTGATACGGTGCGAAGTGGTCCATTTGAAAGTTTTATCTGAAACAAAAACAACTCATAAACGGTGTGCTAGAATATAAGTATAATATCGCTTATTATGTATAATGATTTATATATATAATATAAATAAGTGCTAAAAAATCTTATTTAGCCTAAGGTATCAAATGCCTCCGCAAACTCATACTTTATTCCCAGACGGCCATTATTCTTAAAAAAAACGTTTACTTCTTTTTTCTTTTTTCTAAGACCATGTCTTAGCCCTGAAGTCCTAAGTCATAGTCTTAGTCCTAAGGTGGTCTTGCTATAGGTATTTTCGGACCTAATTGGCTTCACGCGAGCTTTGAGAGTTTAGAAGAACTATTTTCATTCACGCCATCACTGGCCCTTTTGTGAGAGAAACTCCTAATAACCGTAGGAAGACGCTCTGTCAGGAAACTACAAAACTTGTCAGTGCTCGAAAAATTTCCGGACAAAACCTTCATTGGTGGTGACTAATTAGGCTGATTAGACTTTTTTGAAAAAACTACTCGAAATGATTGATCAAAAATACTTTATAACATTAATCGGACTACATTTGTTCACTAAAAACACCTTTTAAGGAAATATTTAGGTCGAGTCATAAGTAACTTCTGTTTTTTTCTCAGACATTTATTTTTCTCTAAATAACAAAATTATATTAATTTATTATGTATTCACCACTATTATCTATAACCTTTTCCCATCTTCCTGGCGTTATTAATCGTTAAATCTGACTTCAACAACTCGTGGTGAATTATTCCTTGACAATCCCACAATGCACACAATAAAGTATTTTTGCCATGGATATTTGCTTTCGGATCTGCTAGGGGTGGTTGATCCTCATCATGCCACTGTCTTTTGCGGACTATATTGTCGTAGGTAACCCATTTTTCATCGCCTGTTACAACCCTGTTTAAAAAAGGCTCAATTTTTACCCGTGAGGGCAGACTTGTGGCGGTTGACATGCGATCTTCTTTATTCCGTTCACTGAGATTGTGAGGTACCCACACTCCTAACTTGCTGACTTTCCCTAATTTCTCCAGGTGGCGGTTAACAGTTGATTGTGATGTATTCAACCTTTCTAATATACCTCTTGCTGATTGACGTGTATTTTGCTCCAATATTGCCTTTAAAAGGTTGTCGTCAAAAACGGAAGGTCGTCTCACCCTCGGTTCGTCTTTTAAGGTCGTATCTCCAGAACGGAATTTTATAAACCAGTTTCTGACTGCCTGATCAGTTATTAGTCCTTCACCATATACACTGCATATTTTTTCAGCTGTCACCCTAGCACTATTGCCTTGTTTAAATTCCCAAAGGATTACATGACGAATATGTACTTTTTGACTCTCCATTTCAGTGGTTAAACAAAACAGTTTAACGTAACGTGTATCACACAAAACTGTTGACAAAAGACTAACTGAAGCCTCGTCTATATAGTGAAAACAAAAACTTGTCATGGTAACTCATAGCGGGTAGATACGAACAATAGATTCTCTAAGCTTCATCGGAAGTTACTTATGACTCGACCGATAGAATATAAACAGCTTAAATATTTCTAACAGTATGGCGTGTAGGAACAGAACCAGCGTTGCTGCAACTCAGCCAAGTAGAAAGATGGGGTGAAATTGCCTATTGCCCTGTGTTGTCACTGGCCTGCATCAAATATGACCGACTTTCTGTGTGATGTGAGTAGGTATATCTAGAGCACCCTGAATGATTACAGTCATCAACTCCCCTCACATGAAAAGGACTGCTCCCTCGTAAACAGCAGTTTCTTAAAAAAAACAACGATAGTTTGAAACGTTGAATTGCAGAGCGATATGGAGACGTAGTTGTAGCAGAATAGCGCATGCGCAGATCTTAATCACTTTAATAAGAGAATTTCTACAATAGTGTTTTGTTTCAATAGTTATATAATGTAATTCAGATATATTTTGAAATACATTCATATCCAATATGTATTGTCCGTATTGCGTTTAAAGTTGTAAAAGAGAAATCGCAGCTCCTTGTCAGAGTATAGAAATCAGACTCCTGGTTTCTATGAACCAAAAAAAATGGAAATTATACAGTAAGATACAGGTGATTTTGCTGAATAATATATATTTTATTTTTTTTCTTAGCTCTCTAATTATAAGATTAAGGATGAGGGAAAAACAAAGGGATATTTGGGTTGAGCGGATCCTTGTACTAGGAGTACCTGCTTGAAGGTGGTGTGAGGGAATTAAGGAGTGTGGGAAGCCTCGGTAGAGGTTGATTGTTGCGGTACAGTGGTGAGAGTCCACTGGTGGCTGGGCCTAGAGTCCCTCTAGGCATGTAGTGCAGTCTTATTTAGTCGGATAGCACTGTTGGGTGCCCGTTAGAGGCTTGTTGTTGGTGGGCCAAGCGCCGTGATGTCCACCATTTGGTCTGTTGCCATCTTGAGAGTTGCCATCTTGGTAGTGGTGGGGGTGTCATGTCTCGGAATAGAGGGTCTTGACGAAGTTTCTGTCAGAAAGCTTACACGAAACTCGTCAGTACTTGAAAAAATTCGGGATAAAACCTTCATTGGTGTTGATTTCTTAGTCTGATTGGATTTTTTCTGAAAGACTATTCGGTATTGTTGATCAAAAATACTTTACATCATTTACCGGACTACCTTTGTTCACTAAAAATAGCTTTTTCAGGAAATAAATTATAAGCAGCTTTTGTAGTCTTAACAATTTTTTTTACTTCATGCTCGTTCTGCTTTTTTGATGGCTGGTCTGTTTCTGGAGGCTGTACAGAACCTATGCTGCGCACGAGCATACTTGGCTGTTCTTTTGTTATTTTTTTTCGTCGGATCTGTTGTAATATTAGGAAAAAGGAAAAGCCCGGAGGAACATTGTGACAAAAGGCAGTAGAATTGCCCGCTTACAAATGGTTTCCTATGGAGTGGCGAGGGGTGGTCGGGAGCTACACGGGCGGAATGTTAAACAGGAATTATCCGAAATCAGGCTCAATGCGGTCCTCCCCATTGGAACTGTAACCCCTAGGCCCTCCCTCTTGTCCTTTCCTGAAAAGAAAAAACCTGCACAGTACGAGTTAATCGCGGAGCGATCCGATTACAGGACATTTGTCAGCAGTGATGAAGGCGGCAGTGTGCGGTGAAGGTATCGCCTTGCATCCGCGGCCAGGTGCGGCACGGCGATTATCTGCAGCTCACCCTGCCAGCCCTGAGTGGCAGCTCTATTGTCTGGCGGTGAGGTGTGACCGTTCAATCTCAATCGTATTGTCATTGTAGGTTACACTGTACCGGGGGAATCATATTACAGGCCGATTGAGAAAAAGACGTTAGTTCGTAATAAGAAACTATTACGCTGTTTCCTACAAATATTCCCAATATTAATGGATTAAGTATACATAATCCAAATTCATAGTGAGTGTGTAGTTGTTGCATTAGAAGATAGGTGATCGCCCAACCTTTGTACAGCTCTGGTTGCTCAACGCTCGGGTAAGATGGGACCCCCTCTCCCTGAGATCACAGGCAACCGACCAATCAGGGAAGCAAATACCCCTAATAACCAAAAAAAATAGGAGTCGCCAATTCGCCTACAATTTGGAAACATAATACATACAAATTTAGTGTGTTTAAAAGTAACATAGTACAAATAATGGACTTAATAATGTAATGTTGAGAGTCTCTCCTTGATGATGGTTGAACAGGCGAAACATTTAATCTTAAATGATACATTGTTGATAAAAGAATGTTTCTGAGAGGCTAAAGCTTGATGAACGTGTTGTCGATCATAAGAAAAAAACAGTTTTTTAAATCGTAAATCTTTTTTCAGCTGAATATTGATAAATCTGAAAATCTACATAAATTGACAGTTTCACGTTAGCAATACTAAAAAATAATCAGTATATTTCTAAAATTTTTGAAATATATCTTTGCAATATCAGATCGATAGAACCCACTTTTGAACGCTTTACAGACACACGCAAGACGATGTACCTTAATTAATGTAAAGCCTCTCCTTTCAGGCTCGGTAATAAGTTCCATTATAATCTTAGAATCTAGAAAAATGTGTAGCTGCTAAGAAGTCTATCTAAACTAGACGTAAAACTATGTTCTAGTATTTTTTTGATTTTATTTTTATAGAAAACAGACAATCAAAAGTTTATACCAAAAACAAAGTGCATTCAATGCATCTAACAATAAATTTAGCTAATAAATTGTCAAGTTTTTTTTTTCTTGAATGATGCTAGCGGGTAAAAATTATTATAATACAGATCTTCCAGGTAATGCATAGCAATTTTTATAACAGCGGACAAAAGATGAAAACATAAGAAAGATACCGTGAAAGGAAGATTACGACTCTGCGGTAGTAAACCGCATTTTCATTGCTCAAGTAAAAAATATTATTATTATGAAAGAGGAGTAACATCTTCAGTATAAAACACTTTTTCCTGTTATCATAAAATGATCATTTCCATAAAAATTTTATTATCGTAATGCTACAGTATATTTTACTATCCAAGCTGCAACAGTACTTATTACTATAATATAGGTTTGTATTTTTGTTTTGAATTTCTCCATTGTGACAAAGCGGATGAGTCTAGTCATCTGAAAAATGAGTTAACCGTACCTACAGGTCTCTTCTGTTTTGTAAAATCGCGTCCTGTTGCACGAGGAAGAATTTTTCAGTGTGAAGTTAAAGAGAGCTCAATTTTAAAAATAAAGCCCCGTTTCATCGTTTAATATTCAGCACTGAAACGATGGTATGTCTGCTTAACCTTTTTCTTTATTAGACTAAGAGATTTAGTACAAACATTCATTTTATTTATAGTCTCTTTGTAAATGGCGACCGACAAAGGCTCAAAGTGAGCTACTTAACTGGCGTATAATTATGCTTAGGGCTAAACTAGGTGAGGAAGTTTTTTTTTTTAAGCAACACAGATCATAAACCCTTCGGGGGATGGTTGAAAGCAAAGCTAAGTACCATTGTTAAGGCCAGATAAAGTTTTTATTTTGTTAAAAAAGTAAAGTAAATTGAATGACGATTTTTTTTTACAGTTTTTTACGTCAGTGACGAAAATAATAAATAATTAAATTTAACAAACAAAGTAATTTTTTAAATAAAAATCATGATCCAATGAAAAAATCATGATTCAATTTACTTTACTTTTTTAACAAAATAAAAACTTTATCTGGCCTTAACAACCACTCTTGTCGGATCCTGATCTAATAGAATAATACCCGGACGACTGTCGCGTTAATTAATTAAAACAATACTTTTCAATAATATTATAATAAAATTTATTTTCAATAAAACAACTTTATATTTTTAAATTGATAATCAGTGTTTTTTTTATCATACCATCCATACCTTGATCCTAAATTAAAACTAAAACTTTACTAATATTGTTTGTCCAAGGAGTTTTATTCCTTAAAAGATAATTATTGATTTGGAGCATACGAAACGCAACGGAATTAAAAAAAAGTTAGTTGAGTGAAATAAGGTAAGTTATGATGAAATGTGGTTAGCTCGTTAAATTAAAAAAAAAAACTTAATATAATATTTAATTCTTAATACAGTCGGATTCTATTTTCCAAGCATAAAAACTACTATTGCAATAAAAAATCTGTAATGCTAAAATAATTTGTAATGCCATTCTCTCAGTATGCTGGAATTGTTAATATACTTAAGAAGTATCTACCTAAAAAGTCAATGGTTTCGACATACCTGATTTTTAACGACCCCCGCAAAACTTTATAATGATTAATAACTTTATAATAATAATTATAAGCCGTACTAGATTTAAGACGTACATAATGAACTGATTAACATCGGGAATAATATTTTTTTATTTTAAATCAACCCAAGTATTTTAAATCATACAATGGAGAGTTTCACCGCTACCTAACTTATCTAAAACCCCGACACATGATCTATACTATAATTCAGTGCGTCGATACTTTTAACCTGAAACCTAACTTAATACGATACGAAACCATAAGCATAATTTTCAACTACAGCTGATACTAATTACTAATGAGCCTCCATTATTTTTAACATCACTAAGAAAAGAAGTATTTTTTTTAAATTCCAAGTAATTAATTATTTATGCCACTTACCCATTTTTGGCAATGCCTGTCATTTACGAACTGATACAAGTGAACTTTCTGTAACAAGTGAAACCTTTCTGTAAAATTATATGTTATCATCTTGAGCAAGGGACCCGCAAATGCTAGAACAGACAGGCAGACAAACGGGTGAGAACATGATAGCTTCTGGTTTTGAAAAAAAAAATCAAGGAACCAAAAATAAAAAATAAGAACTAGATAAAATTCTACTAAGATGGTAAAGTTACACGATTTATATTCATGGCTCTCATAAATTTATTTTCTAGAACATCATGTATGAGCTATCAAATAGTTAAACACTAGGGGAAAAACCAAAGCCTGTAGTCAAAGGGCACCAGCTGGCATAATAACTATTACTTTCAAAGATTCGGGTTCTATTCCCATCCTTCCCGTTTTACTTTGGGGAAGGTCAGAACGAATGCACTTAGCCTCATGAGAAATGATGCGTATTCACCTCAATGACGAAGTAGTGAATCCGATTACAAATAACAAAATAAATGCTAAGTAGTGACTTAAGCTCTTCGGCGCTACCTACCAACTAAGGCGCCAAGCTCGGTTGACTTGGGTCTTTATAAGATGTACCGTGTATTTAATTTTTTTCTCAACTCTTTAGTAGTCTCTGTGAGAGAAGCGGATTAGTGACAGATCTTCTATTTTTTTCCGGACACTTATTGTAATTATATCTTAATCGATAAGTGTTCACCACCATCCGGAGAGTTGTCGAATATAACATTGCAGATTGTACGACCACTATCTATTTTTTCCCCTCTGCATTGCCCCCGCTGTACCTTTGGGTTACCCCAAGTCTCCATTTCAATCGAAAATTATCAATCAATTGCTCAGCGAAGCTTAAGGTGCAATGTGGGCCATATTAATATTGGAAATTCTTTATTGTGCCACGTCACCAGATCATTGGAGGCTGACCAAAGTGTGAGAGCCACAGACGCTCAGGGTATGGTTGGAGAAGCTGGTCAATGCCAGGAATCTCACTGTCATTTATAGCCGGTCACGAGGCCACTGCCGTTTCAGTCTCCGAGGAGGATTATAGGTATGAGTGGTGCAGTGTAATGACTAGGGGATCAGGGTGGTTGGATAGGATAATATGGAATTTCATGAACTTGGAAGGAATGAGTTCAAGAATGTAGGGTATATTAAGGTCGTTATGAAGGGTTTTGTTGCTGAGATAATAAGGGAAGATAATAATAATGTACTATTGTTCTCAGGACTTTTGCTTGAAAGGATTGGCTGCGCTTGATGTTCGACTTTTTTGCTGTCCCTTATAGCTCTATTCCGTATGTCCAGATTGGCTTAAGTATAACTTTGTTGGTTAGTAATTTATTTTCTATTGAGAGATGGGATGTCCTTTGAAGTAGTCTGTGCAGTGGTCTAAAGCGTCTGTTTAGTTAGTTCTTGTCTTTTTAGCCTCGTATGTGGGTTCCAGGTCAGCCGTTTGTCGAGCTGGAAGCCTAAGAGCCTTACTACCTCGGATACAGGGAGAGGAATTTGCGTCATATTCAACGAAACTTTTTTTGCTTCTGTTCCAAAAGGATACCAGCTAGAACAGGTCTTAATTTAGTAATGTATTAGGTGTATATGTATATGTATATGTATGTGTATAGGTGATGCATATATGTTTGCATCCTAGATTAACAAATGGAATTGAGCAGAACTATACAACTTTAATAGATATCTATTTGGAGTTGGAAACCTTGAATAACTCCATGAATGCGAAGAACAGTTTCTTTGTCTATGAGACTAGTAAGTGATGCGGGTGAGCGCCTGAGTTTTATTCGCTGTTCTTGTTTACTTTTGGCGGTCAAGTATAAATATGTTCCATTGACTCCAATAAAATAAAAGAGCATAACGGATTCGGCTCCTTCTAGAAATAGTCCAATTACAAAATCCTTATTGTGATAAAATTTCAATCTGCCTCATCGGGCAATAAATAATTGAGATAAATGTTTTCATTCATACCATATTTACAATTCTTCATTCAATCGCTCATTCATGCAGTATTTACAAACAGCCCAGAGACCTCCCTAATCCACATCGTTGTCACCTCCCTCGCTTGGGAAAGTGGAAGTGGAGTCTTGGGAAGCCCCCAACGCTCCTCCGTCAGCCACGTCACAGATCATTGGGGCTGACCAAGAGCGCGAGAGCCACAGACGTTCAGGACATGATTTGAGAAACTGGCATACGTAAAATGATCAACGGAGTCAAAATACCGTTTCCAATAACCCCGACTGACACTAAAAGCATATCGCTTGGTTTTATTAGGGATGGAACAACTTTATTGTAGACAAGCTAAAGGAAAGTTGGGAAGTCTCTCACACTCCTCCTTCAACCGCGTCACCGGATACGAGCCAGTGGAGGCTGACCAAGATCGCGAGAGCCACATACGCTCAGGACATGATTGGAGAAACTGACCATTGCCAGGACTCCCACTGTCACGCATTTATAGCAGGTCACTGCCGTTTTAGTCTCCGAGGAGGATTATAGGGATGAGTGGTGCAGTGTAATGACTGTGCTAGGGGATTAGGGTGGTTGGATAGGTTACTATTGAATTTCATGAACTTGGAAAGGATGAGTTCAAGAATGTAAGGTATATTAAGATTGGTTATGAAGATACTAGAAATAGTAGAGGTGGTTCATGATCCAGTAAGCATCTGTGCGGTGAAAATCTCCGGTCGTATCCAACTCATGGAGAGCCTCTTGGCTACTTCCGGGGAGAACTCCAATGTGGTCCTCGATTTGACCAAAGCTCTACCAGAGAACAACAACCTGCTCTCCGACATACTTGTCCCTTCTCGAGTAGTTTTAGTCCCACGACCACTATACAGCTATCGTAGAACACGGGATTGTCAATTGACTATCCCAGATTGTGTGTATTCCTGTAAGATGAAGAGCAGGGAATACACTCCTATTCCCCGAGGCGGATGAGAGGGATCTTGTGAATACAGAGGGTGAGATGAAGGCATCCGGGCCAATAAAGTGAATCAATATTTAAGCAGTAATCAGGAACGAGGCCCATTGATGGCCGTTCTCTCGAAAAAAACAGATTCATACTTCAGTTCGTTAGAGCTCGACTGCCTTCATTCCTTTGTTTTAGCTGTTGGAAGGGGGGGGGGAGATCTGCGTCTGAGGGGTTCTTTTCTTCTTTAAAACTTTATTTGTTCCTATATTGTGTTTTTCTATCAACTTCCTGGATTGATCGATTATAATGTTTGCCATTGTTATAATTTCCCAGGCAATGAATTCTGATCACATTCTTTGTGAATGGTCAAATGCGCGTGTTCGACGAAGAAAATTCCGTATATATCATGAAATAATATTCATAAAATACCCATCCCCCCTGTTTTAACAAAGTTTAAATGCATAATAAAAATAAACTATTAACAGAAAAGCAGACCACATCATGTGTAACACATGCCCGGTTTGGAGCTCAATATGCACTTCAAGTTACAAAATAACTTTTAGTTCTTCAAAACCGCTGTTTTAGGATAGCAGGTAACTTAAATTACTACAGTAAAATTACAAATATACACGAAGAATTACCAATGACAATCATAGATACTTAGAACATCCCTTAATAAACAAAAAAGATTCTACGAAAAATGGGCCATTAAAACGATACGTTCACAATATATTTCTTTTAAATATAATAACTAAAATTAATCTATTTGTAAAAGCTAATAAGAAAAAAATCAATGAAGTATTCAGTCTGTTCTAATCATTGTACATAAATGAAATTTCTCTTTCTCCCGAAATAAATAACACACTTACATAAAACTTGTAACACACTTTTTTTCCCATTACTATCTCGATTCACCTTTATTAATTTATTCTTTATTGTCTAACAATAGAGACACACATTTATTTTGAACATTTATTATTTCTTGAACTGCTAGGCCCTTATTTATATTCTTTATATCTATGTTATATTAATATTGCTAATAACCGTTTCAGAAACCCATTGGCAGTTTCATGTTATATTCTTTCTTATACCATGTATTGGTAAAAATGTATTTCATACCATGTAGTTCATGCCCATTGATAAAAATGTTTAAAATCACATTCCTTCACCAAACCTTCAAATAGGTCCTCCTAGTAAAAGATCCGTTCACTCCAAATAAATTTTACTTTATTTTTCCCTTATCCTACATTTTTAAAGGTTGAGAGTTGAGGGGGAAAAAAAAAAAAAAAAAGAACTGATGTAAATATGTAAAATACCTCAAAACTCCGTCCATTAATGGATCTGTATTGTAACGCAAAAAATAATCTATCCAAAGAAAAATATAACATATAAAAAGCAACATGCAAAACGGGACATATTTGCGTTTTAAAAGTCTATTTCGATTTGTGATTAATATAAAATATATTATAGTTATATATATATATATATATATATATATATATATATATATATATATATATATATAAGACAATTATTGAAGGTGGGGTGAATAAACTGAAATCTGTTACTCTGTAAACAAAGCCAGCAATTTTATTCACTATATTTTATACTATAACAATTATTCATATTATTTACACAATGTTATCTGTAAACTAAGAAACGACAATTACAGTTTATAACTATCACTTCTCTATTCACAACTTTATCATCTCACTTTTTAGAATATTGCTCCAACTAGTGGTGGTCAGTAGAATCAGTGCGGCAAATTCAAATTAAAGAGAGTATACTTTCTTTGCATATATATATATTTAATATTTAAATTTTATATGCAGTAATATATAATAATAATAATACTCTCCAAGCTAACAGCAGATGATATTAATAATGTATGAGTTATAGTATATTTATAGACCGTTCGATAACTCTAAAATATCGGTTAGTAAAGGAATACTTAGTAAAATCGATTCATCATATACGATATAAGTATTTTTTATTATTCAGAGATAAATTACATGATTTACTTTTTTTGACACTTCTAAGTATTTTGAGCCGTACCACGCTAACCCCCCCCCCCTTCACCAACACAGCCACCATGACAATATTAGCCTCGAACAGCATTCATAGTAATAGAGTAATAAAAATGTACACTTATATATATATATATATATATGCCAGTGAAATACTTATAAATGACGAAAACATAAACTAATTATGTAATATAGGCTAGGATGGACCTAACTAGTACACCTGCTTTGATCTGGTGCCAGCTAGTGAGTAAGTACTCCTCGAGAGGTCTTGGCACTACAGCGTTAGTAGCTGGGGCTCCTTCACACTCAAGTACTCCTCTTCGTTCAGGCTAAGTGCCATCTCCGAATTTTCCAGTCTGTCTAGTTTCTCATCCTTACATCGCCCTTTCGTACCGAAAAAATGTTTTAGAAAAGTTTTTCTTGGAAGAATATCAAGGATAATTGGCGATCTAATATAGTCGGGTGGAGGGGAACAGTGAAAGCGCCTGGGGATAGGAATTGTAAAGTTTTTAACTAAAACAAAGGGATCACGAATTAGAGGTGGGTGAAAAGCCGGATGTGACCTCTTTGCTTACTAGGGCCTGGAACAATTACCTACAAAGGGCCAAATCTACATAAAGAACTAGTACAATGCACTACTTCTTCACACAACGCAGAGCTAGCCCTACAAAACTTGAGCAAATTTATTTTCTGTTTCCACCATTCTACATAAATGACTTCTCAGCAATGAATAATTCATTTAATTATATTTAGCCGGGTCTTTGTTACGGAATAATAGAATAATCAGTCAAGCCCTCAAATGAAATTTCTATACTCTATGAGAAACAAATCTAAAAAATTATATGGAATATGAGTTTTTTGGAAGGTTCCAATAAGAAGAGAATATCGATAAAAAATAATAGTGAAGAAACAGGCTGCATATAATAGGTATTACTAACAGGTAAGTAGAAGTAATAAGTAAGCACATGTCTTCGTCCAATTTCCACAATTTATTTTATTGTGATATAAGTGCTTTTGGTGGCTACACCGCCATTTTTAAGTATCTTATAATTCAATTGACAGAATAGGAAATGAAATGTTTTAACAATGTCTCCTATTCTTACGCAGTCAGATCTTTTGAACAAAAGAGTCACGACCGAAAGCGCTTGTATGATAATAAAATAAATTGTATTTAAACCAAAGAGAGGTATGAACTTATTAATATGAATAGGCAACAAAGAGCCATCCAACATAATTAATGGTGAACTGAAGTTTCTTTGGTCGGTCAAATTCGGCAGGAGAATAAGGTTGGGGAGCCAATCGGAAACTAATAGATTGGATGTCTCATAAAATTGTACCTTATTATTATTATTATTAAACAGGCTCCTTTCTCTAATGGAGCGATACATTCAAAGTTCTAAATGTCAAATAAAAATAATCAGCTATGTTACTTGACAATATATTGTAACAATTTTCATACCACCATCGCTTTCTTTGAGTAATATAATATAACCATATTTTACCTTAGTTATATGTATATCCTACAATCCCGCGCACATAAACTTACATCTGTGACTGGCAGGAATAAAGAAGGTACATAAAAACGAGTGTATAATAAATAATACTCTAGGGAATTACACTACAGGAGGGCAAGAGAACTCACCAGCTTTCTCAATGCACTATCTGGGTATAAAAATGGATAGGCATCTCCATTTCTCTACTCATTTCAGTAATAAAATAGAAAAAGTACGACACAGGTCTTACAGGCTATCGCACTTGCTAACTTCCCCCAACCTGTCGCTTCGTCTCAAACTGATGATATATAAATGTGTCCTCCGGCCAGCTCTGCTGTACAGTGCCCCGCTATTTACCCACATGACTGACAATACAGCCAAATGTCTCCAACATTTCCAAAAAGGGATCACGCGAAAAGTGGTCCGACATACCTCTCTCGAGAGGTTAAAAAACGCTGACCTGCACCCGTTTTTTGACTCGTTGCAGCACCTAACCAACCCAGTGTTTAACACTATGTTAAATGTAATAACGTAAAATGTATTATACACAACCTGTATATAATGTAGCGATGCTACAGGAAATACAAAAATAATTTGTAAATAGATTCGCCTGAGGATCCATAATTATCTGTAAATTTAAAGGGGCTATGAAAAAAACCAAAAAAAAAAAACCGGAATTATTGGTTTTGAGTGCATTTCGTCCTTAATTGTACAACAGTAAATTTTTATCATGTTATCAATGGACAATGTATGGCAAAATAATATTTACAATTAGCAACAACAAACATGTACTCATTCAATTATGACACTCTCAAACCATACTGATTGAGTAGCGAGCAAATGGCTATAAAATGGACAATTTCCTCTACGTACTTTACTCCTTTACTTCAAGTGGGTCAATTACGTTCACGTATATTGCACAGTGAAACAATGTCTACCTCTCCATTCTTCCAAGGACAACAGTTCAAGTACACCAATTCCACTATCATTTCCAGAGCTTCACCCAAGTATGGGAGTACACTGTGTCCTATAATCCAAACTAAAAAAACAAAAACAAGTACATATGGCGTACTTGAAGACTATCAGTACCATTCTATGATCCCCACATGAATCTTGAACAACCCTAAACTTCGCGTTGTAGTCCAAAATAAGTATCTTTCGGTATTTTTCATTTGTTACTTTTATTTTCAGAGAATTTGGGGTAAAATTAAACCCATATGTCCACTGTATCACTCATTCAAATAGCTGACTCATAATGAATCTAAGGAACATTTAAATACGGATTTGAAAACATAGTCTCTAACAAAAATAAAACATAGAATAAAAACTCCAGAAAAGACGAAGACAAAAGACTGGCTCATATCTGCTTTGAAGATATCCCTTTCTTCTCAAGGACTTCTTAGTGTTCAATATCAGGCGTACATCTCAGTAAGTATCTGTCTTCTGTTTAAAATGTGAGAATTTATATACAATTTCTCTTCTTTGTTTAGTTTGTCTGCAATAAAGTTGTTCCATCCCTAATAAAACCAAGCGGTAAGTGTTTAGTGTCAGTCGGGGATATTGGAAACGGTGTTTTGGCTCTGTTGATTATTTTACTTATTTGTTCATCTGCAATGGAATCCTGGCTTTCATGAGTTATGTCACTTATATATAATCTTATCTTAACAAATGATATGTTTATCAGCAACATCCTAAGGACTGTGTCTCATAACTTATAACAATCAGCCCTATTATAATTATCTTATCTTATCCTATTAGTAGCTTATCTTCCCTTCCCAGACCTCTATTCTAAATAATTGGCTCCTACGACCTTTTCCATCTGCACCGTTATCTCTACTTATACCGCCATCCTGCTTCCCCTACTACAGCTTTTTCTACACAGATCGTTTATTATTTAGTTATTAGATCGTTGCTTCCTTATTCGCTGTTGAGCGCTCAGCTTGTAGCCATATATAATTGTACATTTGTGTTTTATACCAAATAACGTTTCTTTTAAGAGTTATTGAGCAACAGAAATATAATTATGGATGGTGCATAAATCTGTACATTATATAAAACGATGGTTACGAGTGTACTAGAAATTCCTGAATAGTTTTTAAAAATAGCTGATTAATTTTTTCAATTACTTAACATTTTAGGGATAAATGAAAACAAACATTTCCGTTTCATTCCATCCTAGAAATAAAATAGTATAACCAAGCTACACTAAATTGGTTGTTGAATTATTTACTGTCTATTCTACTTCCTGAAATCATGTTTTCAATTAATTCAAAATCCAGCTTTCCATTGCCCTTGAGTCCTGTTTTCAATTACCTCTTAAAGATATGACGAGAATACATGATCTATTCAGGTAAAGAAGGAGAATTAAATATGAGGAAATAATGCAAGGCGGGGGGGGGGGGTTATAAAAAATAATTGACAGGCACAATCCAATTTATTAAACATAAAAGGAAATTCAAATAGAAAAAAATCCAACAATATTAATATTTTTTGCTCCATTTGAAATTTGCTCTTGTTTTAATCTGCTCTTCCAACTCTTCTTCGTAAACGACATCGACATTGCAAACAAGAATAGTGGGAATTTTAACGGGATCCTCCTGTCCTCAGCAGTCAACCAGCTTTTGTCAGCGTTTGAAACAAGTGACCTCGGGTTTCATAAATTTTGAAGTCTTTGTCAACTTTTTTTAATTTGTCGAAAAAATCAAAAACCAACGAAAGGGTCCCTGGAATTTTTACGAGATGTTTGAAGGCGTTCTGGCTTGGGGAGTGTAAAACTTGGGGTGGCGTTTCGTAATAAGACCTCGGAATCTAGTTCGTAAGTTATTTACGCTAACGTATTTGTGGACCAGGGCAATCAGACAGTTAGCTAAATCCCACTCAACTTGAGGAGGGAAATCAGTAGAGGTTAGGAACATAACATATCAAGACTGAGTTCAAAATGTTAGTGAATGGCACATCATAATGATGTCTGGCCCTAGGTCATATTGTCATTTAAGACATCATTTCCCTCTCCAATGGAAAACAGTGCTCTAATGCCACTTCAAAAGAGAGACAGAGTAAAGTGAACATTACTGTTTCTCCGATTATTCCAGACAATAAATATATTGGGGTACATGGAAAAATGGTATTGCGGATCAACAGAATGCTGTAAGATGAATCCAGAGACAAAACAGGAACGAGGAAAGCTTTTCACACTCTTTTGAGCCACGGCCGAAAGCGCTTGTAGGATAATAAAATAAATTGTGTGTAAACCAAAGAGAGCTATGCACTTATTAATATGGATAGGCAAAGACCAGCCTTCCAACATAATTAATGGCGAACTTAAATTTCTTTGGTCGCTCAAATCTGGAGAGCGGGAGAAAAAGTTTGGGGAGCCAATCGGAAACTAATAGATTGTATGTCTTATAAAATTGTACCTTATTATTATTAAAAAAAAAGGCTCCTTTTGAAAACTCTTTTGATGACCTTGGACTTTTGGCAACTTGCGAAGAAATGATGTGGAAGGCCAAAGAGGTTAGTAACATAGACAAAGAGGATTGCACAGCCTCACATAGCTTACAGGTCCCTCGTTCCAACTACGCCGGACTTCACGAGATCTTTGAGCTGCCTACTGTGGATGAATTCATCCAACGTAGACATATCAAATTTTTCGACTCCTTGCAATACTTGACAAACCCGGTGTTTAACCCCCGCTCCGTTCCCCCATCGATGGCAGGACGCTGCCGTGGCTGGAACACTTTAGTCTTAGGTTCTAGGTTTAGGTTTTAGTTTGTAAGTTTTTCCCCCACTTTTTTAAACTGAAGGTGAGCCCCATCACTTTGTAATGTATTTATGTATTTTCCTTTTAACTTCAATCTTATATATGTAACCCAACTTCCTTCAAATGCATCTGCGCATAGCAGAATGAGGAGAAAAAATTGTTAGTTCTTCTTCATTGATTGTTCATATTTTCACATTGTACAATTCAAAGGGGATAAGAGAAAAAAAAAACTACCCCGGCTGAACCTACTTCTATTGCACGCATATAAACTAACTGGTCGTTGACTTTAGAACGTCGTAATAATGTATTGCCACGCCTGCTATTGTACAATACACGGGGTATGTACGGGCTGTTGCAAGCAAATGACTATAAATTGAGCTGAGCAGCTGGGACCGGTTTAGTTGAGACAGACGCGACTAGAGGCCGCTAGCTGCACTGTTTGGGCGGGGGCGCTAGGTCAATGGCATGGTTGCCATGGAGACAAGTCAACACTGGCTGAAGTATTCCTCGAGCGTTCCGAAGGGGAATTTTCTTTCTGACCTGCCCCACGCCATCGCATGTCTTCTTTTGTCGGCGACTCCCTCCTCCTAACTTGATTTAACTACTGTCTCAGTACAAGACACGGCAACAAAGGAGTCTGTACTCCTTAGTTCCATTTGTGACTCTGTGTACGCTTTGTACGCTTCAGCCTGAGTTGATTGAACTGAGTATTGGCCTAATTGAATAAAGAAAACACCCTTACCTTTATAATCCTCTTTTCCACTCCGTACAAAATTGTTCAGCTTTAACAGTGGAAAGCAACAACAGGTAGCGTTGGATAAAAACATTATTGTGTGTCACTACAAGGAACAAACACTATTGTTTACAAATTTCTGTTTTGTTGTTTGGATAAAGTTCGTGAAACCTTAAGTAAATGTTATAACACTGGGGAAAACCTAGGGTGCACAGCCCATACGTAATAAACAGAAATAAATGAAATTAGTAACTACACTTCGGGGTTATTTTTAGCTTATAACATTAAAAGGAAATAGGCATTTGAAACACCAGCAGTACTACATTATATTTGCTTTCGGAAAGTAATATAACACTCATGTAAATGATCTTATGCCATGAATCATCCCAATAAATGAGTCTTGTAGAATGCCATAAAGCTAAAGGAATTAAATTAACAACTATGAATTTTATATTAACTTCCGACCTGAACATTTAAAACTACAACAGTATTGCATTGAAGCTGGCCTAATAGTGTGTATTAGAGACATTTTGGCTTATCTTTATAAATGTAGAGAGTAGATTTTGATAAAATGTTTTATCCACACCAACTAATCTCCTTTCATAAACACTCTTCCTGGCATCTCGTCGTCAATTCTTTGAATCCACCTTTGTCCTGGATCGATCCTCCTCCTTCAGAAGCCCTATCTTAAACTCGCCTAGGCCATTCTTCCTGTTGACACCCTCTTGCAGTGTCAACACCGTATCAGGGCGTGTGTTTCCCACCCTCCATTGCCACCTTCACCAATCAAGTCATCCAAAAACATCCTCTCCAACAATCCATATTGACTAATAGGTCTGTTCTACAAAGACTATGTTTATGGTAAAATTACAAATATTTATCATTTCAATAAATTTGGAACAACGAAAATAACACATTTCCTTAATAATGATTTCCATCATTGCATCAAGCTGTTTACTCTTAACACGAGTCATTTTCTAAGCATTTTAAGCCATTATGAACTCGTAGCTCATAATATTCTTCACTACGGAATCTACACGTTGCCAAGTTTAACTTGTATCTAAAATTAATGATTCGAGGACGGTTCAATAATATATCCAATGCATAATTTATAAGTTTTTCTACGTCATATATAAACAAATTTATACATTTTATAAATCAACACCATGAATATATTCGTTTCGTTTTGTTTTTTTTAATTATTTAAACACCTTCGTACGAATGAGAGTACGATATTGTAGGACCATTTCTCCTGCTATACGTGAGTTTGCATCATTGTACCCTATAAGGTTGTGCACAATATTGTTATTGTGTAATGATGAAATAAAAAAAAGATGCAAGAAAAAACACGGACGTGGATGAAATAATGGCTAATGAATCAAATCAACTTTTTTACATATAACTTTACTCAGCACACATTAAAACAGAAAAAACCAGATGATTTGAAGAATTAGCTCAGAATGACCAGCGAGTTAACTAGTATCAATTCGCACAAAAATCGCGAAAAAGGAAACTTGGTTCAGAGAAACGATAAGTGCTGCAGAGTGCAACATTAATGTTCCTTGCAACAGAGAGAAGCTTCGAAGGTCTGAAGTTTAGCTGCATAATATCTCAACAGCTACTTGGGAAAGTCATCAAGTCAACAGAAAACAAAAGTGATCTCAAAATAATATTTATTGACGAATAATTTACAAAATAAAACAAACAAAAAAAAAATATATACACTTAAATTAAATTTAAAACTGTTAACAAAATTATTTTAAAGTATTTTTTTTTTATTTCTGCGAAAATTAAAATAAAACAATCAATTTTAAACTAAATGTACATTGGATTTTATTGATACAAATATATAAATATAATATATAATTCATTTTCTTGGAAATGTCAGCTAATTGTCCTCCATGTTCTTGTGTTTGAACTGTAAAAACTCACCTAAATCTAACTGACTTGTACTGTACTGTGAGGTGTTTTTGCAACGGTACCCGCAGATAGTATGTAGTTGCCCAAGTACCTAGTGTATACTAATTTTGAATTTCTACGTACCTTTATGGTGTAGCGAACGTGGTTTCGTGTACCGAGTTCGAGAGTCGGGTCGTATGCTCCCCATTCATACTTCGAACTGTTAAGACGGACAAGTATGAAGGTATACACAGTGAACCTCACCGACCGAATTCGACTCAAACCTCTCCACACACTTTCATACTTGCAGGATCAAACCAATTCCAGGGACAGGTGTTAAGACTCATACAAAAGTGAATGGGTTTTTTTTCATTGGCTATGAACATTTTTAAATAACGACAATGACCTATAAATATACTAGTAGAACCATTTCAACGTACCAACAATGATTTTCTGTTTTATTGTCTGTACGAATCAATGCGTGGATATTCCTATGTGTTTTATTCTATTTTTGAATATATAAAATCAATATAAATTAAGTATGAATACAAATTAAAGAAGTTGAAGGAAAATAACAGATGATAGGTCGGGGTCATTTTCTATTTCAAGTTTTCTTAATAATTTGAGTAAGTGAAAGAAAACTATTGGCTGATATAAAACCTATCGAATTCTTCCCATAATTACGTATTCCTGCCCACAATCTTGCCGAAGCCTCAACAGTGGACCTAGGCTCCCATAAGGACGTTTCCTTCGGCAGATCCGGTATGTGTCCCCAGATGCAGGGAATCACTAGACTCCCGGTGAGAGTAGCCACTTAATTAATGACCTGTTGCGATTTATCTACACCGCACTTTCACACCACTTACGTATATAAGATATATCTACACCTGCAACTATCCTTTCGTCATTTCGGTAATACTGTTTAATACCCAGAGCAAATGTCTCATTAACAATTTGTCAGTATAGCCACACTTACGCAGTACCTAGTTACTAGAGAGTAGTCAGCAAACTTCAAATAGTCCAAAATGCGTTTTTAAGAATAATATTTGACAAACACTACGATTGATAAATTGCACGACATATTCAAAGGTTATATTCTAGATATTGTATTTAGTGATAGACATAGCAAGGATACCATTAGTTCAAAATATTGCTAATACTTATGATAAACTACCCAATAAGGGCTTATATGCATTAAGCATACATTAGCCCTAAGGTATTAAGAAATGTTTTTCTATTACCCACTAGTTTTTGTATTAAAAATGTAACTATATAGTTCAATGAATATTTTATTAATAATAATATATAATATAATATTAATAATCCAGTGTGGTGATTTTATTATTTTGGTTTTAGGCTAGATCTTTTTCATATTAGCATTAGATTATTTTTTTTTTATCGAAATATTAGAAACAAACTTATTCGAATTCGTAACCTCCTAGTACCAACCACGCTCCTCAGCGCCACCAGCCAAAAATAGTGGTAACTTCAGAGGCCTTACTCATTCATGCGTTGTACATGGATACTGTACTAGACTATCACCTTTGCATCCCAAACGAGAGAAACATTTCGATTTAGGCTCGGAAATTCCCTAGAAGTAAATGAATTTTGTACGTAAGCAATGAAAGACAGAGGTGGAATTAGGTTGGACGAGGTGGCGAAGCCCAGTGTCGCCCGGGCCCTCGAAGCCTACACAGTGCCGCAGAACCCACGGGCCGCGAAGGTACTTGTGCATCAGTTACCCTTATGCTGCCCAAGAGGGTAGACGCGGCGGTTCGCCGTGGAAGAAGCTGCACCGCAGCAGACAGAGCTTCCGAAAGAGACGAGGTGAGATCCGGCAACAGCGCCGCTACCTGGCCCAGCCTGAGGCCAGTCTCTTCGCCGACCCCGGCCGTCACAGAAGGCGGCAAAGTGTATTTTTACCGAATTAACTCTTCCTCCCAATCCAAGGTACCATACTTTTTGTGTAGTATTTTTTTATATATTTCCATTTAACCGTTTATTGCTAGTGCTAACGCTTGGCCAGGTATAATTACAAACAATGTTTACTCGGAGACTTCAACGCTTCGGAGGATTAGCCAAACTTGTCAAATCCCTTCGTCCGAATTCCTTTCTGCTGTTATTGTTTTCTTCTATAAATACACTTTAAATAATAAATAGCCGAAAGATTCAAATAGCCAGTTAATATTTATAATATAAAAGTGTTTTCTCAGAAATGCATTATTCTCCTTAACGCAATTGAAAAAAACAAAACACGTTTGCCCAGAAAAGTTTATATTTTAACGCCAAGTTATATTTTTGATAAAGTTCTAATCATCACAGTTTAACATTTGATATTTATTCTAAACATGTTACAATGCGCAATGTAAAATGTAGGCATATTCATTTTCATGGCTTTCAGTAATCTTAATAATTAATAAATTGTAAATTTTAATGTTTGTTTGTACATATTTGAATCTTTAATTCATAAATTTGCTTAAAACCAATTCGAAAAGATAAAAATTGCAACGTAGAATCAGGTTGCGAACAACTGTTCACTTTTTCCCCCTGAGGAGGCAACTGCTGTATTTATAACCTTCTTTATACTAAACCTCCCCCAACCTTGGCAAGATGACTCACTCAGCAAATTATAGGAGTTAGACATTCTTTACTTTCATTAATGTTTCTAATTTACTTTTTTTTAAACATTATGTAATAACCGTGTGTTGTTTGTTTACCTAAATATTTAATTGTTTATACTATCATAGTTGTTGTTTCTTGAGTTATATTATTTGACTATGGAATTATTTGCCACTTTTATAAAGTTTTCATTTTGTTTTATGCTCATAGATTTATTTGTTCTATGTTATTGCATGTATTTGAATTATTTATTATTTATTGATTATGCTTTAGATAAAGGAGTTTAGCTAACCTTATGTACATTAAATATTAAAATGCGTGTAAATTTTTCGAAACGCGTCGATAACGTGGGCGGAACGAAGATGCTTTTCGCAAGTGTCCGTTTCTGTTTTTAATTTGGTGACAAGTAAAAAAGGGGTTTTTAAGGTTAAAAGTTTTAGCGAGTCTGTTAATTTGATGTTTTTATCATGTATTATTATTAAAGGAATAGTTTGTTCTTACGTCTTCATATAATTGTCCTCTTTTTGATTAAAGGAAATTATTTAAAAATGCGCAGAAAGAAACTCTAACATCATTAAGAAAGGCCAGAAGCTTTCTAAATGACCTCCTGACATGTCATTAAGTTAGGAAGGAACAAGAAATAATGATGGGCTGTCTGTGCCTAACGGTAGTCCCCAAGGTCGGTGGTATGTGATCCCGATAGTCGGCCCAACCATTTAATTGTTTTTATATAAATAACTTGTTTTCTCAACTTCAAAACTTCCTCGACAGGATTAAAACTTCTTAATGGGAAGCTCCGAAGCCCGAAGCTCAAGTATCTAACTTCTTCGAAGTTAGTTCGGTGTAGTTCTTTCACCTACAATTGCTTGGATTCGACTTTGCTTTATTATGGAGTAGAGTTAGGCCGACAGGTTAACATAACCTAATGTCTACTTAATGGTTCTCGAGTTACATATCACTAATTGTTAACTGTAGTTATTTAATCATAAAAAACAAAAAACTAATTGTCATATTTCGTCTCATGACTGTTCTAATCACGAGCTAATTAATTTTGAAGAGAGAGCTCCTCGTAACATCCCATGTCTCTAGATTAAACAGGTTTTTCGTGAAAACCAGTACAGAGATAAAATTTATTATGAGAATTCTTTTGAAAATGAACCGACAAAATCCTAATAATCAAAGATATTATGCAATCACATTGATTACCATGATGATGGTAATGATGATTCTATTCGCCAACATAAAAGGTCCAACAGTCCAGTTTGAGTAGGAGGGGAAAAACAGCAATTCAGAAAGTAAAACAATATGAAACAAACATTTAATGAAGACGAATTTCCATCTGTGAATCATTTTAATGTTTCCGGATATGGTTCGGTTCGATGGATGCAACGATACACCAAAGCTTCTGCTCATTTTTTTGGAAGTGGGAGTCGATGTCGAAAAATTGCCAAGACTAGGCGAGTCTATGACAATTGTCACATCAGGTGGGATCGTAACTACGACCAATGAATCCAATCTTTTATTATATCGATGGTTTAAGTTTATTAAACAGAAGAAAAAAAAAAGTCTTAAATCTTACCAAAGATCGATTAATGTCACAGCAACAGCAAGGTCGACTTTTTTTTAATCATTCTGTATTGCAATAAAATTACAATCTGCCTTTTATTGGGCAATAAGTTCTCATTCATACCATATTTACAGTTCATCATTCACTCTCTCTTTCGTACAGTATTTACAAACAGCCCGGAGATCTCCCAAATCCACATGATTGACGCCTCCCTCGCATGCGAAAGAAGAAGCGGAGTCTTGGAAAGAACCCCACGCTCCACTATCAAACGCCTCACCGGATACGAGGCAGAGTGTGAGAGCCACAGACGATCAGGAGATGATTGGTGAAACTGACTTCTGTAATGATTCTGACTGTCACGTTTTTATAGGTCAACAGTCCACTGCCGCTTTAGTCCCCAAGGAGGATTATGGAGATATGTGGCGCAATGTAATGACTTTGCTACAGGATTTAGGTAGTTGGATAGGTTTCGATGGAATATCATGAACTTAGAAGGGATGAGTACAAGAATGCAAGGTATATTAAGATCATTATGAAGGGTTTTGTTGCTGACGTAATAAGGGGCATTTACTATTGTTCTCAGGACTTTTGATTGAAAGGATGGGATACGCTTGATGTTCGATTTTTTGTCTGTCCCCCATAGCTCCATCCGTATGTCCAGATTGGCTTAGGTATAACTTTGTAGATGAGTAATTTATTTTCTATTGAGAGATGGGATGGCCTTCAAAGTAGTCTGTACAGTTGTCCAAAGCGTCTGTTTAGTTCTTGTCTCTTTAGCCTCGTGTGTGGGTTACATGTCAGTCTTTTGTCAGTCTCGGATACAAGAAGAGGAATGGAATTTAAAAAACTAGTGACAAGACTAGCTGGGTGAAGGTAATGTGGGAATATTTGCTTCGAAGAATATATAAGTAAGTGGATAACGCTACAAAGATAACCGGGATGTCTTTCGAAGCAGTAAGTAAAAAGCGGCTTTGTTACACATAACCTATTATGGAAATTGTTGGTGTACACTGCTTATAAGTAGAAGCACTGTGTGCTTTGGACTAGCTCATCTGCGTGGGGTTGTTGTCTGCCTGTCGTAGAGCTCTCTAGCGCGGAACAGTTACAATTAGTTAGTAGGCGAGCTGAATGACAATTGAAATGCCCAGAGCTACAGGTGAGCGATTAGAGAATGGGAGCATTTATAATAGCCACGTTCCATTGTTGTTCCGAAAGCGGGAGCTGGAAGCTCATACATTATGTAAAATTCCGCCTCCATGATTAAAAGAGTCTGCAGCGAGCTAGTAAAAGGCGGGGGGGGGGTGGAGGAAGGTTATAAACAAAGGTAACAGGCAGTCAAGGACAACCTCCCTGGCAGAGGCAAAGGTAACGCTCTCTTTGAACGCGGCTGTAATAGCTTTTAGTGCTTATTATCCCCAGCCAGGGCTTTAACTTCTATTTGTACGATCCTCTCCCCTTTTTCACTAATGGATTCAAGGACAAGTGGCCTCTGGGCTTTTAATTATAAGCTTTCTTTTAAGGTCATCTGGTACTGGAATCCGAAAGGTCATTGGCTCCCATAGCGTTACGATATTTTTATTTCATGAAAAATGGATTATTTCTCTCAAAATTAATAGGGGGACCGGAAAGTAACGTCGTTTTTTTTAACATTAAAGTCAAAAAATTAATATTTAACAAGTTTTTGTTTTTAATCATTGATATAATCACCCTCGTTATCAGCAACCTTTTGCCATCTAGTGTGCAATTTTTCAATGCCCAATCGATAAAAGTCAATTGGTTTTTGTCCAAAATATCTGGAGATGGCATTTTGGACATCATCCGAATTTTCAAATTTTTAGCGATCGGAATCAATGGAAATCCGATGATGCAATATTGGGCGAGTATGGTGGGTGAGGCTGCAGATGAAAAATGGGTCCTCTATGATAATCCAAAAATCTCGCTCCGCATGAATCGGCACGAAGTACAGCTAAGCCAGCTTTACACCCCAAAAAGGCGCTTTTGTGTGTATGGTGGAGTATTCTTGGGGTCGTTTATAGCTGATACCTGGAAAAACTGTGAATGCAGATCTTTACAGTGAACAATTGGATCGAGTAAATCAATCTTTAATTGAAAATTGCCTAGCGATTGTCAATAAAAAAAAGCGTTATTCTGCAACACGATAATGCAAGACCCCACTGCGCCTATTTTTTCCGCAAGAACCCTGGAAAAAATTAATAAATTGGGGTGGGAGGTATTGCCTCAATCACCATACTCGCCCGATATCGGATTTCCATATATTCCGATCGCTATATTTTCTAAGTGGCAAAAAATTTCAAAATTTGGATGATTTCCAAAATGCCATCTCCAGATATTTTGCTCAAAAACCAATTGATTTTGATCGACGAGGCATTGAAAATTTGCACCCTAGATGGCAAAAGGTTACTGACAACGAGGGTGATTACATCATTGATCAAAAAAGAAACTTGTTAGAAATTTATCTGTTTGAATTTAATGCAAAAAAATACGACATTACTTTCCGGTCCACCTAATACTTTGAATCGCGCGGTTTAAACTATCCCCCCTCCAATAATTCATAATTATAAATACAGGATGATCATTACAGCTGAGGGAGGATAATAGCCTGAAGTGACCTTGGTATGTTGGAACCAAGGCCTCGCGCTCTGACAACCTCGCACGAAGTGAGGATCTATAATATTACATTATTATAGCAGTGTATTACAACGGGTAGATTCTAGGATCAGTGACACCAGCATTTTATTTTTTTAATGTTATATATTATATCACATTTGTTTAATATAGATCGATAGAGGGTTCGAGGTTTTAACATAGGTCAAGGAAGACGTGTTTCATTGATGTGTTGAATAGTGAACTTTGACATTTGTCTTTCATTAACTAGTTGAGCATTGACCCGTGAAGATGGTCGGTAAAAAGTTACTTTAAATAATATCAATGTATTATCATTAATCACCTAATAAAAATAACCTTTTGATAATGTCCACTCTTGACTATGAATAAAATATCTATTGAAGCACATCTAAATTTTAATTTAGGAAACAATATATTCCTGGAGAGTGTGTTGCGTTCTAAATGGGACGTGTGTTAATTCTTTGTAATGGCTGGTTTCTAGTCCTTTTAATGGATTTCTTGTTATTTTTAGGCGATTTTTTTCGTTATTGTACAATGAACTTCATTTGTAAAATTGCTTACCCTTATCGGTAGGGTGGGTCTCTTAGGCCCTACAACTCCGCGGAGGGAGTGTCCATGCACTAATTCAAGGCATGTCCAGTCCCAAGCTGAAGTATTTTTTTTATTTCGCTTTTACTTTTTTTACGTATCACCACAATCAATACAAGCGTAAAAAGAATTTTCTGCCGATTTTTCTTATGTATCAATAAGTTAAACAATCTTTGTAGAGGAGAGTCTTTTAAAAGAAAAGAAAGAAAAGCTTTATTATGAAGTACAAGCAAAACACTGGTATGTACAAATATTAAGAGTTATGTTACTACATTCTAGGTGGGATGTTTGGGAACAAGTGGGGTCTGGGGCTAAAGCTGAGACATATATGTATAAGAAAAGGGTAGTTCAGGGAATAAGGAGGGAGGGGTTGGAAGGATGCGGTCGCTTACTAAAAAAAATTACCAAAACATTATCAGTGGCTTCCATGAAGTCACGAGGCAGGTATACACTAGAAGGGGCTTGCTTCTACTTTTAGCATTATATATAATATTAGCATTGTAATAATCGTAGCATTATATAACTAATAGAACGCCTTCAGCCGGGAATTATCATGACCCTACTGTTTCAGTTTTGATAAATTCTGTTTTGTACTTTCCAGATGGGTACGCCTCGAGGTCTGTGCTTGGACAAAGGTCTGTCTGGAGTGCCCCAACTCCTGGAGGACCTCCAGCGGCTCTCTGAGGACAAGGACACCTCGGACATACTCTTCCTTGTCGGAAGGGAGGAAGTAGCAGTTTATGCCCACCGCCTCATACTCATGACCAGGTATGTCTTTACGCATAGTACAGGCTTGGGCTTCATTCCCAAGGTCTAATTTTAATTAGAGAATCATAATATGTTTGGGACTACTTCGGGTAAGATGGGACCCCTTTGTATCTGTTACAAGTTTTTGTGCAAGTACCCAAGCAGCACAGAGCTGGTAGTAAAAGTAGTCACTCGCACATCCATGTGCTTCAGTGGTTCGATACTTTTTTTCAACACTGGATATTTTTAGTCCTCTAAAATATTCGCCTAATCTCAACAGTGAATTGAAAACAGTTTAAAAGTTATGGACCGTCTCTTTTTTACTTTGAAATTCTTATAAAATCCCTACTCCAAAAGAGACATGAGGTTTGTACAAAAATAAGTGTGACCAGAAGTGTGAATACATACAATGGACAATGGATTTTAAAAATAAAAAAAACCTGCTTAGAACATATTGATACGATTAGTATTCATTTTTTGGAGCTTTGTAATTATTTTTGTATTGTTATTTCTTCGGGTAGGCGAATTGTAGTAGTATGACCAGGTAGGTCAAAGCAGCTCCTACTACCTGAAATTAAATCGAACAAAATTGTGGTGAATAATGTTCATTAATTAATTAAGTAAGTAGATAATTAAAACTCAATATAACTTACAGAAGTAATCAACGGATAGCCCAATTCTAAAAAACCTTTGGCTGTCCACTTGACTTCAGGTCTGACGATTGCGTAAGCTTGTAGTTTTGCCTTCAACAGAAGAATTAAATTTAGATATTTTACCGAAAATAATTGACGAATAGATTAATTTTAAGTTGTTTTTTTCTGGTTTCTTTTTATGACTTAGTGAAATTATTGAAATTTACTGTATGTACAAACGTCATAGGAAATAACTTGCATATGTGTTAACATTTGAAATAAATGATTAAAAACTCGCAATGTATTACACTAAATTTTTATTTTTAGTATTACACTTTCTTTAGGCTAATTTTCATAAACAATTAAACTTTATTTATTATTTTAAGATTTTATACATCGTACAACTTTTAAATAATTATCAGACAAAGAAAAAATATTGGATATTCACAATGATGTAGGTGCGTGCAAAGGTAGCAATAGAGGTTGAGCACCAGATAATAAATAATTACTAAAAATAGTGAGATACTAAAATAATTAATAATTCATGGTGAAAATCCTCAATTGGAGATTTCATTCTTCAGTTTCACTGAGACCGAAGTAATAAAACTCTAACACTAATATGAAACCTTTGTTAATGGAATACACTGTGTGGGTGGTACCAGTAGGGTCCTGGTTGTACACAGATTTATCGTGTTTGTTTATTTATTCC
Organism: Acanthosoma haemorrhoidale; assembly: GCA_930367205.1. Taxonomy (NCBI): domain Eukaryota; kingdom Metazoa; phylum Arthropoda; class Insecta; order Hemiptera; family Acanthosomatidae; genus Acanthosoma; species Acanthosoma haemorrhoidale. The sequence goes on along the minus strand of OV884013.1, from coordinate 17,956,113 downwards.
CTTTATCCTCCCTTAATGGGAGCATTAATTCCTTTGATAAAAGCCAGGATATGTAGAGCTTAATAAACTTTTCCAATCCATGTGCAACTTTTAGCTTTATTTATTTTATTGTGAGTCCGGTAATAGTAAGTTGTAGTCTAATACCAAAGTCTTTCCAGTCATTGTTATCAATACTTAGTTATAACTATAAGTTACAAGTACGCAGTTGTAACAGGTTAGTAGAACAAAAAATTTGTGTACACTTTTTGTTTTATTTAATTCTACCGAATTTGTTTTTTTTTACCATATAAATAGTTTTGAAATTATCGTGAACAACAACTTTTTCTATAATAACCCTCTGATTTATTTATTGAACCATTTTAAATTTTAAATAAATAAAGGTTAGGGTGATATTAAATACATGATTTATGTTCTAAGCCCTCGCAACTGTATTTTCAATCAATCCCGTATTTTCATTATTAGACCATTTTGAAACTAATTCCACAGGGAATATTGTTTGCAATAATTTATTTAAATTTGTATTGACCATTGTATATAGCTTTTTATATTAACTCACGTCATTGCATAATTCTGGATTCTCCAACATTACTTTGAAGAGTTCTTTGTTGAAGTTTGATTCCTGCAAACATATTTTCATAAAATTAATCGTCATATTTGTTTTCTTGATAACAAAAATAATTATAATAATCCATTCTAATGGCATATAAGATATATCGAAGACCTCGCTTCAATCTCATTTAATTTTTAGATGGTTTTGAAAGTTACCTATTCAGCACTATCAATTATTACACCTGATTATTGGAACCCTTTTGTCAGTGTTTCGTTGTTTGTCTAATCTTTCACGTTAGGTACAATAATCGAGAAGTAGATATTACATACATGACAATGTTTTTTACGTTGGAATTTTAAATTTGCGAACAAATCGACAATAACAAAAACCTAAAAAAATAACTCAAGGCCTGATTACATCTCAGCTTATCATTTGGCATACAAATATTTCTAGTTAAAATAAAATTGGTGAAGATTTCCAGTATTTCCAGAATAATTGATATCACAGGCTAAAGTTGTGATAAATAATATTCCATTTTTTTGAGAAGGAATCGCTTTGAAAATGGTACTGGCCAATCGTCCTTCTGTCTGTGTACCTATCCTAAGTCTGAATGGAAGTAGAGCCTATTCATTCGGGCTCGGCAACAAGGCACCAAATAGATAAACCTTTGATCAAGAATAAAAAATAATTATAAAAATAAAATCTAAAAAAAAAATTATAATACAAATAATTATATAATGGCCCTTGACATAATTATTAAACAGCTTTATTATGATAAAATTACAATCTGCCTCATTGGGCATCAAGTAATTGTGATAAATGTTTTCATTCACACCATATTTACAATTTTCATTAGTCGCTCATTCATACAGTATTTACAAACAGCCCAGAGACCTCCCAAATCCAGATGGTTGTCACTTACCTCGCATGTGAAAGAGGAAGCGGAGTCTTGGGAAGTCCCCCATGCTCCTCCGCCAGCCGCGTCACTGGATGCGAGCCAGTGGAGGCTGATGAAGAGCACGAGAGCCACATACGCTCAGGACATTATTGGAGAAACTGCACATGCCAGGACTCCCACTGTCATGTATTTATAGCAGGTCAACGGGGCAACTACCGTTTTAGTCTTCGAGGAGGATTATAGGGATGAGCGGTGCAGTGCAATGCCTGTGCTAGGGGATTAGGGTGGTTGGATACGTTAATATGGGATTAAATGAACTTGGAAGGGATGAGCCATGACATAATAAGAAAGGAGTTGAACCACTTACAAACTTTACATTTAAAAAAATATAATTTATGAGTTATTTTTCGTGACATTGATTCAGTTATCATCAATAATTATTATTAGCTTAAGAAATAATATTTTAATAAGAATGTGGACCTCCCAGCACAAGAAAGGTAGAGCACACGACCACAGGGGAGGTCCCGGGTTTGATTCCCGGCCATGTAAGAATGTAAGGACGTGTTAACTATCAACCTTAATTTCTGGTTCACCCGGCCTAATATTAGCCCCACTAGGCTGAGCTAACCTTGACCCGACCCCTCCGTCAAAGGAAAAATCCGGAAGCTCAGGACGTGTGCTCTATTTCTGGTTTATTGGGAGTATTAACATTTTTTTTTTCTTCGGCTGATAATAATTGTTAAAGATAGTTGATTCAATACAATAAAAATTAGTAATACATAAATTATATTATTTAAAATAAAATTTAATGTCAGGGTTTGCTAGTGGTTCAACTCCACTCTTATTATGTCATGGGTCATTATCTAATTATTTTTATTTTACGCTCTATTTTTGATCAAAGGTTTATCTCTTCGGTGCCGTGTAATAAAGTTTATACATTTCCCTTGTACGCTGCAAAATACCCAATACCGCATTAATTGAACTGTATAATATGAATTATAATAATCTTGCCACGCCGGGGAGACGTAGAGCGAATTCACTGACCCGGTCTAGTACCCCTGCCAATAATGTTCCTCTTGACCTCTCGATGTTGTTGCTCAGCACACCACCTTCAAGTTCTATAATAACAAGGCAAGGGGACAGGAAAAACAATATCTCGCGACGAAGGCTCCCAATATGTATCATTAATGAGGGTTACACCGGCAAGATGGCTGCTCACCTCGATTAGGTTAGTCATCCCCTCTTTAACCCCCACCCGGGGGCGTGTGACCTTGACCCAGAATTATTTTGTATTGCCGAGAACACCCTTATTATTTTTATGGATAAACATCGAATTTCAGTGCGGTATATTTAAAAAAGTAAAATTTACCTTCTGTACGAAACCAAATTGTAGTATACAAGCAAATGAAAGAAATTAAAGATTAAAAGACGGAACATTTTTGAGAAAACTGATTGAGTAGTTTTGGGGAAATAATTACCCTTTGCCAAACTAATTTCTTATCATAACGCATGCCTCCTGTTTGTAGAATAACTTTCAATGCATCATGACATGTGACATATAAGGGTAGGAGGGAGTTTCCTAACCTGTCACAGCCGACTGGCGATGCCATGTCGAACATGTCGTCAACACTGCCTGAGCCCAACCAACTTGTTAATGAACCTAGAGGAGTTGAGCGGGATTGATCGGCTTCCTCTGCCTCGCTGCTCCGAGGGCGAGTAATTTCGGCAAGAATACGACGAGGCAAGTTATTGACAAGAAGCCGCTGGTAGGATTTAATATCCGAAGGTGTAATATCCTTGTGCCTCGGGCGGAAACAGTGGAAATGATGACGTCGCTGCTCAATTTCCTGCGACTGTGAGGCGTCACGTCAACATTGGGCCCTCATAGTCCCCGGCTCTCTCTGGCCTCTCCCACTCTAATAACCTCTCAGCTCTATTAGCAGCCGCAACGGGACTTTCTTAATTTAGGCAATGTTAGATTGTTAGACTTCACCTCTTCACTTTTCTATTTTTTAAAAATCGTATTACACTACAGAGTAACACTCAAAAAGAGACGCCTGTATGTTTATATTGTGCCAACCTTTTCACGGACAAGATTAATTTCTCCCATACTCTACTATATAATAACATAAACTATACTCTGCCTGGCATATCAAATGCAAATATTTTATTGAAATATATTCTGTCTGATTCAAATAATATAAATATTGTTCTATGGTAAAACCAAACTTAGTAAATAATGATTTATCTTAACACAGAACGAGTATGACTATTTTAGGTCTGACTGGTGCAGCTAGTGAAGACAGTTTTATTGGCCGAAATAAACGGCCTTTTCATTGGCTGACGTCTGGTTATATATATTCCTGATTCTCTCACCACTGTCCCGAAATTAACCACACCTATCTTGAGGTCCTTCTCACCCCTCATCCTCGACACACATCCTTATAATGGGACCCTCCCAAGCGAAAGGCTCCTCTCAATCCAAATAAATATCTGATTTTTTTCCCCCTTATCCTTATTTTCCAAGTTTGAGAGCTAAGGGGGAAAAAAAAAACACATTTAGAAATATTGCCTTCTTTTTGAGCTTTGCCTCTCCTTCCTAGCCTGGGTAGATTTAGTACGGCGCTGTCTGACTCCACACCTTTGCAGTAAGATTCCCTAGCTTCGTCTCGCTGATACTAGCCCTTCCTTGGACAACGGCCCCTGGAGCACCACACCTTTCTAGTTCGTGCCTCCCCCCCCCCCAAGTGGTTCAGTCCGTCTCCTTTGGGTTCACATTTGCCCTTGGGGAACACTTTCACCTAACCTAAGATTCAACCTGTGGCACTCCAAGACCACATAAAAATACCCCAAATGCTAACCTATACCTACCTCTTCTCCTGGATACAGTGTACTGTATAGAGGCAAACGCACCTATCAAAAGAAAATGGAGTCCGCTAGATTAAAGATGCTATCCGTCACTAAAACGTTGTCCAGGTCACAGACCATCTAACTCTTCCTCGTGGCGTCTCTCAACTACGGTGAGGACCCACCATGTGAAAAATAATTTTTCAAAAAAAACTTGATGACCCACCCAAAATATCTTTTATGATTGATACTACATCAACAGTCAGCCTTAGCCTATTCGGGCAACCATACCAGAACTACAATTCTGAAAAAAAACTTGGAAAACAATTACTTACAAAACACTTAAAATAATAAATAATAAGATTAGCAACTATGCAAAGAATAAAACGGCATTTCTGGGGACGATAGCATCTTTAATAACAATAAATAAAGACCAATTTATTTAATAATTACAGTAGGGATTCAAGATATGAGAAGATGCCAGGGACTTTGCTCTGGATGGGTAGGAAGATTTTCAGATAGGAAATGAATAGTTTTTTTTGTCCGTTATCTGAATAGTTAGTTTTAAACAATAACGTTTCCTTGTCAGTAAATGCAGCTCCAGCTTATGAAAATGCAGACAAGTATAATACAATTGTGGGTGTACTCGTATTTTTGATTCACAATCTAGACTTTTCCTCATCATTCAACTCTGCATTCCCACGAACATAAAATTTCAAATATTTTGTATTAGCCATCTTATCCGTGCGTTCATCAACATCATGCAATCCTAGATATAAATGCAAACCACTTTAAAGAGTTGAGTTGACCATGGGGAAAAATAAAAGTCGGAACGTTAAATATTAAATCTTCTCAGCCGAGACTTTGAACTGGAAAATTCAACAGGATTGTAGCGACCGCTAACTACATAAGATAAATCACCCTATACTCTATTGTATATATATTTTAATTTGGTTATAATATGTTGTAAATTAATTTAAACAAATGTAAATAACATTACCAAACCATAAGTCATTGTAAATGTTGTAAACAATAAATCATTTTAACAACGGCTCTCTAACTGGCGGACTCATTTATGACCTCCGGACCTCTCTTCGTAACCTGGCTATGTTTTAGTCCGGCCTTGTCAGACCCTACACCTTCCTAGTGGGATTCTCTGCCTTCGTCTCGCTAAAACTAGCACCTCCTTGGGAGAGACCTCTTCCTCGCGGACAACGGTTGCCGTGGCCCTGCTACTTTACCTAGTAGTGTCTCCAACGGTAATCCAGTCTGCTTCTCTCCGGTCCTCACTCGCCTTTGGGATCCGGACGGTTTTCGCCTACCCTCAGATACCGAGTGTGAATTCATGGTCATTCCAAGACATAAACTACCTACACTACCTACCCTATACCTCTTCTCCTGAACATAGTGCATTGTTGGGGCACATACCTATTAAATATGGAGTCAGATAGTAAGACCGTCATGAAGCAATTGTCCAGGTCATAGCTTAATCAACCCTCACTTCGTCAGGGCTAGGGTAACTAGGCACACCCACCTCGTGACGACCCGACGAGGATATTTTAGGTATTATGGAAAATGGCGATTGTGAATTTGAAATTTGCCCAATATAACAATAATAAACTTAGAAACAACCAATCAGACATAAAAGTTAAAATGAAAAATAATGATTTGCAGAAAATAATGTACAAAATTAATTGTAAACAGTGTGAGGTTAAATCATACATTGGCGAAAACTCACAAACGTTAAGAAATAGATTATCAAAAAATAGAACTAATTGTAGAATGTAAGAATTTAAATGTCACAAATTTAGCCTACCAGACTATTATTCAGCATTGATTAGTATTATTCAGATTTTGACTTTGACTCACCAAAAATGATTGGAAAAGAATATAATAACAGATCCATTGAACTTTTAGAATCAATTTACATAACCCAAAATAGAACCTTTACATTCGGGTTAGGCAATAAAACAAACTTTAGACATTCATTTCTACACTGTAACATCAAACTCCGTCCCTATCACTAAAGGTTTTCTTTGTTTACCAATTATTGAAATAGTGGAGTTACATACAACAATCGATTTTTATCGCCAAAATCCTCGTCCCTATCTACGCCACTGTAACGTATTATGTATTTATATTCAACGAATGTTATTTAAAAATTAGCTATACATTTGCCTAAATATGCTTTGTAAAACTTTCAATGTTTACATAAAGACTCACCTTGTTTTGAAAACTATTGCAGGAGTAACCGAGAGCACAGAGCTGGTAAGCCTCCCATCCCAACGACAAAGTTGCTATGATCAGCTTGTAGACGCTGTCTATACCCATCGTGAAATATATTTTGATTATGACACAGGTGGCTATATTGGTACATATCGTCAGTATTTGTCCTGAATACATACTGTTAATCCACTCAGAGTCTTCCAAAATTTCCATATGCCTACGAACGGCCCTTTCTAGGCTGTTTCCTTCTGAATACGGTTCGGATATCATCACTTTTTGAACGGTGACTAAAGTACAGAACTGTAGCAAGACGAGATTGTAGCTGATCCCGCAGACAACTGAAGGAACGGACATTACTTTCATTCCGTCATCGACGAAAATCAGTAGCGTCATTAAAATGATGTAGTAAACGGTTGCCAAGATGAAAGTTAAGTTAGAATAAAACCTGACGTTACTGTGGGCGCTCAAATTTTCGATCAGTTTGATCATTTTGGACGAATTCCGCACAATGACGGCGAGGTGTACGGTAAGGGTGATGAGTTCTACCGTACCGATGAATGTGAGCAAAGAGAACAAGATCTTGTCGGGCACTATGTTCCACAAGTTGCACGTCCTGTTGGCTTTGAGGGTTACTATGGTGAGAACGAGGGTGCCCTGGACCAAGAGCGGGTATGTTATCGAGGATCTCAGGAGGCAAGGCCTGGCAGGAAGAAGACCCAGGAGTCTAGACATCGCCACTACCAGCAGGGTGTTCTGGGGCATAACGGGGACTGTCGACTGTCTGTCCATTGGAGTGCTCGCTGCGACAAAGGCTTTCTGTAGTCACGGAGACTATCGGCCAACTGTCCGAAGATCACGCCACCAGGAAAGCAAAAGTGAACTAATTACTGATTTGTCAACCTGTGCGTTCACAAATTGCGTGATCACTCGGTATTACTGATGGTGATCTGGCTGTGGGAGATATATTTTTGATATATATATATGTATATATATTTGATGTATATATATATACTATTATTGGCTTCAAACTGCTAAGTGAACTCAGAATAATCAATAATTGTTTTTTCATCAGTTGAGGTCAGCCCGACTGGGAAATAATTCAAGCTCGAAAACACTGGATTGGACATTTTAAAACATTAGCGTCCGTTTGAAATAAAATTTATTTTATATACTAAATAAATATTTCATTAAATACTTGACAGTAGTTAACTCGTCAGATTTCAGTTTAAGGCATTGCTTTTAAGGCTTTGCAGCTACAATTATCTGCCGCAATTTCTTATAATTGATTATTTCATTTAAGGACAATTCAAAGGTTCAAACGATCAAAACCAGGTGCACAGGTCCAATGAACACTCTAGGCCGCCTATCGAAAAAGATCCCATTTACATTGTTTGCATCAATTATGAAAGCCATTTTGAAAAGGATTTTTCATGATCAATTTGAATTTTATATCAATGTAAACATTTGTTTATTAATAAATAAATAATTGAATAATAGCCTACATTTATATTAATGTAAAAATATTTACACAAAACTTAAAGTAATATTTTATAGTAATAAAACTGACTGATATAGATTTCTATCACTTAAATCAATAATAACTTCAAGTTCCATACAAATGATTAGGCCAGGTGAACAGCTGTTGGGCTTCCTTAAGCGTCAGTTGCAGTTCACGGCCCGTGGAGTTAGGTTGTGGGTTTGTTCTTCTGTAGTTGTCCTCTTCTGGTAATTGTGTAACTACAGTGCTTTTACTTATTGCGTTGATATTCCAATGCTCATTGGCCAAGATAGTACATAACGAAAATGGATCTTTATATAAGTTTTATTTGGTTTAGGTATTTCGATTCACATTGATCAGCATAGTACGAAACGAAAATGTGTTTACTTGCTTTTTTAATAATTTTTACTTGGTAATTAGGTAATCTAATCTGTGGGGCAGGAAGTCTGGTGATGGGCCAGGAAATGCTCAGGGTCAAGTGGGGTGTGTCTTGTCTTAGAGGTACGTGGCTGGTATGGGCCGTGTCATCCTCAGGCCGCATCGAAACTAGGAGGTGATATCACACAGATCGAGGAGCTGGCAGAGAAAGCTTAGCATGGGCAAAAGCCAAAGGAAGAAAGCTTTGAGGCAAGACAAGAGAAACGTGAGAGGAAAAATCTAAGAACAGTTCTATCGCAGGAGAATGGAGTGACCCAGACAAAAGTGGTTGTCGCATGGTAGAGTGTTAATGGTTTAAGCTTTATAAGGTAAGGTGCCATCTTACATTTTGACCACAATACTCCATCATGTGAGGCACCTTTGTCTGAGTTGCTCTAGTCTTTTGTTTAGAGCCACTCTTAGATTCTTTTCCCTCAAGTTTCTCTTGACTTACCTCGCTGTTTTCTTTCTCTGGCGTTTGTTTTTACTAGGCACTCTCTGTCAGTTTTTCAATCCGTGTAATATTGGGATCTAGTTTTGAAGTGATTTAAGGACGGCATGGACTAATCTCAGCAACATTATTTTCAACACATGACACGCATGAGTATTTTTTTTAGCTCTGAACTTTTTTTTTAACCTCACAGCAATAAAGGGATTCAATCAGACTACCTTTTGTCCAGGCATGTCTTGACTGGACTGTTCTGGTGTGGTTTAGTCTAGCCTTGTCTCATCTGATGCTGACTGGTCGATCTAGACTGGTCTTCTTAGGTTTGTCAGCAATAAAGGGGTCAACAATAGGGGCATGGTCTTTGCTTTTTTCCTCTGTTTCTTCTCTATGTTTCTTTTCTCTAACTTGTCTTCTCTCGGCTGACAGTAACAAAGGGGTTCAAGTAAGAATATTTGTTGTACAGGCAGGTCTGGTCCATAGCTCAAGTTCAAGGAACAGAGGTAAAAGAGTGCGGGCGGGTATTCCATTCCATATCAGCTTCGGGTACCCCAACGAAATTTTCTTTCATTTAAAATAGCCTACTTTGCATTTTTAAGCATTGCTGTGCTCCATGAGCTAGACAAAGCGCCCTGACCTCAACTTTTCTAAATTAATACGTTTCATTTGAAATGGAGACCGCTGGCATGGGGTAACCTACAGCGGGGGCTCTGGAGGGAAAAATGAGAATGAAGACTTCCACCACCCTAGTGTAAGGGAAAATAGATCGTGTCCGCGGAGGACAGTTGTACAAGACGAGCAGAAGTGATCTTGGAGAGACCGCTCATCAAGAAGACACCGGTGAGCGAAGATGGAATGTAGTCTGTACACGTAGTAATGAGTTGAATAAATTATTGTAAATATAGGATAAGATTATTATTAAGTAAATTAATATCGTCTTATCAATTTTATTCTAATTAAAATTATAAGTTCCTCTTTCATCTTTATAAATATAGACGGTTTGAAAGAGAAACCCAAGGACCGTTGGCACGGGCAGGTATTTTAGCTTCCATTGCAGGTGAGATGCGCACATCAAAGGCAACAATCAACTTTTTATTATTAACAAATTCATAATTCAAACTTTACAAATCAACTTAGAGTCCTTAGGAAATTGAACTAGTCCCTTCGACAGAGTGCTTAGTTAGCCCTTCACTGATGGTCGGAAGTCTGTGATGTCTACCCTGTGTCGTTGTTGTTAACGACATTACGATTTAAATGGCTGATGATAAACCTTTTGAGTATCCACGACATTTACAAACAATGTTTGATACTTGTTTCTCATTCGTGAAAATAATAAAAATAACTTTTCAACCCGATGAAAAGTGAGCTAACATGAACAGCTGATTCCGCTGGTAGTTAGGTTAACTATCAAGACAGCATTTGTTACTTTGATGTTAAATGAGCGGCGACCTCATTGGAGGTAGAAATTACTAACGGCCATCATCCACTTCCGGTCCAATCTAAACGTTAACGGTTAATTGCTAAACTAATTTCCGTCTCAGCTTCAATTAAAAACTCCATTAACCGGCGGGAATTGGTGTACATAAGAGGATTTGTGTGTTAATAAGATCTCTGTGTTTATTTCCAAGTTAAATTGGGTTTCATTTTAGCCGTCTTAGAGTTATGAAGACCTTCAAAGTTTGCTTTGGGTACTTCACCATTCCTTAGGGCGCCGGTCTTTCTAGACGGTCCAATCCGTTAACTCATGAGAAAAACATTATTTTTTTAAGGATCAGTGTGATTTTACATCACAAAATCTTCTTATCTGTCATCTCAGGAAACATAGGTTGAAAATAGTTAAGAAAATGGTTCCACTCAGTTGGAAAACAATAAAAAATAATGTAAATGTATTATAGAAAATAAGGTTGAATTAGAGTCCGTAGGGAGAGGCTTTACTTCAAAACAGGTACCGTACGGATGTTAGTGGTCAGAGGAAACTGCTTATTATTATATATCTATATTGCACAGTACTTCCGATTTTCGGTTTAAGTAGAGAAATACTATATATATATATAGTTATGCCAATGCCAAGGGTTATCTTCACAAACATTATACCAAACGGAGGCCGAAGAAAGATTGTTCTTACACGGGGACAATCAGAAGAATTGACCACCTCCCTTTAAATTTGTCTCTTCTGCTCGGCAAACAAATATTTCAAGAATTATTCCTGAATGATATTCCCAAGACCTGGTGTCTATTAATAAACAAAATAAAGTGATTCATTTTAATGTATATTTTATTGAATATAAAATTTTGAAATGATCTAGAAGAAATAGTAGTTTAAAAAAAAATAATAAGATTAACAGGGAAAAAAGACAACAACAGCGATGGGTCGTAAGTCCTTCAGTTAGCGTGTTTTTCTAAATTTAGCTTACATGAATGATGATTGATGCCTCGCATTAGCACACTGCAAGCATTTCCTCTTGGCTGAGTTCTTTCACTGACTGTTGTCACTCTTCTCAAGACGTTTATTTTTTATTATCAGCGTAAACACTTTATTTATTAAAATAAGTTCAGGTACAGACAGTTAAATACTCCTACTGGAACATATGACGCCATTTAAAGGAGAGTAGGGACTTCTATATATCTAAAGCGTCTTCCAATAGGGACTTCAGAACTCTGACAGTCGAAAGCGGCCATATTGTTGAAGCTCCTTCTGTCAAATTGGCTGTCATTTATTCAGTCTGTTTTTCCAAATCACCATGGACGGGTATAACGTTCAACAACACGTGCAAATGATAAAATTGTTTTATCAATATGGGTGTTCTGTTCGGGAAACGTTCCGCGCACTTCGCCGATTTTACGGTCGCATTAACCGTCTTACCGAGAGGACTATTCGCAGTGTTGTGGATAAATTTGAGTCCACTTGTTCAGTAAACAATCAACCAACACCCGGATGTCGACGAAACGCAAGATCTGCCGAAAACATCGCCGCTGTCCGTGAGAGTTTGCAGGAGAATCCGAGGCAGTCTTTCGTAGACCACAACTTGAGGAATTTTGCGCGACTTGGGCCGGTACCCGTACAAAATTCAACTGACCCAGGAGCTGAAGGTAAACGACCATAGACAACGACGTGTGTTCGCTGAATGGCCCCTGGAGCACAGTTAGAAACTGGCCATAATTTTCATCGAAAATTCATCTTCTTAACAAGTTTATGGCAAAAATAATTACAATAAATAAAACACAACTAGGTTATGAGGTTCATCTCCTGACTGCAATGTGGGTCCTTAGATATTCTCACTTAAAACTAAATTAAATACCTAACATCTCAAACTAGGGTTCCATCTTTAACCGCCTGCCTTTGACCTCTTCGTACCTTTGTTCCTAGTTGCAATTGGTCGCAGAGGTACGCAGCTCTATATTTTTGCAATTCATTTCTGCCCTAAGCCAGAAATTATCTTGAAAACCCCTAATGACCGGAAAACCGTAGTAAAAGCAGGTGGGTGATAAATTTTCTCTGTTGGGTCATTTTGTTTTTCAAATGGGTCACTTACCCCTGGTTTTTCCAACTTTATTTAGACAAAATACCTTCGGTTGCTTGGACCATAAATCCCATATCTTTCTAGGATTTTTGTATATTACAATGAGCTTGATCAATTTTTTTTTTTTGAATGTTTAATACTTAAATACCTTACAATCTTCGTTCAGAAACACAAAATAAAATCATTACACGCGTTGGTCACTGAGATTATGCATTAACTCTGCAAATATCGTTTACCAACAATTAGCAAAAACCTAAATGATAAAAACAAAACAAAATAACAATACTAAATCAAAATAAGTTAAGTAAATATAAAGTTAATTTAATATTATTCCAACAGGATATGTTTTGTTCGTGGATGTATCTTCTGAGGCAATGCTTATTGTAATTGTCTATCTCTCTTATTATTGGGTTTTGGGATATGGAAACTAGAAGTAATTCTCTGTATGGGAGTGTCGGGATATTGGTTGAACAATTGTCGGAGGTGAACAATTGTCGGAAAAGGTGAACAATTGTCGGAGGTCAACAATTGTCGGATTGCTGTAGTTAATAACATGGACCATGTTCCATGTAGGCGTTAATATCTGACTCGATATTTATCGATAGGAATGTGTCCCGACAAGACACAGTGTTCAGGATGAGGTTCAGAGGTTCATAAAGAATAAGACCAGTTTTCAGAGTTCGGGAGAGATCGGCAGCGTAATAAGTACAAGTCGTCAGGGGTCTGCTATAGGCTGTGAGGCAAAGTGCCGTCGTATAGGTGTAGCATAGCAAGAGTCGATTAGCGGAAGGCTGAGTAGGCATATCGCGACGGTGATAGCGGCTATCGGTATGTAGAAACTAGAAAAGAATGAAGAGTGGGCCTACCAGGGGCCAAGTGCCCCCGGTGTCGAGTTACTCGGAAGACTGAGAGACAGAGTGTCCCACCAGGGCCAGGTGGCCCTGATGTAAGTGATAAGTTGTGCGGCTATCAAGCTTGAGAGACCGAGTGGGGTGAAGAGTGAAATTTTACTGATATAAATATGATAACCCCCTCCCTCGTGGAAGGCCGGTTTGTCTGCCCGGAGTAAGTTTTACGATACACAGGTAGTCACTTCCTTTTAGTTTATTGACCGTTGGGGTACAAGAGTGTGTTTTTTATGGTTGCTAGGGCTTCACCCCCTTGGGTTATTTGACCACCTATTGCAAGGTTATTATCCCATGGGTCCCAAAAGGGTTCCTAGCATGATTTATTGACCGTGGGGACGTGACTGAAGGTCTATTTTAATAGGGGTAAGTGTCCTTTGCCCAGGTTTTATGGTACCAGGTGGCTAATTCTCTTGGTTTATTGCCGCACCCTTTTAGTTACTCATCTACGACTTCCGACCTCTCTATGATTTATTACCAGAAGTTACATAATGAAGTTACATGACATTTTCTATTATAATACATTAATTATGAACCAGAGTGTAGGGTAATTTACATATATAGTTAGCGGTCGCTATAGGAGTGTACATACTGTTGGATTGTGGGCAATTGTAAATATGTTAGCACGGTGGTTAATGGACAATCGATGATAACAATCGAGGGTGATTGTTAATTATACGCATTCTGAGGTTTTGTAAGACGTATGATTTCCAATAATTTGAATATCAAGAAATCTGCTGCAGGATATGTCAATATGGGACGGATTAATGTTTTATGTTGTATAAATTTATTTTCATGGGTCAGTTTAGAGATATTTTACGGATAAGGCAATTCTGATCAATTATTACAGCATGGCTAAGGTGGATGATACAGAGATAGTCCAAGCCTCGGAGTGAAGAAACAGGAGGGCTATTGAGAACGAAGCTTCAAAGGCACCCCCCCCCCCTACAAAAACTGAGACGCCCTCAAGAATTTAGAATTGCTAATGGAAGGGCTAGACTATTATAGAGCGAGTGACAAAGGGAGCGGACAATTTCGGTAGACCCACTGGTAGATTTCAGAAAGGGTTATTTCTGCATTACACCAGCGAGCTCTCCTCTCGCCGCTAATTAACAACTGTCGTCTGGCAGTCCCTTTTGAAGGGACCGGGGCAGTGGTCCATGCACTGAGGGTCGGTTCATATTGGTTCGCCTATTGTAGATAAAACATAATTTACTAGATTCGAAGCAGTGTTTCATTCTCATTCCTGATTTGTATATCAATCCCCCCCCCCTTCATTAAGCTTTCCAGAATACAGCCGGGCGAACATGTAAATCCATTTGAGATTATCCGTCTGACATAGTCTTACTTTCAATACAACTACTTTTTGGCTTGAGTTTCATTTATAAAATGTCCCAGTTCATGTTGTTACTTACAATTATCGTCATACTGTGAATTATAACCCGGTCTGTGTGGTGAATCCCCTACATTACTCGCTAGTTGTAGCTTCTGTCTTCCGATTACTGACATCCAACATGCTTCTTACTTCTAGGAAAATCCCATCACAGCCTAGCAAGGTCCTCCTCTGGGGTGGTATGGATCTCCTTCAAGTAGCTATCCTAGAATTTAATTATAGCTTCATACAAGCCTCAAGCCCGACCCATTTTATCCATCCTAGCTTGATGCGATCCAGTCATAGCTCATAAGACTATCGTTGGTTAGTGCGCTTGCATTTTATATAGAATCTAAAGCTTACATTGTGATTACAATCTGTTCTAACAGTGTTTACAACACACACGGGCACAAAGTATAGACATATATACAAAGCCCAGGTCCCTCCGTGCCAGCTGTTACTTTCGCAGAACAGGAAGCCTCGATCCTTGGGTGATCTCTCACAATGCTTCTCCAGTCACATTACGCTAGATAGCAGCAGTACAACTTGAGGGCACACAAGAGCCGCAGACATGAAATTACTAGCCAGTGTCAGAACTCCTAAAAACAATTTAATTGGAAGAGATCTCCCCGCTTCAATGTAGGGATATGTCGAGCTCTACATAGTGGTATTTTCGATTATTTTTGTGGGATTAGTGGGATTTGTCGATAATTTCGTATGGACTTTTACAATTTTTTAGAGGTTTACAGGTTACTATTCTTGTCTGAACTCTTGTTTGTGAAGACTAGATTCGCTTGATACTTGAGTGCTTTCCTGTGACTTGTAGTTGCCATAAATTAGAGTAGAAGCACTTTCGTCAATCTTGGCAATAAAAAGTGCCAACTATGAGTATTGCGATTTTGGTGTAACAGTAAAAGGTTACTTATTTGCGAATGTTAAACTAAGGTGAGATATCCGTTTGTATGTGGATTATATTATCACATAAACAGTAGAATATTTATTTATTGTCCTTAATGGGCAAGTAGTTTAAGTGCAGATCCCATGGAGATGGGTCCTCGGGTTCACGTCGTTGAACGTTGTGAGAGCCGATCCGCCCTCACAGCTCCCGACTCAGGCCGCATCGGAATATTATTATGCAATTATCCTGGGCCTTAGAGTGTTTTAGAGCTGGGAGTTGCTCCCCACTCCATTAGGCGGCTAAACTGAGTTTAGTGAGGAGTTCACTGGCGAGACACAATGGGCCAGTTACACGGGCTAACTCAATAGAAGCCTCCTCCAATAACCCTTCTCTTGTCACAATCAGTACGTAAATTTATTAACAAAACTTTACATTGTTCCCGTTTGAGTTGGAGAAGTTGCCGGGCCCTCGCCGCACAGTTTAGTGTTCCCTGCCGTCTATCTACCGGATCCCAGTGTCTTCTCTGGCTGACTGTTCTCATATTATGTGAGTAAATATCTACTTAACACGTTGATTGCCATGGCAATTTTCAAAAATCTAGCCTAAAATGACAATTTGATTTAATTACATTATATTATTAAAAACTCTAATTATAGTGCATAGTTATCATCAAAAAGCATAAAATATGTGTGTAGCGCCCGCTAACTACTTAAGTTAAATCACCCTATACTCTGTACTCTGGTGCATATATAATGTATTGTAATTAGATGTAAAACATGGTAAAAGCTTTTTCTAGCAAATAAACGCATGGGCTGGCAGTCGTAACAAGTGCAGGTACACCGGCCTAAAAGCTGGCCGTGATAAAACATACCCTGTTAGACCTAGGGTCACCTTCCGGCGGTCATAAAATCTAAAAGCCATGCCATAAAACAGTCCTTTAGGGGACGAGGGGTCTCGTGGCAGGTGTGTGCATTTCCTAGCCCCCCCCCCCCAAGCAGGAACTATATCTAAACCAGTGCGTTTGGCTACTCTTTCTCAGTCTCCTCATCTCCTCAGCCGCTTTACGCCAGGGTCGCTTGGCCCTGGAAGGCAGACACTTAGACTCCTCGTCAGCCTACTCTCTCTGCACACTATTTCTCAGCCGCCTTGCAGACCCTCTGGCGCCTTGACCTGTTACGCTGCCGATCTCCCGCCCGAACTCTGAAAACTTGTCTTATTCTTCATGAAACCTCTGTACCTCTTCTCTTGAACACAGTGTATTGTCGGGACACATCCCGATCATAAAAATGGAGTCAGATATTAACGCTGACATGGAACATGGTCCATGTTATAAACTACAACAATCCGCACTTTTCAATAGGGCTAGAGTGATTAGGCACTCCCCTAGTGGTAACCCGACAATGTGTTTTTTTTTTAAAAAAAAAAAGGTCTTACGAATTATCTCGTAGTTTGCTTCAGTAACGGAAATCTCTTCGCGGAAGCCAACGAGTTAATTCGAACGCAGACACGCTTTGACCTATCGCTTCTCTAAAGCTGAACCCAATATGGATAAGAAAAGACCACTGGCTCAAAATGAAATTGAGTACTACGCAAATCTAAGTGATTCAGAATTTGACGTGATTTTTGGCGAGGGCGGTAACGATAGTAGCGATTATGAACCTTCTGATAATTCAAGTGATAGTGAAGATGAAGTCGTCTCCGAACCTGAAGATAATGACGATGACTCCCAAGCAACAACATCAAATGCGAATGATAATTTGTGGACTCAACAAAATCTTGAATTATTTTCCCAGAAGCCATCTATCGATATAGCACTGATATATTTCGAGTTTAATCGTAGCTGGACAAAAATGGCAAGTAAACACAGAACGAGATAACTCGTAGTTGGCGTCCTCGGAAAGAACGCAATCTACGAGTTATCTCGTAGTTGGCAGTCAACGTGTTACGTTATCACCAATCAATTCATCGATCAGTATTTTTTTTTTATTATTACCGACTCAAAGACATTGAGGTTTGAATATTAGTTCAAGCCTCTTCGATAATTTTCCGGAGGACTGCAGATTTAAGTTTTTTTTTCCTTAACCAATTTCGTTCTTAAACCTCCAATATAAAAAGAAAATGTCATATTTTCAGTTTAAACACTCTAAGGACTTTTAAACTTTTTTTAATGAATGAAAATATTTGCGGTTTTTAGCGATAGACCAGTCACACTACACACTGCCTGGGCGTGTTAACGGGGTAAAAGTAATGGGGTGTTGCCCAACACCTAATTACATAATTTCTTACTTTGTGCGTGTTCTATTTATTCTGTTATCTCGATGTTAGATCGATACATAATTAAGTTTGACGAGGCAGTATGTTCATTTTTATCTATCTGTAGTCCTAAAAATGGGTCGAAACGGCAGTCCACGGAAATGGCCTTTTAGATTTTGGTGATGGCTGAACAAATAATATTGGTACTAGCGAATAAGGTAAAAGGTTAAATAAAAAGGATCAGGGAGGCATTCCCTTCCATGATTGATCTTCCATCCCCTTCAAGTGCCAAAAAAGCTTGAACTACATAGTTTCAATAAGTATATAGTTATAATTATCTTGTATATTTTATAAAAAAAAATCTATATTCAATTTAGCATAGGTACAGTGAAAGTAATATACAAAAATTCATTTTTGTACATTTTTAGAAAAAAAACCAAAAAAATGGTAGTCTGTTATGGTACAGAAAACTAGCCTGAAGCGTTGAAAAAAACTAAAGCAACAACACTAAGTGTTGTTCAGCTTCAAGTACAAGATTGTACCAAAGTTTGTGACAGGTACAGATTCAAGAATGCAACAAACTCAGAATGCAAGTGGAAGTGCTACTAATGGTTAGCTTTGTTTTTTTTCCAAGCTCCAAGGAATAGAGCTATTGGGGACAGCATAAAAGTCGAACATCAAGCGTATCCAATCCTTTCAATCAAAAGTCCTGAGGACAATAGTAAATGCCCCTTATTACGTCAGCAACAAAACCCTTTTAATAACGATCTTAACATACACTGCATTCTTGAACTCATCCCTTCCAAGTTCATGAAATTCCATAGTAACCTATCCGACCACCCTAATCCCGTAGCACAGTCATTGCACTGCACCACTCATCCCTATAATCCTCCTCAAAGACTAAAATGGCAGTCGCCTGCTATAAATGCGTGACAGTGGGAGTCCTGGCAATGGCCAATTTCTCCAATCATAACCTGAGCGTATGTGGCTCTCGCGCTCTTCGTCAGCCTCCACTGGCTCGTATCCGGTGACGTGGATGACGGACGAGCGTGGGGGACTTCCCAAGATTCCGCTTCCTCTTTCGCATGCGAGGGAGGTGACAACCATATCGATTTGGGAATATATTGGGAGTTATGTTTGTGAATATTGTATGAATGAGCGAGTGAATGATGAATTGTAAATATGGTATCTATGAGAACATCTATCTCAATTACTTATTCCCTAATAAGGCCGATTGTAATTTTATCATAATAAAGTTGTTTATCTATCTATCTAATTTTAGTTTACAAGCTTCCTGGAGTGTAAGCCTCATCACATTCAAGTTCCAAAAAAAACCTTGTACAATATAAATCCATTACAATTAGTTAAAAAATATCGTAATAATAAACTAATAAAATATATAAAACGGAGTATAACATCAGTAAAGAAACTTAAAGTGCACTTTCAGTTTATATAGATACATTACAACTTTTAATTATTATAAATTTTAGCAAATGAGCAATAGAAAGGATTAAAAAAAAAAAGTTGAGTATTGTCAGCATTAGCTGCATCTGAGAATATTGGTAGGAATTACCCAAAGTACTGGACCAAAATGTTGGTCTTTTGCGGTCCAAAGCATTACTTACACAACACGTTTACACTGGGACTGAAGAAGTTTTAATCAGAGAGTAGATAAGACCCCACAATTACGCATTGTGTTTTTTTTTTTCATTTATCCCCTTCCCTGTAACATTACCTACAATTTAGCTTTTATCTCCGGATCAGGGTAATAGAAGGGGAAAACATCCTCGGAGTTGACCGAAATTAAATTCTAAATTCTCTCAAGACCTAGTTTAGCCGAGGGAACAAGTTCCCTTCGGTTATTAGCTCGGCGTGGTAGGATACAGAAGTGCAACAATGGCAGTTGGTACAATTCTCTTCAGCTCGGCGGGTCTTTTTTACGACGTGATATAATACGAAAGGGTGATATCCCCAACGAGAAACTTAAATGGACTTCCCTAATGGGGTATGAAGATAAGTCCTCAGCTTCTTTTATAGCAACAGTTGTAGCCACTTTGTCGGAGCTTCACATTGTAGAAATAAAAGCGAGAATATTTATAAAAACAAGCTGTTACTTGGTCCCCACTTTGTCCTACTGAAACATTTATTAGCCTGACCTTGTCCAGAGTACTGTTTCTAAGGATAACTTCAAGTGGTCTCGTTCACATCATTAATTCTAGATATTATCAAACGAAACCAGTTTGACAATTAAGTTGCTGTATTATTCTAGATGAATGTGGGTAACAAATAATTTACTTAAATGCATTGTAACTAGGGAATCAAAAGATCTTTGGCCTGTGTTATCTTTTTTTTCAATAATAATTGATACTTGAAGTGTTTGATCCTAAAAATGTTAATGGTTATTGGTTACAAAGAAACGGGCCTGGATACAAACCTTACCGTTCCTGTAGCCTCGGCGGGTCCTTAGCCCGATTAGGATCAAATTTCACTCGTGTCAATAATTTTTCTCTTTGAAAAATTCAAAAGTTACTATTGCCACCTGAGCGTCTGCGGCTCTCTCTCCTGTTTCTGTTATTCTTGGTCGAAGAGTGAGGTAGGGGAAGATTTGTTGCCCCCGATTTCCCACAAGCATAACTGGGGAAGATTTTGTATGAATGTTAACTGGACGTATCAAGTGAGTGAAATTGTGTAAACATTCAAGCAAAGTAGAAGTGATTTGATACTCATTCATCAAGCGTTTTTTTAGATTAAAATTGTGACAAAAAAATGTACGGAATTTTTGCTAGACTGTCTCAATCCATCTCGGCTACTAAAAAAATCATTCAATAATTGAATTTCCGATTGAGTTTTGTTATCTATTAACCATGGGAAAAAAACATAGATTAATTATTTTTTTTGTTTCAAGCTTCTGTATTGAGAAATCTACAGTTACAGTTATGAGACCACTATTTTCACAATTAATTCTTTCCCGTATTCTTCTCGATATTATATTTAAAGCAAAACATACTCAACTTAATTCCGGGATATTTTTTAAAATACCTTCAAAATTTCAAACAGGATAGACCATTTTACGATACACATCTGGGCATACGATTTTCCTCTACAACAATTAAAGTAATGTGGAATAGTAACAAAGTTCTGTATTTATGTCAAACTTATTAAGACCAAGAAAATTAACTTAGAATGTTATTTATTATATGAAAAACGGTTTAAGTGTCTTTAGGTCAAATAGGGTCTTCTGCGATATTCGGAACGACTGATAGATACACCGGTGTTTATTGCAATTATGTTTATTAGCAATTTGAAAACGGTTTTGGGCTCAGAATGCGTAAGTGAAGAATACGAAATTGGCCGTAAATGTTTTAAGGAAAGGCATATAAATTTGATAAAAAATTAAAATCTTCAACCTTATTACTAGAAGGTGAAAAAAATTTCGTAAATTTCGGGGTGGGGATATATCCCCCTTATCCCCCCTTGTTTATATAGTTAGCGGTCGCTATAGGAGTGTACATACTGTTGGATTGTGGGCAATTGTAAATATGTTAGCACGGTGGTTAATGGACAATCGATGATAACAATCGAGGGTGATTGTTAATTATACGCATTCTGAGGTTTTGTAAGACGTATGATTTCCAATAATTTGAATATCAAGAAATCTGCTGCAGGATATGTCAATATGGGACGGATTAATGTTTTATGTTGTATAAATTTATTTTCATGGGTCAGTTTAGAGATATTTTACGGATAAGGCAATTCTGATCAATTATTACAGCATGGCTAAGGTGGATGATACAGAGATAGTCCAAGCCTCGGAGTGAAGAAACAGGAGGGCTATTGAGAACGAAGCTTCAAAGGCACCCCCCCCCCCTACAAAAACTGAGACGCCCTCAAGAATTTAGAATTGCTAATGGAAGGGCTAGACTATTATAGAGCGAGTGACAAAGGGAGCGGACAATTTCGGTAGACCCACTGGTAGATTTCAGAAAGGGTTATTTCTGCATTACACCAGCGAGCTCTCCTCTCGCCGCTAATTAACAACTGTCGTCTGGCAGTCCCTTTTGAAGGGACCGGGGCAGTGGTCCATGCACTGAGGGTCGGTTCATATTGGTTCGCCTATTGTAGATAAAACATAATTTACTAGATTCGAAGCAGTGTTTCATTCTCATTCCTGATTTGTATATCAATCCCCCCCCCCTTCATTAAGCTTTCCAGAATACAGCCGGGCGAACATGTAAATCCATTTGAGATTATCCGTCTGACATAGTCTTACTTTCAATACAACTACTTTTTGGCTTGAGTTTCATTTATAAAATGTCCCAGTTCATGTTGTTACTTACAATTATCGTCATACTGTGAATTATAACCCGGTCTGTGTGGTGAATCCCCTACATTACTCGCTAGTTGTAGCTTCTGTCTTCCGATTACTGACATCCAACATGCTTCTTACTTCTAGGAAAATCCCATCACAGCCTAGCAAGGTCCTCCTCTGGGGTGGTATGGATCTCCTTCAAGTAGCTATCCTAGAATTTAATTATAGCTTCATACAAGCCTCAAGCCCGACCCATTTTATCCATCCTAGCTTGATGCGATCCAGTCATAGCTCATAAGACTATCGTTGGTTAGTGCGCTTGCATTTTATATAGAATCTAAAGCTTACATTGTGATTACAATCTGTTCTAACAGTGTTTACAACACACACGGGCACAAAGTATAGACATATATACAAAGCCCAGGTCCCTCCGTGCCAGCTGTTACTTTCGCAGAACAGGAAGCCTCGATCCTTGGGTGATCTCTCACAATGCTTCTCCAGTCACATTACGCTAGATAGCAGCAGTACAACTTGAGGGCACACAAGAGCCGCAGACATGAAATTACTAGCCAGTGTCAGAACTCCTAAAAACAATTTAATTGGAAGAGATCTCCCCGCTTCAATGTAGGGATATGTCGAGCTCTACATAGTGGTATTTTCGATTATTTTTGTGGGATTAGTGGGATTTGTCGATAATTTCGTATGGACTTTTACAATTTTTTAGAGGTTTACAGGTTACTATTCTTGTCTGAACTCTTGTTTGTGAAGACTAGATTCGCTTGATACTTGAGTGCTTTCCTGTGACTTGTAGTTGCCATAAATTAGAGTAGAAGCACTTTCGTCAATCTTGGCAATAAAAAGTGCCAACTATGAGTATTGCGATTTTGGTGTAACAGTAAAAGGTTACTTATTTGCGAATGTTAAACTAAGGTGAGATATCCGTTTGTATGTGGATTATATTATCACATAAACAGTAGAATATTTATTTATTGTCCTTAATGGGCAAGTAGTTTAAGTGCAGATCCCATGGAGATGGGTCCTCGGGTTCACGTCGTTGAACGTTGTGAGAGCCGATCCGCCCTCACAGCTCCCGACTCAGGCCGCATCGGAATATTATTATGCAATTATCCTGGGCCTTAGAGTGTTTTAGAGCTGGGAGTTGCTCCCCACTCCATTAGGCGGCTAAACTGAGTTTAGTGAGGAGTTCACTGGCGAGACACAATGGGCCAGTTACACGGGCTAACTCAATAGAAGCCTCCTCCAATAACCCTTCTCTTGTCACAATCAGTACGTAAATTTATTAACAAAACTTTACATTGTTCCCGTTTGAGTTGGAGAAGTTGCCGGGCCCTCGCCGCACAGTTTAGTGTTCCCTGCCGTCTATCTACCGGATCCCAGTGTCTTCTCTGGCTGACTGTTCTCATATTATGTGAGTAAATATCTACTTAACACGTTGATTGCCATGGCAATTTTCAAAAATCTAGCCTAAAATGACAATTTGATTTAATTACATTATATTATTAAAAACTCTAATTATAGTGCATAGTTATCATCAAAAAGCATAAAATATGTGTGTAGCGCCCGCTAACTACTTAAGTTAAATCACCCTATACTCTGTACTCTGGTGCATATATAATGTATTGTAATTAGATGTAAAACATGGTAAAAGCTTTTTCTAGCAAATAAACGCATGGGCTGGCAGTCGTAACAAGTGCAGGTACACCGGCCTAAAAGCTGGCCGTGATAAAACATACCCTGTTAGACCTAGGGTCACCTTCCGGCGGTCATAAAATCTAAAAGCCATGCCATAAAACAGTCCTTTAGGGGACGAGGGGTCTCGTGGCAGGTGTGTGCATTTCCTAGCCCCCCCCCCCCAAGCAGGAACTATATCTAAACCAGTGCGTTTGGCTACTCTTTCTCAGTCTCCTCATCTCCTCAGCCGCTTTACGCCAGGGTCGCTTGGCCCTGGAAGGCAGACACTTAGACTCCTCGTCAGCCTACTCTCTCTGCACACTATTTCTCAGCCGCCTTGCAGACCCTCTGGCGCCTTGACCTGTTACGCTGCCGATCTCCCGCCCGAACTCTGAAAACTTGTCTTATTCTTCATGAAACCTCTGTACCTCTTCTCTTGAACACAGTGTATTGTCGGGACACATCCCGATCATAAAAATGGAGTCAGATATTAACGCTGACATGGAACATGGTCCATGTTATAAACTACAACAATCCGCACTTTTCAATAGGGCTAGAGTGATTAGGCACTCCCCTAGTGGTAACCCGACAATGTGTTTTTTTTTTAAAAAAAAAAAGGTCTTACGAATTATCTCGTAGTTTGCTTCAGTAACGGAAATCTCTTCGCGGAAGCCAACGAGTTAATTCGAACGCAGACACGCTTTGACCTATCGCTTCTCTAAAGCTGAACCCAATATGGATAAGAAAAGACCACTGGCTCAAAATGAAATTGAGTACTACGCAAATCTAAGTGATTCAGAATTTGACGTGATTTTTGGCGAGGGCGGTAACGATAGTAGCGATTATGAACCTTCTGATAATTCAAGTGATAGTGAAGATGAAGTCGTCTCCGAACCTGAAGATAATGACGATGACTCCCAAGCAACAACATCAAATGCGAATGATAATTTGTGGACTCAACAAAATCTTGAATTATTTTCCCAGAAGCCATCTATCGATATAGCACTGATATATTTCGAGTTTAATCGTAGCTGGACAAAAATGGCAAGTAAACACAGAACGAGATAACTCGTAGTTGGCGTCCTCGGAAAGAACGCAATCTACGAGTTATCTCGTAGTTGGCAGTCAACGTGTTACGTTATCACCAATCAATTCATCGATCAGTATTTTTTTTTTATTATTACCGACTCAAAGACATTGAGGTTTGAATATTAGTTCAAGCCTCTTCGATAATTTTCCGGAGGACTGCAGATTTAAGTTTTTTTTTCCTTAACCAATTTCGTTCTTAAACCTCCAATATAAAAAGAAAATGTCATATTTTCAGTTTAAACACTCTAAGGACTTTTAAACTTTTTTTAATGAATGAAAATATTTGCGGTTTTTAGCGATAGACCAGTCACACTACACACTGCCTGGGCGTGTTAACGGGGTAAAAGTAATGGGGTGTTGCCCAACACCTAATTACATAATTTCTTACTTTGTGCGTGTTCTATTTATTCTGTTATCTCGATGTTAGATCGATACATAATTAAGTTTGACGAGGCAGTATGTTCATTTTTATCTATCTGTAGTCCTAAAAATGGGTCGAAACGGCAGTCCACGGAAATGGCCTTTTAGATTTTGGTGATGGCTGAACAAATAATATTGGTACTAGCGAATAAGGTAAAAGGTTAAATAAAAAGGATCAGGGAGGCATTCCCTTCCATGATTGATCTTCCATCCCCTTCAAGTGCCAAAAAAGCTTGAACTACATAGTTTCAATAAGTATATAGTTATAATTATCTTGTATATTTTATAAAAAAAAATCTATATTCAATTTAGCATAGGTACAGTGAAAGTAATATACAAAAATTCATTTTTGTACATTTTTAGAAAAAAAACCAAAAAAATGGTAGTCTGTTATGGTACAGAAAACTAGCCTGAAGCGTTGAAAAAAACTAAAGCAACAACACTAAGTGTTGTTCAGCTTCAAGTACAAGATTGTACCAAAGTTTGTGACAGGTACAGATTCAAGAATGCAACAAACTCAGAATGCAAGTGGAAGTGCTACTAATGGTTAGCTTTGTTTTTTTTCCAAGCTCCAAGGAATAGAGCTATTGGGGACAGCATAAAAGTCGAACATCAAGCGTATCCAATCCTTTCAATCAAAAGTCCTGAGGACAATAGTAAATGCCCCTTATTACGTCAGCAACAAAACCCTTTTAATAACGATCTTAACATACACTGCATTCTTGAACTCATCCCTTCCAAGTTCATGAAATTCCATAGTAACCTATCCGACCACCCTAATCCCGTAGCACAGTCATTGCACTGCACCACTCATCCCTATAATCCTCCTCAAAGACTAAAATGGCAGTCGCCTGCTATAAATGCGTGACAGTGGGAGTCCTGGCAATGGCCAATTTCTCCAATCATAACCTGAGCGTATGTGGCTCTCGCGCTCTTCGTCAGCCTCCACTGGCTCGTATCCGGTGACGTGGATGACGGACGAGCGTGGGGGACTTCCCAAGATTCCGCTTCCTCTTTCGCATGCGAGGGAGGTGACAACCATATCGATT
The DNA here is from genome assembly GCA_930367205.1 of Acanthosoma haemorrhoidale. NCBI lineage: Eukaryota > Metazoa > Arthropoda > Insecta > Hemiptera > Acanthosomatidae > Acanthosoma > Acanthosoma haemorrhoidale. Next base: position 17,929,724 of record OV884013.1, on the reverse strand, counting down.
TGGGAATATATTGGGAGTTATGTTTGTGAATATTGTATGAATGAGCGAGTGAATGATGAATTGTAAATATGGTATCTATGAGAACATCTATCTCAATTACTTATTCCCTAATAAGGCCGATTGTAATTTTATCATAATAAAGTTGTTTATCTATCTATCTAATTTTAGTTTACAAGCTTCCTGGAGTGTAAGCCTCATCACATTCAAGTTCCAAAAAAAACCTTGTACAATATAAATCCATTACAATTAGTTAAAAAATATCGTAATAATAAACTAATAAAATATATAAAACGGAGTATAACATCAGTAAAGAAACTTAAAGTGCACTTTCAGTTTATATAGATACATTACATCTTTTAATTATTATAAATTTTAGCAAATGAGCAATAGAAAGGATTAAAAAAAAAAAGTTGAGTATTGTCAGCATTAGCTGCATCTGAGAATATTGGTAGGAATTACCCAAAGTACTGGACCAAAATGTTGGTCTTTTGCGGTCCAAAGCATTACTTACACAACACGTTTACACTGGGACTGAAGAAGTTTTAATCAGAGAGTAGATAAGACCCCACAATTACGCATTGTGTTTTTTTTTTTCATTTATCCCCTTCCCTGTAACATTACCTACAATTTAGCTTTTATCTCCGGATCAGGGTAATAGAAGGGGAAAACATCCTCGGAGTTGACCGAAATTAAATTCTAAATTCTCTCAAGACCTAGTTTAGCCGAGGGAACAAGTTCCCTTCGGTTATTAGCTCGGCGTGGTAGGATACAGAAGTGCAACAATGGCAGTTGGTACAATTCTCTTCAGCTCGGCGGGTCTTTTTTACGACGTGATATAATACGAAAGGGTGATATCCCCAACGAGAAACTTAAATGGACTTCCCTAATGGGGTATGAAGATAAGTCCTCAGCTTCTTTTATAGCAACAGTTGTAGCCACTTTGTCGGAGCTTCACATTGTAGAAATAAAAGCGAGAATATTTATAAAAACAAGCTGTTACTTGGTCCCCACTTTGTCCTACTGAAACATTTATTAGCCTGACCTTGTCCAGAGTACTGTTTCTAAGGATAACTTCAAGTGGTCTCGTTCACATCATTAATTCTAGATATTATCAAACGAAACCAGTTTGACAATTAAGTTGCTGTATTATTCTAGATGAATGTGGGTAACAAATAATTTACTTAAATGCATTGTAACTAGGGAATCAAAAGATCTTTGGCCTGTGTTATCTTTTTTTTCAATAATAATTGATACTTGAAGTGTTTGATCCTAAAAATGTTAATGGTTATTGGTTACAAAGAAACGGGCCTGGATACAAACCTTACCGTTCCTGTAGCCTCGGCGGGTCCTTAGCCCGATTAGGATCAAATTTCACTCGTGTCAATAATTTTTCTCTTTGAAAAATTCAAAAGTTACTATTGCCACCTGAGCGTCTGCGGCTCTCTCTCCTGTTTCTGTTATTCTTGGTCGAAGAGTGAGGTAGGGGAAGATTTGTTGCCCCCGATTTCCCACAAGCATAACTGGGGAAGATTTTGTATGAATGTTAACTGGACGTATCAAGTGAGTGAAATTGTGTAAACATTCAAGCAAAGTAGAAGTGATTTGATACTCATTCATCAAGCGTTTTTTTAGATTAAAATTGTGACAAAAAAATGTACGGAATTTTTGCTAGACTGTCTCAATCCATCTCGGCTACTAAAAAAATCATTCAATAATTGAATTTCCGATTGAGTTTTGTTATCTATTAACCATGGGAAAAAAACATAGATTAATTATTTTTTTTGTTTCAAGCTTCTGTATTGAGAAATCTACAGTTACAGTTATGAGACCACTATTTTCACAATTAATTCTTTCCCGTATTCTTCTCGATATTATATTTAAAGCAAAACATACTCAACTTAATTCCGGGATATTTTTTAAAATACCTTCAAAATTTCAAACAGGATAGACCATTTTACGATACACATCTGGGCATACGATTTTCCTCTACAACAATTAAAGTAATGTGGAATAGTAACAAAGTTCTGTATTTATGTCAAACTTATTAAGACCAAGAAAATTAACTTAGAATGTTATTTATTATATGAAAAACGGTTTAAGTGTCTTTAGGTCAAATAGGGTCTTCTGCGATATTCGGAACGACTGATAGATACACCGGTGTTTATTGCAATTATGTTTATTAGCAATTTGAAAACGGTTTTGGGCTCAGAATGCGTAAGTGAAGAATACGAAATTGGCCGTAAATGTTTTAAGGAAAGGCATATAAATTTGATAAAAAATTAAAATCTTCAACCTTATTACTAGAAGGTGAAAAAAATTTCGTAAATTTCGGGGTGGGGATATATCCCCCTTATCCCCCCTTGTTTATTCCTGTAGGCGTTTCCTGTATTGTTCTTGCTCACTTTTTTTTTCAAAGGTAGAAAGGATTACTGACCTATACACTTAAATCGGAAATAGGATATCTTTAACAGTTCACTTACAAAGACAAAAACATGCGTACGTATATACAGAAACACGATTGAAGGGTTTTTGATTTTTAAAAAACACCAACAAATCACTAAAACTGTTAAAAAACTAAGGCTGTTAATTTTTTTTAACTTTTTTCATTCCCTTAACCCTAATTAAAAAAAAAAAGGTTTTGTATTTATGGCACACCTATCAGGGCCCAGTAGATTAACTTGAAAATTGAGATGTTACTTATACGTACATTTTAAATGGTTAAATGTTTTTAGGTCTCTGAGAACATCGGAACATACAAAAATACTGGTCGGTACATAGGCAATTATATAAGGGATCCCGGTCAGGGGCGTAAGCAGAATTTTTTTCCGGGGGGTGGATTTAATAAAATGAAGGCATGTGAGCACCGCTGATTACGACGGATTTATTGTATTTGTAATTGGAAAACGAGTTTGACCTCAGAATGCGTAGGTGAATGATAGCAAATCGGGCATAAATATTTCGAGGAAAAGAATGAAAATAGGATTAAATCTTAAAATCATCAATCTCAGGATCCTGCATCGTTAACCTTCTTGTTAAAGCGAGTATTAAGGAAAACATAATTTTTCGTCAATTTCGGCGTGGGGTCATCCCTTATCCCTTGATTATTCCTGTACGCGTATTTTTCTTGGTATTTGCTTGCTCACTGTGAATGGCTTTGTTTTCTAAGGTAGAAAGAAATAGCTAACTATTACAAACAATAAACAATGTCAAAAATGGGTCGAACCATAATAAACACCGCATTTCTTAAAAATCCCTCGTGGCTCTCAAAAGTATAGTGTTTAGAATATATTTATAAGTACCCATCACTAATGTGCCGTCAACAAATCTTTTGTAATACCTACTATGACTTGAAATGTTGAAATTCCATGAGAATTTGGATCGAATTTTTCAAGTGGAGTTTTTTAGATAGTCTTGTTAATTTTTGCAACGTCTAGTGTGTCACGGAGATACAGATAGGTATAAAATGATTAATTCTTACCGCCTTGAAAGTAAAGCATCTTCTTGCTATTATAGCAAAATAATAATTTCAAACTAAAAGAGTCGTTTTTTATTTTCCATTTTGCCTTTGGAAGCGGAGAGAGGAAGGCTGAAAATTGTCGAGAAGCTAAAATTAAACCGGAACTAGTGGTCCACTGGCCTTACTAAAGGGATTATGCGGTAAAATATGTGATTTCCACGACTATTTACATTCCGTACGATTTCCTCGAAAATCGGGTTTAAAAAAATGGGAAAAGTAAAAAGAAAAAAGTGGGGAAAAGCTGTGTAAGTTAAGAGGTGCTGTAATCTAAAAAGAGGTGAGCTCTATTAGCGGTGCTGTTGAGAGAGGCAGGAGCTAGCCTGAATATTCAGCCACGGGCCAATATGCAAATCCTCAACGGTAACCGGGCCCAGGACCCATTTGCATAAATCCCTGCCAGGATTCAACAATATAAATTATAGAAATCCCCTCAGCCGAGCCCTTCCCATTCCTATAAGCCCTAGTTCTTATAAGAGTGCACCGAGTAATTTGTTCCTTGTAATGCAATAAAACTCAAAGGATATTCTCGCACGATTAGGCTTAGTGAAAGGTAATATGATATCAAAAACTCTATCCAGTAGTTTGACAATCTTTTGTCATATTTTCTGGACAAAAATTGTATTTATTTTCTTCATGAAAATTTCAAAATTATACTTCAAACAGTCAATGCTGAGCATAGTGGGTGGTTTGGTTTAGGGTGGCCGTCACGAAATTAAAAGCATGAGAACTCGCAATATATGGCAAGTCCTATTGTCGCCCTGTGCACTACTTCTCTTCCATCCACGAGTCTTTGATAATGTAAATCATTAAGCAATAAGCAAATTAGTAAATAGTCAGCTACCCAACCGTAGTGGCAACACCACAAGTAGCCCCTTCATCCCAAGCGTCTAATGTCTTGACTATAGTTCAGTGATTAGCACTATAAGAATAGATTGATAAATATAAGCTGTATTTAGATTTTCCTTTCTTATTCTTTGAGAATCAAATATTTTAGTTACGTATTGGTACTATTTTAGGGAACCTGCGCGGAATCCCCTTGTTAAGTAGTGTCGGGCTAGGGTCTCTACGACCCGCCCACTGTCTAACGGGCGTCAAGAAAGAGAGAGTAGGGTGGACCTGTGGTCTTTGACCTTTGCTGGTGGCCTAGTCGACGGGCAGCTTTATTTGTATTGATCTGACACCATAAAATCTTAAAAGCTGTGCCCCGACAGTGCACTATGTTCAGGAGAAGAGGAGCAGGGTAGATATTAGATATAGATAGAGACGCTACTAGGTAAAGTTTGTAGGGCCCCAGAGACCGTCTCCCGCGAGGAAGAGATATCAAGGCTGGGCCTCTACCGCGTCCCTAGTGGGCTTTAGCTGTGTCATGCACTAGTTTCCCCCTCTTTTAACTGACGCCTAAGGTTTTTTTTATTAAAACATGGAAACGTAGGTGGCTATTTGCTGGGCAGAGAAGAGGGGAACGTCTATATATTATTAGGGAAGAAGTTGTTACAACAAGTAGTTTCATTGTCATCTAACATATAATATTTATTAATAAACTTACTTCTTTTAATGTAAGAAGCTTTTGTTCAATGAAGCCGTACACAAGTTACTTCTCTCCTACATTCTTTTCAGTCAGCAAAACCATCTTTTGGTTTTATGTTCGATTTTGGATTCTCATTTTCAGCTCTCGTAGCCACTAAAAGTTAAATCTTTCCTTGCTTCGGTTTCGTAATGATCGTTGAGAACAGAAATAAACTTTTATTATGAGGGGACGTCATATTTACATGATATAGAGTATATTAGACCAATCACTTCTTGGTTCTTCATTTAATGCGAACCTCGAGTTAACCTTGTTTTAGTAGAGCTGACACGAGATATCTAAATTCTTCCACGTTTCTACTTCGTACTTCTACAACGTGGGTATGTTTAAAATTATTTAATTTTATTTAGGGTTGGTACTCTGTAGCATATGTCAGTCAACGAACTCAAAATGATTCTTTTATATGCATGATTTTGCGTGCTTAAGGAAAAAAAAAGAAAAGAAAAGGCTTCTCGGAGCTCTTAAGAAAACGTATTTAAAAGAAAGACACCAAAGTGAATCCGCTTTATATAGAAGAACTGAAGAGAACTGATTGCACAATCAGATGTCCCTTGTCCTGTAATTGGAGCAGCTGACTCCTCTGGGAGCAGAAGGGGGGACTTAAAAGGATTTGTTAGTCTGCAAAGAGGAGGGGGGGGGCTTTCAGGACTTTGGGGTCGGTCGAGGGACGGCGAATTTAAGCAACGCGCCTGATTTTCAATCAACAGGAAATATTCGAATAAATCCAACTTGAACATTTCAAATTCCCTTCCCGCCGAATCAAACAGCGAGATCCTCTGCTGTAGACACTAAGGCCCCAACACTGGCTGATGGGAAATCATCCCTTCCCGCACACCGTTCCCTTTTAATAAGCACTGCTTTGGGGAAACATTTGCTTTCTCTTCCGCAAATCGGAGGTTTCTACTTGAAAGTCGACTATTTGATCCCCGTTAAATATTTACACAAAGATATTTATAGCTTGTTTCCTCAGGAATTCACAAAAAGGGTTTCCTGGTAACACTAAACAATAATTTACAAAATACACCGTCCATTAAGAAAATTTTAGTTGATCCGTGAATCCCCCCCCAGCCATCTTCATTTCTTGTGCAATTTTAATTGACAATCTGTCAATTTAACTTACTTTTGTTAGATGAATTATAAATTATAACAATGGCCTGATGTATTTATGAGTTTCTTAAATGATTTTCAAAACCTACTCTTTTTTTTTCCGCCATAGCTCTTTCCCATTAAATTTACAGATAGTTATATACAATTATAGATCCTCAGGCGAATCTATTTACAAATAATTTTTGTATACCTGTAGCGTCGCTATATTATATACAGGTTTTGTTATTTTATAAAAATTATATAATGGAATCAACAAGTATAATGATACACATTATACCTGACTGGACTGAACTGACTAATAAAGGATTTTGATCAAACTTAAAACTAACTTACATACTAATTCTTAACCTAATTTTTCCCCGACAATCTGTTGCCATCGATGAGGGAGGGGTGGTGGGGTCATTGTGTTAAACACTGGATTTGTGAGATGCTGCAACGCGTCGAAAAACTTGATGTGTCTGGCGGATGAACTCACCCACCGACGGTACATCAAGCAACGGGTGCAGGTCGGCGTTCGGGGGCTCACCTTCCGTTTAAAAATGAATGTTGTAAATACGTTGTTAATAACAATCTACGAGTGTCTACTTTCTTACACAGGTCACTTACAAAGACCAAAACATGCGTACAGTTATACAGAAACACGATTAAAGGGTTTTTGGTTTAAAAAACAACAACAAATCACTAAAAACATTACCAAGGCTGTTAATTTCAGGACTGAATCGTGGAATCGTAACATTTTTCATTCCCTTAACCATAACCAAAAAAAAAAAGTTTTGTACTTATGTCACACTTATTATAACTTGAAAATTAAGAAGTTACTTATAATTACATTGACGCGGCTTACGAAGGAGCGTGGGTGACTTCCCAAGACTCCGCTTCCTCTTTCGCATGCGAGGGAGGTGACAACCATGTGGATTTGGGAAGTCTCTGAGCTGTTTGTAAATGCTGTATGAATGAGCGATTGAATGAAAATTGTAAATATGGTATGAATAAAAACATTTATCATAATTACTTATTGCCCAATGAGGCAGATTGTAATTTTATCATAATAAAGTTGTTTATATATACGTACATTGAAAATGGTTAAATGCCTTCAGGCCTCTGCGAACATCGGAACATACAAAAAGACTGGTCGGTACATAGGCAATTATATAAGGGATCCCGGTCAGGGGCGTAAGCAGAATTTTTTTTCCGGGGGGTGGATTTAATAAAATGAAGGCATGTAAGCACCGCTGATTACGACGGATATATTTATTGTATTTGTAATTGGAAAACGAGTTTGACCTCAGAATGCGTAAGTAAATGATAAGAAATCGGGCATAAATATTTCGAGGAAAAGAATAAAAATAGGATCAAATCTTAAAATCGTCAATCTCAGGATTCTGCATCGTTAACCTTATTGTTAAAGCGGGTATTAAGGAAACTTTATAATTTTATCAATGGTTCAGAGCTCGCTCAAATGTATGCATGTTTTATGAACAGGCCATTTGTGTTTCTAGAAACAAATAATTTAAAAACATCTCCAGAGATACAAGTGGATGTATTCACTCAGCTTAGTGATGCGATGATACGTAAATATTGTTTTCCTTTAGGAACTACGAACTATAGGTGAACTTTAGAATGAGGGAAAGTGTAGAGACGTCTGAGGAGTACAGAAACCATTTGATTTTGTACGTAGTCTTTAAACGGTTTAAAATCATGAATAGTTGGTAAAGCCAATGATAATTAACTATCTCCGCGAAATCAAACACAGAAGATGTATGTACTACAATGTTATTCATACAGTATTTGTAAACAGTCCAGAAACCTCATAAATCCACATTATTGTCACCTCCCTCGCATGCGAAAGAGGAAGCGGAGTCTTGGGAAGCCCCCTACGCTCCTCCGTCAGCCGCGTCACCGGAGCCAGTGGAGGCTGACCAAGAGCACGAGAGCCACATACGCTCAGGTCATGATTGGAGAAACTGGCCATTGCCAGGACTGTCACTGTCACGCATTTATAGCAGGTCACGAGGCCACTGCCTTTCTAGTCTCCGAGAAGGATTATAGGGATGAGTGGTGCAGTGCAATGACTGTGCTGCGGGATTAGGATGGTTAGATAGGTTACTATAGAATTTCATGAACTTAGAAGGCATGAGTTCAAGAATGTAAGGTATATTTAGATCGTTATGAAAGATTTTGTTGCTGACGTAATAAGGGGCATTTTGTTCTCAGGACTTTTGATTGGGAAAGGAATGGATTGGATTGGGTACACTTGATGTTCGACTTTTTTACTGTCCCCCATAGCTCTCTATTCCGTATGTCCAGATTGGCTTAAGTATAACTGTACTACAATGTTAAGGAATCGAACCAACTAGAGAATAGGACATAGCAGACCAAAAGAGACCCGAGCCAATAGAAACTGCTAACTGTTAAATATTTATGTAATTACCGCCCGTCGAAGACTACTAATTACTAGTAAGGTCCTGTGGTCAGCTAAATACGTCTTAGAATTATAATTTTTGTCAATTTCGGGGTTGGGACATATTCTCATTATTCCTGTACGCATATTTTTCCTGGTATTTGCTTGCTCGCTGAGAATCGCTTATTTTTTTTTTCAAAGATAGAAAGAAATAGCTAAGTATTACAAACAATAAACAATGTCAAAAATAGGTCGAAGCATATTAAAGACCTCATTCCTTAAAGCGTCCCTCGTGGCTCTCAGAAGAGTATTTTTTAGAATATATTTCCCCTTAGCAATGTGAAACAAATCTCAAATTTTAATTTTCTGTAATGCCTTCAGGGCTAGGACATGAGATGCTGAAATTCTATGAGATTTTGGGTCGAATTTATTTAGATAGAATTGATTGTTTTTACGTCTGTTGTGTTACACTGTTTCTATAGAGATACAGATAGGTAAAAAAAGATTGCCTCTTACTTCTTTGAAAGTAGAGTCTGTTTCCTTGGGCTTTGCTCAAAATTGTATATTATTGTACTAATTCCTGATAGAACATTTGGTACATGAATCCCCATCATCTTACAAGTTAAGAATTATGATGTTGATGTTTTGTTCAATACTACAGGGCGAAATGAGCATGCTCCAGGCGGTTCGGAGATTAAGGGACTCGGTATAAACTAACATTGATGTTTACAAAATGAACACTTTCTTTGTTTATAATCAATTTTAAAACGCCGGGAATTTTGAATCCACGATTGACGTCCTCTTTATGTGCCTAATTTGGGGAAATTATCCTATCTGAATCGCGAAATTACACCTCCGCAGACCGTACAATTTAGTATTCAAATTGACGATGGTCCGACATAATTACCACTGCCTTCGCGATAAAGAATGTAAATAGGGCTTCTTTTTTTTTTTCCGTCATGCCCTCCGGGGATCCGGGGACTTGTTCAGTCACACGGCACATTTTGGCAAATGCTCACAGGACCGCTAAGGTTCCATGAACCAAAGTTTAATCGTGGGACGAAAACCCACTGAAAGAGAGAATCGGGTGACATTTAAATCAGGTAAGACAAAAACCATTGATATGTTTCGTCAATTTGTAATTATTGCTTTTAATATCTAGAAAATAATTCGGCTTTGTATTGGCGCAACTCAACTACAGTAGCTTGGTTTGTCAAATATTATTCTTAGAAATGTATTTTAGATTATTTGAAGTTGACTGACGTTCATATTACTGACTAAGAAGCTCTAACTATTGAGGTTGGCAAGGAAGTAATTTAGGTTTTTTCGTGTGAAATAAAACTCAACATTTTCTATACATACCATGAACTTTAATCAGTCAAGTATCTGCCATTCTGTTCGATGACCTTTTTCCATCTTTCTGGTAACTTCATAATCCCGTGCTCATAGAACGTCTGGTCCTTCAGCAAAAAACGCAACCAAGTGCGGTTTGAGGTCATCGTTATTACTGAAATTTTTACCATTTAAGTAATTTTGTAAACTTCGAAATAAATGATAATCCGATGATGCAACGTCGGAGTTGTAGGGTGGTGTTGTAGGGGATACAACATCACTTCCCAACCAAGCTCCAATAGTTTCTTACTTGTTGCTAAAGATGTGCGAGGCCTCGCATTGTCGTGGCGGAACCCAAATATCGAGCTTCTTAACGAGTCCAAGACGTCTTATAGGATTTTCAATTGTTGTGTGTGATACATTGAACTGTTTTGCAATCTCTCGCACGGTTATATTACGATTCGATTTAATTATGGCTTTAATTTTGCCAGCATCAACTTCAGAGGTCGACCAGAACGTTGGTCATCTTTCAGTGAAAAATCTCCAGAACGAAATTTCTTAAACCAATTCTGACAATTGCGTTCTATTAAACGATCAACACCATAAACTTCACATATCTCTTTGTGAGCCTCAGCGGCTTTCTTGCCTTTATGAAAATAAAAAAGTAAATTGTGTCGAAAATGCTTATTTTTGCATTCCATGTTAAAACTGACCGTAAACCGACAGTTGTAAACAAAATTACGCGGTATTTCTTTCTATAGCAACTTAAAGGTATCGAATGCCAAATCTCAAAAGAAAAAATACTAACATTTACAAAAGAATAACGAAACAAACAAAACGCTATCTGCTCGTGCAAACCGAAAGCACTTTGTTGTCAATCCAATAGATGTTAGTTATTTAGCCAATACAAAGCCTATTCGACAGTGAAATGCAAGTATTCTGCACATACCTATAATACTGCTGTAAGATTTATGCGGAGCCGAGCTTAAATATAAGACACTGCTGTATTCCATGAAATAAACATTCCTCAGTGAGGGGGTACCAGCCAGCTATGCCCTTTATCACCTCTGAGATGTCTCGGAGCCTCTCTTCCTTCGCTCTCTCTCACATTTATCACCGGCACCTCTAATGAGCAATTTGAGTGTTTGCTTGATCGCTTTCACAGAGATGCGCCTTATTTTTAATAATATAAAATTATGCTATCAAAACGTCTAAGATTCTCATTTATAGCATATATCAAACCAGTTTCTTCAATATACGCATTTTCAAAAAAATTATTTGTTTATGATTCATGTAAACAAATTTTAGCCATCAAAAACTCAAAACGAAACGAATCGTGCAGAAAAATGTAATATTATACGGAAAATATTTTTCACAATATTATCACTGATTGATTAGCACAAGCACCAATAGTAAAAAATAAATAAATCTTATTGTAACTTCAAAATAAAGTAAAAGAAAATCTATTATTATATTTTGATTTCGTAATAACAAATTGTATCCTTCAAACAGTTCTTTTACACATAACATTTTATTTTAACAAATTAAAATAACGAAGCTACTATTATAGCCTAGCTTATTACAGAAATATTTCGAATAATGCACGTAACTGAGAAAAACAGTTTTATTTTATTTTCACAACTGATAATTTCTTCTTTTTTTGTAATAGCGTTTTCGAGAGCTCTAAGCTGTCATCTTCAGTTATCTCAACAATAAAAAAAAAAATTTAAATGATAGTTTACCTGCGCATATCGAGACAAACTAAATTATATTATTATGCGTAAAAATGGCCAAAGTCATTAAGTAAAATATGCTCCTGAATGTACTCGGTTTGAAAATGTCTTTCTTACCTACTAAAATTAAAAATTCTTATAATTTCCAAATAATTTTTTTTTTTTAATGCAAAACGTGTCGTATTTTCCTATATGTATTAAATAATTAAAATTTAAAAAACAAAATTAGGAAATATCGAGCAACCATTAAAAAACTGTCAACAAGTTGTTAAACAACTATTAAAAGCACAACAATATATTTATCTCATTTATAATATTTAAAACAAATTGCTTTAAATAATATCTCTTTCTACTTTAAACGATTCCTACTCCATCCAAGCCCTTCGCTCAATGACTGGCTTTGTACACTAGATCTGAGAGTGGTTGGTGGGTTTCTTAGCATACCTGTGTTTGCTGCTATTTCGTCCTTCTTATTTTATTTAAATGCTTTCCAGGCTATTAATTAATATTTTATAGTTTGTATGTAAAAGAATGGTCAGAGAATTCTTTGCTATAACGAAGTTTAAAGCGAAACATTCGATAAATAATACTAAAGATGTAGTGGAAATATTGCAGAAGGCAAACTTAACGGAAGACCATAGAACTTGCATCTTGCTGTTGTTCGATATAGTCAATTTGTTCTACAACAATATTGCAGACCCCCGGAGGAGGTGTACAATCTCTTAGTACAATACACGCAACGCAAGAAATGTAACACGTGAGTCAGCGTGGAAATAGTGACGTTAGGTGGAAATGTGCCTCAAACAAATCTACATGTTTAATAATGAGTACTTCACACAAAGGTTTAGCCATAGGAACCTCTTTGAGTATGTTATTAGCGCAACTACATCTATATGAATTAGAAAAAGTATAAACATGTTAGATAATCTATCTAAATCCATACAGATTCAAAATCAATTATAGGTTAAAATGCATGCGTGCTTCATGGAAAGTTATAAATTAAATGAACTATCTAAGTAAGTATTTAAACTGAATAAATCAAAAAAAAAAACAGCAGATATACGACTGAAAAAGAAAGAAACAACGAAATTAATTTTCTAAGCCTAACAGTGAGGAGAAGTAGAAGTATATATAAATTTAGAATAATTGGGAAAGATACGATGATTCTTCGCACCATCTCAATCACAAGATGGCCATGTTCCACTTCCCCATCAATAGATTGCTTAACATAAGTGCTGGACTGTAAGTTGGAATATATTTAACTTAATGACTGTGGCCATTGCTGAGTACAATAATAGAATTTAGTTTGTTTCCTAATCGTTAGTACAAATACAAACTTGCTAATGTCAAAAGTGCAGGTTTTCAGGAGGGCCGAAAGACAGTTTCATTTTTGATAAAATACTCAAAAAATAACGTTGTAAAGTGATTTGATTTAAACTTCTTTATTGTGCCAAAATTACAATCTGCCTTATTAGGCAATAAATAATTGTGATAAATGTTCTCATTCATACCATATTTACAATTTTCATTCACTCGCTCATTCATTTAGTATTTACAAACAGCCCAGAGGCCTCCCAAATCCACATGGTTCCCTCGCTCGCATGCGAAAGAGGAAGCGGAGTCTTGGGAAGTCCCCAACGTTCCTCCGCCAGCCGCGTCACCGGATACGAGCCAGTGGAGGCTGACGAAGAGCGCGAGAGCCACATACGCTCAGGACATGATTGGAGAAACTGGCCATTGCCAGGACTCCCACTGTCAAAGTGATAAAGTAATGGGGGAAAAAAAAATCACAATTTTTCATGTTCGTAAGTTATCATTTGTATTGATGATATGTGTAGGTAACATTTTTATCATTCTCATATCATCATTTACAGCTTTTAGTTGTGCTAGTAGAATAATAAATTATCAGTTGTAGAAAGACCAAAAACCTAAGTTTTTGTATTGATATCATTAAGCGTTTATGCCATGAAGGTTAATCATCAATATTTACTCTATGTAATAAATAACTCTAACAAATAAAAAGGGATATTGCGAAGGCTATTGCTAAAATAGTTTATTAGTTAGCACATGTCATATGTGTGGTGGGATGTATCGAGCGAGTGTCCTGTTGATATCAAGCGAAGGACTGGTTTCCCTTTGGCGTAGCTGACACAGAGTAAGGGCTTCCAAGGCCCTTGATATGTTGCCGGCGCCTCAGTCCATTTGTCTTGGCAGGCTGACTCCCTAAAATATAAATGGCCGGGCTTAACCGGCTTTACAGTTGAGGGTTGTCTCCCTCGGGAAACGACAGTACCTCAAATCCAACCAACTCTTCATCGCGCTCCTCCTTCATAATTATTTTTCAAAAAATTACAAAACTGAAGAACGCCGGTGATATTTTATAATAATGAGATATCAATGCTCAATTCACAGACCATCAATCCGTTTCTGAAGATGCCGGCCTATGATCTTTGTCTAAAAAAAACCAGAAATCTTCAGCAGTACGAAAAGCACCAAAAATGATGAACAAAAAATTTGCGTTTCTATATGAGTGAATCGTTGCCCATTGTAAGAACTCTTCTACTTATTAATAAACGTTTCATGCTTGTAAGGAGAAATTGGAAAGGAATGGAAAAAAGACTGGTTTCTATCGTAATCTTTTTTATGTTGCGACAGTTATGTTTTCGGGATTCACTGTTTTATGAATGTCCCGCAACTTCCGGAAATCCATTCCTATGGCTTGAAGTGTCTTTTCAACAGTTATGTCATATATATAATCTTATTATTAAGAAATAGTATGTTTCTCAGTTACATCCTAAGGACTGTGTCTTATAACTTATAATAATCAGCCCTATTATAATTATCTTACCTTATCCTATTAGTAACTTATCTTCCCTTCCCAGACCTCTATTCTGAATAATTGGCTCCCACGACCTTTTCTATCTGCGCCCTTTCCTGCTACCCCTACTACCGCTTTCCTACACAGATAAATACCCCTTAGGCATAAGACAGTTGTTGGTTCCTCACGGAGCTCAGTCCCCATTGAGCTCTTAGCTTGTAACCATATATAATTGTACATTTGTGTTTTATACTAAATAAAGTTTCTTTTTTTGGGTTATTGAGCAACAGAAATATAATTGACTCTTGAGGATACTTAAATTTTTTCCTTGCCGATCGATTCATCTAATAAAAATGGCGGACGGCCTACGAAAATTATGAATGATTTCCTCGTTATTAGTCAGCATCGAAGAGGTAGGATGTCAAAATCAGTGGCTGCCCATATTTCCTCCGTTTATGATGCTCGGATACGCCGTGATATGAAATGTGAAAAATGAAAAGCCCCCCCCCCCCCCATAGCTGGTAAGAGGCAATAAAAAAGAGTGAGCACCTGAAACTGCCATTAAAGAGGACACGGTGGAGTGAGAGGGGGCTAATTAAAAGATATTCGAGGGGCAAGTGGTTTTGTTATTGGAGCACTAAATCCTAATCCCGCGGTGTTTTTCAGATGGACACAGCCCTGCTCGTGGCGGCCTTCATCTGGATTTATCTGGTTCATATCCTCTGCCTCAATCGGCACCAGTCTGTATCCTAGTCCAATCAAGCTTTTTACTCTTTCTAGTTGTTGTTTAAATCCAATGTCTACCGGATTTAGCAATTGGATCTAGTTATTGATGGAATGGTAGACTATGCGGCGCAAATAAAAAAAATTACTGCCGGGTTGTGGACTGGTATAATTATAAAACAGTTTTATTGTCTTTCCACAACTGAAAACCTCTTCTTTATTGAAATAGCGCTTTCGACAGCTCTACGCTGTTATCTCTACAATAAAAAAAAAAAAAGTAAAACGATAAAAAACTTTTACCTGCGCATGTAGAGACAAACTAAATTACATTATTATACGGAACAATAATGACAGTCATTAAGTAAAGTATAAATTATATTCCATTCAGCTGCTGAAATGTACTTGCTTGAAATTGTCTATCTATTACATTGCAACTCAAAAATACAACACATATGTAGTAAATAATTAAAATTAAAAACTTTCAAACAACCATGGTTTTCACCATAAAAAATTGTCACCAAGTTGTCATAAAATTATTTTAAAAAACTACTAAAAATACAACTATATACAATTTTATGACTATTCACCCGATTGGCTATGTGGGGTATAAAGGGTGTTCCAGACTTAACGCAAGATTTAAATTTGCCACCATTTGTGCAGTAAAGTGCTGGGAACCCTAAAAAAAACAATTTGACAGCTGACAGTTTAGGGTTAGATAAAATGGAGCGTTACACGATAGAACAACGAGTCTTTATTGTTGAACATTATCTCAAAAATAATAAAAGCTTGGCGGCCGCAGTTCGAAAATTTCATACAAAATATGGTCGGAATAGTGTTTTGACTTCATCAACTGTGAAGAGATTAATTAAAAACTTTAGGGAGACTGGATCAGTTGGAGACACTAAACACACTGGTCGTCCAAAAACAAACCGTTCAAATGTCAATATCGAAGCAGAGCGTGAGAGTGTTGTTGAAAATCCAGGAACATCAATTAGGCGTCGTAAACACAGTCCTTTGTGTCGAAATTGGGTGATATTGATGTGGCCAATATGTGGTTTCAACAAGATGGTGCCACATGCCATACAGCCCATGAAACAATTCAAATACTGCATGAGACATTTCCAGGTCGTGTTCTCTCTCGTTTCAGTGATCAGAATTGGCCCCCTAGATCGTGTGATTTAACACCTTTAGGTTTATTTTTATGAGGTTATTTGAAGTCAAAGGTGTATGTAAACAAGCTCACATCCACCCGTGCATTAAAAGAGGAAATTCAACGCCGCATCAACGAAATTCAACCACATTTATGCCAAAGGGTCATGGACAATTTCGACAAAAGAATGCGTATGTGCCAGCAAAGTCATGGAGGCCATTTGCCCGATGTGTCCATAAATAACCCTATCCTATTTACTTTATAATTCAATAAAAAAAATAACTACAAATATGCTAAAAACTGTGTTTTCTATTTAAATCAAATCTTGCGTTAATTCTGGGACACCCTTATAACTCATCTAAAACACTAGTATATTTTAACAAGAGCTGCTACATCCACGCTCCTCGCTTTACGACAGGCTTTGTCCAGGAGGTATGGGAGAGGGCGGGCTTCTTATCGTACATATGTTTGCCATTTCTTCTTTTTTGATATTATCTGACCTTAGGAAATCTAATTTTATTTCAATATTTTGTAGGCTATTAATTAATCTATTATCGTCTGTATGGCGTAGCAATGGTACTTTATGTGGTGCCTCATAAGGTGCCCTTCTTCCTGTAGGTGTTGGTAGAATTGGCTTTACTTTTGTTTGAGATATTCTTTCCATCTAATTGATAATATTCTATTTGTTCTACCAACATACCATTTATTGCATTCCCCACACTCTAATATATACACGCCCGATCTATATTTTAATTGAATCGAGTCTCTAGTGTGGGAAATTAACTTGCGTATAGTTACTTAACTTTTGTAGGCTACACCAATGCCTGTTTTTTTTTCTCAAAATATTCCCTAATTTGTCGGATGTATTTCTAAGATATAGTATGGTGCGCCATTTTTCAATATCTAGATTATTTTTATCATCTAACTTCATTGATCTTTTATATTCTCGTTATCATGTCTATATCATATCCGTGGGCTATTGCTACATGGTGAATATGTCTCATTTCTTTGGTATAATCATCCATGTCTAGTGAGATCTTAACCAATCTATGGATGAGGAAGTACGCAGCATAAAGTTTGTTTTGGATAATTTGACTTTTTACAAACAGACTTTCTAGTATAGAAGTACTTACTATAGAAGCAGTACTTGTATTAAATACAATGTTATATTAGTCTTCCATTGCATAACTACATTCAATTATTATTAACTATATTTTGTCTTAACTATATTACAAAATTAAAAAATATCGTAAAAATTAAGAAAATGCAAATATTTACTAGATCCCTCATAAGTAGATTAAAATAGCTATTAAATGATTGTCAAATAACTACTAGGTTTTTTTCATCAATAATGCTTGAATAAAATTTAATAGTCAACGTTTCGCCGGTTCTAGGGTCATTAACAACTGGTATTGTTGTCGTTATTGACATAATTAACATTTTTATGTATGTAGCTAATTGGATTCGTTTGATTGAATAATTTGGAAAAGAGATGTAAATATCAAATATATATATATATATATTGTAACCTACCTCATTTTTTACCATTTCTCTTTTTACTTTATTTGATCAATTTAACTTAACTAATTTGGCAGGTCCATCATGAGATCTTTAATTCAAATGGTTTTATGTCTTTGACATAGGAATTTATCCCGATTGAATCGCCCGATCTCAAGGCTAATGTTTTAGTTATTAATAAATTGAGAAACTGGGAATTGTGAAATATATTCAAATAAGATGGTTATAACAAATAATTATAATTAACATAGAGTACTGACAAAAAGTATAAAAAAATATTCAATTCCTTTTAAATTAGGATAGTTACTACTAATTACAAAAACATGAATTTTAGCTCAATTTCTTTTAATGGATCCATAATAAGAAACAATATTAATATCGCCCAATCGATGATCTTCCTGTAATCCAATCAACGTTACTTTCTGCTGTTGGTTCTTCTCCTCTCTTCCTGTATGGTAACCGCCAATCGTAACCGCCGGGAGCTTGCTAACTGCGTTCTTCTCGACGGTTGTGCTAAGACTGCCGGTTTACCTCATCCCCACTCCTAGGAGCATGAGGAAAAATGACCCTTACCAGATGAGGGTTCCTGGTCTTATTCTCAAATATCATGAATGGTACAATATATATATATATATATATATATATATATATATACATATAAAGTTAAAGCCAGAGGCTAACTATGTCGAATACTAATACGATCATGGAATGTAAACAACCCATGATCCTATGTATGTCGGATTGTCATCAATAATAAAGCAGTCTTTTACTGGAGTCAGAGTGTGTGGGTGCATTTCCCTCTTTCGTCGTTATCTTTTTATTTATCTTAACCGCCGGCGATCAACTTATATATATATATATAATTCATACAAATTGTTCAAACTTCATGGTAATTGTAAATCGCCTATTGAATAAATAAAATATATTTTAATAGCCTGAACAAAACAACCTTTAACCATTGGAAGAAATCTTAACTTCAAATTTTAACTAGCTGTTCCAAAAAATCATTTGCCTTTTTTAAGTGTCTACAATTTCCTCATTTTTTAAAAATACTAGTGGTATTGTTGTTTACAATTTTAATCCTTACCGATTTGGCAGAATATCTATTGGGTTGGAAGGATGAAATGTCAGATTTATTTATTTTGATGAAATCATTAAAGTAAGAATCCATCTCGTGTTTTCAAACACTAATTAAACTGTGACCAAATAAAAAAATGAGTATTAAATTAAACTGTAGACATTTTTCTTTCATAGTCATGCAATATCTTTCAGTTTATTGTCAACTGTTTAAGTGTTTGTGTAATTTTTTACTATCAGTGGAATCTGAGCGATTACGAGTTATAGTTCTTATATGAATTCAAACTTGGACATAATGCTTCCGAAGCCTTTAGAAACATCAATAATTATGGCTTGTGGTGTTGGTGCAGTGAATGAAAGAACTGTGTATAGGTGGTTCTCTAGGTTTTAATCTGGCAATACAAATCTCGAGAATTGAATGTCGTGTAAGACAAAGAAAAAAATCTCGATGATGATGAATTAAAGGCTTTAGTAGAGGCCCATACACATCAGACAAGTAGAGAACTTTCAAAACACTTAAACGTCAGCCTGTTATACCACACCTTCATGCATGGGGAAACGCAAAATGTTTCTTTGAACAATGGATAAAACAGATTTTGGGCCGTTGGAAGAAATGCATTGAAGCTAACGGAAGTTATTTCGAATAAAAATAATATCGTTTGTTTTTTCGTTCATTTACCTCTTAGCCTAGGTGACAGACATTTCAGAAGGCTTCAACTTCATCATCATGGAATGAGAGCTACCCCATCACCTTTAAGCATGCTTAGACAATAACTGCATAATGTGCGTTACACTTTCGTACACAATCACAAATCTCAATCTAAAATTATTAAAAATTGCTGAAACGTCGTTTTCTTTCTACCATTGAAGTGAAATCCCACAAACATCGAATATAATTAAACGCCGTTAATAAGTTCCTTAACTTTAAACTGTACATATTGAATGAGTGAAATTGTTTATAAATTACTAATGAATTATTATATCACAATTATATCTTTAAAAAAAAATTTCTTAAAATTATTTGAAATAATTGGAATGTATTGTTAAAGATTTTCAATTTTTTTTTTTTTCAAAAGGCCATTAATGAATGTAGGCACTTGAGCTTCATTGATACTTATTTCCTCGTGACCTGCTATAAATGTGTGACAGTGGGACTCCTGGTGATGGCCAGTTCCTCCAATTATGTCCTGAGCGACTGTGGCTCTCGCACTCTTCGTCAGCCTCCACTGGCTCGTATCCGGTACGCGGCTGACGGAGGAGCGTGGGGGACTTCCCAAGTGCCAAGATTTTGCATGAGGTGACAACCATGTGGATTTGGGAGCCCTTTGAGCTGTTTGTAAATACTGTATGAATTAGCTAGTCAATGAAAATTGTAAATATGTTATGAATGAGACTAATAAGGCAGATTGAAATTTTAGCACACTAAAGAAGTTTTCAATTTAGAATACTTATTTATTTTAAATTAAAATTTGAGCTATTTGATGTATAGGTGTATTTGAGCTAGGCTGCTGTATTTTATTTGCTGGAGGTTGTTCTATTTGAACATGTCGCAGTTGAAAATTAACTAATGAGGTAGTGGCCTCATTTTACTTTGATCCTATTTCTCGTGTGTGTGCGCACCATGCAGTTGTAGCCACTCTGCTAAGCGGTGCAGCACATACAGTGCACCATGCCGGCGGCTTTCATCTTCCACCCTCCCTCGCCTCTTTGCCTTTTCCATCTATTCTTGATGACACGGCTAATGAAAATCCCTACTTAGCCCTACCCTAATTGTGCCAGGCCCTGATGAGCCCTTAGGCCTCCGCCTAGAACAAAAGGTGTTTTAACCCTTTCACGATTCCCAGGCAGGAGGAGAACCGCGGGTGCAAGACGTCTTTCTCGCCTGTCTTTGATCTTGACTTTTTGAAACTGTGACAATGGAGCCGTAGTCCCTAGGAGGCCCTGGCACCTGAGGTATTCATCCCTTTGAGGGCGGTAATGGTCGGACTGTGACCTATATGGCGCCCTGAAGAGGAGCTGGCTGCGAGACCCTCGACTTGTGCAGAAAAGCGGCTAAGTAGCGACTCTGCTCTCAGATGGAGTAATGACAGGGCGACAAAGGGGAGACTATCTCGAATGGGGGCTCATGCCCCTTGTAGTCTTCATTGTCACTTCCTTTCGGCTCCCAGCTTCAATCTCATATTTAACTATTTCTTTCCCTTCCTTTTGTTTTATGTTGTTGTATTTTGTCAGCTTTACAAAAGGCAGATTGCTTCGAATGCAAAAGTATTTTCTTTTAATTTGAATATGAACCACTATCCATTTCTGTTTTTTATCTTTACCCTCAGGTAATATCTTGTCTGATAATTATCTGAGATAGCTTGCTTAAATATATATATATTTGGTCCATTTACTATGAACTTCTTTAGTATAACTACTGATATGCGAATCTTTCAGTATATTTGGGTAGCAATCCTCTGATTTATGTCTCACGCTCTTTGTCATCCTCCACTGGCTCGTATCCGGTGACGCGGCTGGCGGAGGAACGTTGGGGACTTCCCAAGACTCCGCTTCCTCTTTCGCATGCGAGGGAGGTGACAACCATGTGGATTTTTTAGGTCACTGGGCTGTTTGTAAATATCTGTGACATTACCAAATATACAATTATATTGCCAAATATACATACATTTAATAATTGTGATTTGATTATCTATCAAATATATAACAATTAAAAAAAAATACTGATTTAGCTCATACATATACAATGTCCGAGAAACGTTTATTTCCAGGTTCTTTCAGTTTTGAATGATAAACTTAAGCATTAAAACAGCCCCCCCCCACTTCACTTTACGTGTTCCATTTAAAATTTCTTATTAGATTTTGACTTTTAATTTTCATCTATACCTAAAGATATTCGACAATGTCTAAACCGTTTAGAAGGGCAATTTATTTATTTATTTTTTTCTATCTGGACTTTTTCATCTTTTTTTTTTTTTTTTTTCATCCGCTAAAATTTAATAAAACGAAGTGAGGAAATTTTGTTAGGGGCAAACCCTCCAAGTCCATTAAGAGGAGCGGAACGAGGGGGAGGTACATCGACCTGGAGGACTGAAATTTCATCGAAATTAGTCAAACCCTGTTATTTGACTTTCCTTTTAGCCGAGGCCTAGGGCGGATTTATTAGGTTAACAGGAACTGGATTAAAAGGGCCCTGGAAATTTAGGACCAATTAAAGTTGTCCCTTTGAAGTAGATCGATTCCCCGGTTCTCAGCAGGAAATGCCCCGGGGCCTGGGAGTTGTAAGGATCCAACTTTTTGTCTTAACTCGCAGTGCTTTGTTCTTGATGGCCCTTCCGCCTGTAAGCCAGTAATAAACTCTCAGCTGGGGTTCGTCATTTCACTTCGCTAGGTCCCTGTCAAAGTTTCCAACCTTTAAATACAATCTGTATTCTTTCTCGTTATTATTTAAATATTATAAATATATATATATACTTAGTCCAATTAGTTTAATCTACTCCCGACTTCCACGAAAAGTTCGAGGTCCCCACCATCACCGAAGCCATCCAAAGAAGACACATCAAGTTCTTTGACTCGATGAAACATAGCCAAAACCCTCTATTCCGAGACATGACACCCCCACCGCTACCGGCAAGATGGCAACTCTCAAGATCTGGTAAAGCAGACCAAATGGTGGACATCACGGCGCTTGGCCCACCAACACCAAGCCTCTAACGGGCACCCAACACTGGTATCCGACTAAATAAGACTGCACTACATGCCTAGAGAGACTCTAGGCCCAGCCACCAGTGGACTCTCACCACTGTACCGCAACAATCAACCTCCACCGAGGCTTCCCACACTCCTTAATTCCCTCACACCACCTTCAAGCAGGTACTCCTAGTACAAGGATCTACTCAACCCAAATATTCTTTATTTTTCCCTCATCCTTCATCTTATAATTAAAGAGCTAACAAAAAAAAGGAAAAAAAAAAGTTTAATCCGAAGGTGAGCCCTATCACCTAGCCCTGTCTACTTTGATACTGTACTTTTAACTTCAAAAAGAAATGTTGTTTTTGTAATTCTACCCTCCTTCAAATGCACCTGCGTATGCAGCACGAGGAGTTATTATATTGTTAGTCTTGTTCATTGTATATTGATCATATATTGTAAAAATGTTGAATAAAAGGGGTTTTCAAAAAATAAAATCTGAATTCAGTTCAGTCCAGTCTAGTATAATGTGTATCATTATACTTGTTTATTTATTATATAATTTTTATAAAGTAACAGTTACTACTAGATCCAAGAGAAGGTGAGCCCCATCACCTAGTCCTGTATATTGTTTATTGACTTTTTAACTTCAAA
This sequence comes from Acanthosoma haemorrhoidale, assembly GCA_930367205.1. Classification (NCBI taxonomy): domain Eukaryota; kingdom Metazoa; phylum Arthropoda; class Insecta; order Hemiptera; family Acanthosomatidae; genus Acanthosoma; species Acanthosoma haemorrhoidale. The sequence continues at coordinate 17,906,422 of OV884013.1, read as the reverse complement.
TAGAAAATTGTTTTTGTAATTCTACCCTCCTTCAAATGCATCTGCGCATGCAGGAAGAGGACATTGTAAATCTTGTACATTGAATTTTGTTCATCTGTTTGTAAAAATGTTGATAAATGAAGGGGCTAAAAAAAAAAGTAACAAAACCTGTATATAATGTAGCGACGCTACAGGAAATACAAAAATAATTTGTAAACAGATTCGCCTGAGGATCTATAATTGTATATAGTTACTTGTAAATTTAAAGGGGCTATGAAGAAAATAAACAATAATCTGAATTAATGAAATCTCTTATTTGTACCTAATACGCGTAAGTATTTCAAGAAAATATTTTTAGTCCTATTTTTTACTATGTATACTCCAAACCATCCCTTTACCAAAACCTTTTACTTTTGCTAATGACGACTTCCTAACAGTCCGATCGCAAATTTCCAAACGCGTGTCTCGATCATTCATGAGCATTGATTGGATCATGGACTGAAGGTTAAAAATCAAAAAATTGTTCTTAGTGAAAATGTTCTCAGGTTAGATTCAGGCTTCTTACCCAACTATCACTTTAATTCAAGCAGTAATACCAATTAAAAGCATAGTTTCTTGAGTTGTCGTTCAAACACTAAATAGATATCCAGCGAAATTTTCAAATTGTTTCTATACCTACTCTAACAAACTTAGGGCAGTTTTTGAGCAGCCCGAATCCCTTGCAAATTCTTATTTTATTTCATAACTATTACTTTCATTCGTGATAGTGACGTCTAATCTCTTTAGATCTCCACGATCTTAAATCCTTAATATTTTAATTACGCATCCCGTTCAGATTTTACAAAAAAAATCATGTCAGGACAGGAAACCTGGCTCATTTTATATAACTTTTTTATTGATAAATCCATCCAAAAAAAAAAAGAAGAAGGACTTGCTTCCATTAACTATAAGCTACCTTTTTTAAAATTCAGTCTAGCGGAATTGTGAGATCACATAATTATAATTATATTGTTATTAATTTCAAAAAAAAAAAGACTAGTTTTTCGAGCGTGATTTTTACTTATTTTTAAATTCTAATCCTGAGTAAGCCTGCTCTACCGTTCTCAAACTTGCTCTCCAACGCCTAGTTAAGATGCCAAAAGCTGGAGTGTCATCAGGCCTGTATAATATTGAATTTATAAAATGTGGGGTCAGTAGTATGCATATTCATGGACTCGTGGTGGGGGGGGGGGTGTGAATATTCCTAGCACCTCAATGAATTCAGGTTCAGTGAGGTTCACCAGTGGATTTGAGCATGACATAGTATTAATTTCAGTGTTTGCATTATATCACAAATTCAATCACTGCCCTTTTGTGTCATTCTCACTTTCATATAAAATGTATGTGTACTAAATCTCAAAGCGAAAATGGTAAAGTATGGTCTTTGAAATGTTCCAAAGTTTTATTGCTGTTAGAAAAAACGTTGGTTTAAGACAATAAATTTAATATTTCACGATTATATATTAACATAATATTTAATTTGTATTTGTCTATAACAATGTGGGGGGCTCAGAAATAGACTAGATCAACTCAAAATCTACCAGGTTATCACAGATATTATAAAGGACACATAAGAGAAAAATGATAAAGGGCGCGTATTTCCGTTAAAGTGTCATCATTCCGAGGAGTTCCTTTTAAGTATACGAGGCGGAAAATTGTTTAAAGCCGGGTAACCGTTAAGTCTCGGTTGAACGTCTACGGTAATAAATTTTATGTACACATATAATTGAATTTGCCTGCTCCAAACTTTTACATCTTACAGCCCTCTTAACAGATTTTGTGAGGAGTTTCTCAAAGACAAATAGGAGGGGCTGTTTAGTTTTTCATTGAAAGCACGAGAAAGCCATTTATGGGTTTTTGATTTGCGAAACATGTTAGTTCAGTGTCAGGGATTGATCTACGAGAAGGACCTAGGTTTTTTTCAGATGTAGAACATTGCATAGGATCTGACTTGAGTAAAAGTAGGTCGGTCCGGGATATGATATGAGTTTTGGAACCTGTGGTAATTGAGTTTTGATAATTTTACTGGATTGAATAAATTCTGTTTATTCAACTTGGTCCTAGAATTCGGTTGTGGAGTTCTTCAACGTAAAGGCAGAATAGAGTTGGAATGATAGAAGAGCCCTGCACAACTCCTTTGAATACGAGGAGAGGAGAAGGAATGGGTTTATCGGGAAGTATGGTGAGTTAGGCCGGTCGGTAATTGATTTAGGGGTTTCACGCAGTTCCTACTGTCATCATCTGCCAATCGTACCACGAGGCTCAAAGTCACAGGGCTTAGCCTATGGGGCAATACTCGTGCAGGGCAGCTCTGTTAGTTGAGCCCCTGACCAGGTATTCGTAAGGTCCCAGGTTCGAGTCCCGATCATGTCAGGATAGTTTTTCTTCTTCTTTTAATTAGTAATAATTTTACAAACATTATTAGGGGAGCTGTACTGCAAAAAGAATTGCTCGATTTCGAATTGCTTTTTATATTTTCACGCTTTCATGTATGTCGGTTCTGTACATTTCTCTTCAAAGGTTTTATTTGATGTGCGAGCGACAGGAAAAATAGAAAATATCCCTTGTGACTGTCATGACTAGAACTAGCGGAGAGTGAAGGGCCAAAAGTACGCGAAGCCCTAAAGGAGGCTGGTCCTTCAAGATGTGAGCCACAAGTCGGAGGTGGTCGTCGGACGATTGTCGCAATCTCCCACCTCCTACCCAGCTACTTCCAAACCCAAACCATATTCGATGAACCGTCGGAATTCTCTCCGGACTGTTTATAGAGATACGCCAATGGATGGAACAATTCTCAGCGATTACGACTCTCCATTAGCGACTGATCTGCACCCCAGACTGGCTCAGCTCTACGGAAGAAATCTACGGAAAAAGTAGATTCAATCGTTAAAAACCATTTGCTCATAAATTTCTTTCTGTTTCGTTATACATACTTTTTTGAGGCAATAGCATATATTTAAGATACATTCTCGGCAGAAGGTTAGAATAATGATGTCCGACATATTTCGAGAGGTTGAACGCTGACCTGCACCCGTTGCTTGGTGTGCCGTCGGTGGGTGAGTTCATCCGCCGGAGACACATCAAGTTCTTTGACTCGTTGCAGCACCTCACAAACCCAGTGTTTAACGTTATGACCTCACCACCCCTCCCGCATCGATGGCAACAGACTGTCGGAGAAAAATTAGGTTAAGAATTAGTATGTAAGTCAGTTTAAAGTTTGAATAAAAAGGTGAGCCCCATCACCTTTATTAGTCAGTTCAGTCCAGTCACGTATAATGTGTATCATTATACTTGTTTATTCAATTATATAATTTTTATAAAATAACAAAACCAGTATATAATGTAGCGATGCTGCAGGAAATACAAAAATAATTTGTAAATAGATTCGCCTGAGGATCTATAATTGCATATAATTATCTGTAAATTTAAAGGGGCTAGCAAGAAAAAAAAAAAAGAATAGGGTTTTTATGTGTTTGCGTTACCATGGTGAGTTAGGATATTCCTCTTATCTTTAATAAAAATGCTATTTCCATGGTTCACCACCATTTGCATTAGTTATTTTCCAAGCATAAGTATTCAAACTAACAAAGCCTAAAAGGTATGATTAAAGTTTTTGGATACTTAATAAATACTTTTTTTTTTTCTATCTGACACGAATTACCTTTAGTGAATGAAGGTGGACTAAATCGTCAACCCGGCATATCCTTTTGATTAAACATCTAATCTATTGCCAATTTTTGTTTACCCATGTTTCGTCACCAGTTATGATGCATTTGACAAAGTCTGGATTACGACGTTCAACAATTCTTTGGTGATATCCACCACCCCATGCTTTTGGTCGAAATTCAACAATTTCGGAAAGAACTTTGCTGCCACACGTTTTATGACCAATACCTCGGAAAAAATTGCTTGGCATGATCCAAGTGATATATTAACTTCATCTGCAACCTCTCTAATAGTAATTTTGCGATCGTCAAGAACCATTATGCGAACTTCTTCGATGTTGTCGTCGTTTATTGAAGCGTTAGGGCGCCCAGCGCGATCGCCATCTTCAACGTCTTCACGGCCCTCTTTGATCCATGCTACTCATAAACTCTCGGTTTACTCATGGTAGATTAACCAAAAGCCATTGTGAACATTTCAAAAACTTTGATGCACTTCATTTCATTTTTTTGACAAAATTTAATAAAAATTCTTTGATCCATTTTTTTTCGAAACTAAAAACACCAAGAGGCGTATATCCTTAGTGACTGCTATGCTACCGAAAAAGTAATCATTAAAAACAGCTTTAAATTTCAAAGACATGTGTACCAACATGAAAAAACAAAATTTACCATCGGAATTATAACTCCCGCTCTGGGGGAGACACTACTAGGTAAAGTTCGTAGGGCCACAGAGATCGTCGTCTGCAAGGAAGAGATCTCTGGAGGTGGGGTCTGATAACGCCGGAATAAAACATAGCGAGGTTAGGAAGAGAGATCCAGAGGTTTTCATAAATGAGAAGGCCAAGTCTTGAAATATCAGTGCAGCTGCAAGTCCACCAGTTAAAGAGCCGTTGTTAGAATGATTTACAGGCAAAAACCCGGGCTTACTTATACTCAGTGGTGGCTCGTTAGTAGCCAATGATGTAAGGCGTTATTGTGGCCAATGATATTGCAGTTGTGGTGGCGCTTTGTTCTCGGCAGTGACCCAGGCCTAGATCTGGGTCGCCTGCTACCTGCTCTACCCTTTCCAGCCTCTAACTAGTTTTTCTGCAGCTGCGTCTTTTATTGTTTACAACATTTACAATGACTTATGGTTTAGTAATGTTTTTTACATTTGTTTAAATTAATTTACAACATATTATAACCAAATTACAATATATATACAATAGAGTATAGAGTGATTTATCTTATGTAGTGAGCGGTCGCTAAGGGTGATTTATCTTATGTAGTTAGCAGTCGCTACAACTGGGTTTGTGAGGTGCTGCAACGAGTCAAAAAACTTGATGTGTCTCCGGTGGATGAACTCGTCCAACGATGGCACACCAATCAACGGGTGCAGGTTGGCGATCTTTAACCTCTTGAGTGAGGTATGTCGGACCACTTTTCGCATGATCCCATTCTGGAAATGCTGTAGACTTTTAGCTGTACTGTCAGTCAAGTGGGTAAATAGCGGGGCACCGTACAGCAGAGCTGGGCGGAGGACACATTTATATATCATCAGTGTGAGACGAAGCGACAGGTTGGGTGAAGTTAGCAAGTGCGAAAGCCGGTAAGGCTTGTGAAGTACTTTTTATATTTTGTTACTAAAATGGGTAGAGAAATAATTTTTATACCCAGATAGTACATTCAGAAAGCCTGGTAGTTCTCTTTCCCTCCTATAGTATAGGATTTTGGCAAGGCTTTTTTCCCCTTTTTTACGCAGTGAAACTGTCAATAAAATCGTGTTCACAATTTTAATCTGGCAACTCGCATTTGACGAGAAGAGATAAAATTTCGTAAGTGACTTGATGACCCCCCCCTCTCCGGTGCTAATAACGGAAACATCATCATGCTTAAGAAGTTAAAAATTTCCTATCATACTTTGTAAAGTTTCAAATAAAAGTTCTCCAAGTTTTGACTAATAATATGTGGGATATGTTGGGGCTTAGGTGGAATGGCTATAAATACAAAAAGTCATTCAATCGTGTCAATTATTTACAGCCGGTACGCAACCCTTAAATGTGTGCTTATTCACACTTGATATAGAAAATTGTATGATAAGCATTTTCTGGAAAGATGGCGGGTGGAATGTCCATGTTTCAGTATTAGCCCTGGAGAAGCTCCAGCGGCACTAATGCCGTCCAAGGCACCACTAGCTGTGTGGTTAAGTCGCAATAATTGCCTCATTATATCAAGCCCTACTAATTAGAGGTTGCTTTAAATGCATGACACGCGGTCTAGGTGGGGGGGTTAAGTATTAAATGTGTGGCGGGGCCCTTGGCAGGCAAACTTCTTGGTAAGGGGTTGGTTGGAGGCTTTAGGCAAAGAGCCAACTCCTCCAAGGATTACAACTTGAAGGGGAAGATCTATTATTTACGGTAGCGGTTACCCTTGCACATTTCTTTCCCGACCACACTTCTTCCACGATCTCTGCAACAGCTTATGTCTTCTCACGGCTTATGGTATCCGAACGTCACTCTCAACTTGACATCCTCTTCCATCGAGTCTATCATACGTAGCTGCTTCAATCTGTCTGCAACCTTCACGCCCTTAAATATATTACCATTAACTAACAATCTATGGACTTAATAACTCCAATTACTAACAATTCCATCATTATTCTGTCCAAGTCCGATTACTAATACCCTATGACTCTCTAGAACAGAGGACCACTTGCAAAACCAACTCTAGTGTACCTAAAAGGATCCATAATCTAACAATGTCTATCATCAATAACTACCCTCGATATACAAATATTATCCGGAATGTTCAACACGCTACCGTTCAAGAATGTGTCCGTCCTTAAACTGAAACATGTCTGAACATAACGATAGCCTCAGGAAAATTCACTAATTCCAGAAATTGGTAACTACTAGCAAACTTTTTCTCATAATATCATAAAATAACTAAAAATCTGTTTATAAATTAAAAATGTCTGTTGCGTTTAGAGTAAGGATTCCACAATCAAAATACGAAATAGAGTACAAAATTAAAGATTTTTTTAATTTAATTCGTAAATAGTTTTATTATATTGTAAATAGACTCATTAAATTAGTAAACCTGCTTTATTATTATTTGTAAGTAAGCTTTTTCCTGTTTGTCTGTCTTGAGTTTGGTTTTCATTTTATTTCCCTACTATTTAAAAAGTTTTATCCATCCTGTTATAGCCATAACAACAACTCGGTAAGAATAGCGGGACGTCTAATGGCAATTCAGTGAGTGACAAGTTTCATTGTAAATTAATTTGTGAATTAAGTTTTCTTCTCTCTCACCTGTCATAGCCTAATGCTCAGAAGCTATGTTTAAAACAAGCAGCGCTGGTTTTTGGAAAATCCATATACCCACCGTATATAAATTATTATTAGCAAAAAAATATTTTTTTTTAATATGCAATTTAGTTAATTGGTGCATGTCGAACCAATATATATATACATAGGGAGAGAGAGAGAGAGAGAAAGAGAGAGATTTCAATTTCATTACACGCATTTATAAACAATGATAAGGGCAGTTGAATTCATCATTCATTTCCTTCCTATTTCCCTTTAAAATAGATAAATAATGTTTTATTAAAATTTAGAGGAAAAACAAACAAAAAAATATATATTAAAAGAATTCGCACTTCTCGGTCAAAACGAGCGATGGCGTTGAGGTAGCGATGGATGTAGAGAAAAGTCTCATTTTTGCTTACCTACGTACATTTGCAAACGAAATAGATGTTATTGGGTATACTCGTCCACAGATTTAAGAACCCTTATGAGTGTTAAATCGTTTGAAGAGCTTGCAGTAAAAATTGCAGACTTCTTCAAAACAAACGATCGCCAAATCAAAGACGACCATCGTTCAAACTCTTGCAAATACGAAAATTGAAAGAAATAAAATGATTCCTTTGAACATTTTAATCCTAGGGGTTGTGGTGACTTAATAAAGCGGTTAAAAAGAGGACGACGGGGACGGAGGGGGGGGGGGTTAGAGAGGAAAACTTTAGATAAGGCCTTAGGGAAGACAGTGCCTCGACGATAGCTTATCACAGCTGATTAACGAGCCACTGCCCGCCTGATAAACGACCTCCCACTCCTCCCTCCTCCACGGCCACCTTTAGATAATGAAAATTCCCCGAGGAACAGCCTCCTGTCAGCCTCTTACCTCAGGCTCCCTCAGTGGGTCCTTTTCTCCGTGATATTTCATCGAATCAATATCAGTCGTTCCGTTTGTCCCTCTCTGGATTCTTTTATATCTGTCAAAGGATTCCACGGACCTTGTTTCAACTCGGCTTGATAATATTAGGTAAAAGAAACGTTGTACTAAAAGGTCGGGGGGGGGGGGGGTCAGAAAATAAAACTACAAGAAATGCTGCGGTGAAAGTTAACTGTTTAGATAGTTATTAAATAATCTTTGTAGAGGAGAATCTTTTAAAAGAAATGAAAGAAAAGCTTTATTACGAAGTACAAGCAAAACACTGGTATGTACTAATATTAAGAGCTATGTTACTACATTCTAGGTGGGATGTAGTACATGAAACATGTATGTATTAAGAGGTATGTACAATGTAGCAAGGATAAAAACTATGCGATAAACACTGCTTAATACTAAACTAAGCAATAAACAATACATGCAATAAAAAATATGTCCTTCCACTCAGAACAAACGTTATCTGACACACTTGCACTTTCCCCACTAAGCTTCTTAAATTTAATGTTGTCTTTTTTTGAATATATTGGAACATCCATCACTTGCACGAAAGTCTTCAATTCCCATTTGTTTTGCAAAAACTCGCGCTTTTTCCCTTAAAATATTTCCTCCAACTAGTACATTTGAATTCCTTGCTTGCGCGAACCACTTTTTAAGTTTTCTTCAAGCTGTGGGTAATTACCAGCCTTGGTTTTACTTTGCTGCTTGATGTCTGTGAAGTGATTTTGTCCTTGTTCTTCAGGATTGATGTGATCGTGGAAGAGGGGCGTTAAAATGCTTGGATACGTCAATTTGCTTAAAGCCACTGGCCACGGCGTTTATGATTTGTTGTGTTATGATTTCTTTCCTTTTCTTGAAACTGTACGAATCAACGAGGTTTTTAAGCTGGATATACGTATTATAAGACGTTTTAAGTGACCTTGACCATTAAATTAATACGTATTACCGAAATTTTCTCTGGGGACCAGCAAATTTGTACGAATTAGCCGGAAATACGAATAATCGGGATACGAAATATCGGGATTCCACTGTATTAGTTATTAAGAGTTATGTTACTACATACTGGGTGGGATGTTTAGAGACGAGTGTCTGGGAACAAGTGTGGTTTGGGGCTAAAGCTGAGGATAATTCTCGGAAGTGGGAGGGAGGTCTTGAAGGGAAGCGGTCGCTTACTGAAAAAATAACAGGAACCACCAGTGACTTCCATGAAGTCACGAGGCAGGTATACACTAGAAGGGCTTCTACTTTTAGCATTATATATAATATTAGCATTATAATATTCTTAGCATTATATAACTGATTACAAAGAACGGCATAGCTGGTAGCTCAAAATGGTACGATAACAGGTATGAATGAGTCAGACATTTTGAAGCATTTAACAATTAGAAACAGAAGAACAATTGAATGAGGCCCACTGTCGTTGTTTGGACTGGCGTTCAAAATATCTGCTTGGACAAAAAAATATACTTGACAGCTTGCTTCGTTTAGACAAGGAGTATATTGACTTCGTTTTTGAATAAACCTTCAATTTGAACCGAATAATACGATTTAATCAATTTATCTTGCTAACATCCCGAGGAATGAAAAATGTCATTTTCACAGCTGCGTACTAAAGTTATTATTTGCATTACCTATTATTAACGAATTAGGGCGGCTTAGGCTCAACCTCCCCTAATTAAATAACGGTTTGTTTACATAAAAACACTCATATATTTTTTCCACATTATCGAACCAAGTTCATAAACATCTGTTGTGCCAACGTCTTCATCACGAATAAATAGAAGTTACCCAACGAACCCAACTCCCTAGAAATTAACACCCGCCTACCTTTTCATATTTGTATCAATAAATCTTCGGCGTCTAGTGGCGAGAGAGGGCACTAGTTCACGATCCCGACACAGCAATAGCCCCGTGACTGGCCAAAATAAAAATTTTCGACTTTTTGCATTTTTAATCTATATTATATAAAATATAATGTTATTATATAAAATAAATATGTTAACATAGACATGAACTTTGTCAGGCGTGTTGTTATACTAGTTTTATTGTTTGTTTATTTTCTAATATTTTTATTTAGAAAATTTTATCTTATTACACTCCAATTTTTGTATTATGTTTTTTTTCATCTATTCTTTGTATTTATGTTACTTTTAAACACACATAATTTATATATATATATTGTAACATTCATGATATTTGAGAATATCATGACCAGCCACCCTCCCACTTTGTCCAACATCTGCCCTTATGCTCTTAGGAGTGGGGATGGGATGAAGGGCCAGCCTTAGGTAGTCTTAGCCAAGAGCCAGAGAGCAAAGCAGAGCAAGCTCCCGTTCCGTTGACGGTCATCAACACAAGCAGAGGAGAAGAAGAAGAAGAAGAAGGTTACACGGATATCATCGATTGGGTGATATAGATATTGTTTTTTTATTATGGATCCATTAAAAAGAGATTGAGCTCAATTATCATTTTTTTTTATATAACTAATTAGTAGTAACTATCCTTGTTCAAAAGGAATTGAATATTTTTTTATATAAATAATGTCAGCACTATTTATAATTATAATTATTTGTTATAACCATTTTACTTGTATATATTTCACAATTCCCAGTTTCTCAATTTATTAATAACTATAACATTAGCCTTGAGATCGGGCGATTCAATCGGGATAATTTCCTATGTCGAAGACATAAAAACAAATTGAATTAAAGATCTCATGACGGACCTACCAAATTAGTTAAGGTCAATTGATCTATTAAATTAGAAAAATAGAATGGTAGAAAATGAGGTAGGTTTCAATATATATATATATATATATATATATATATACATTTTGTTCTGTAATGTAATTATAGATATATACATACAGGTACATATTTGCAAAACGTCCATGAAGATGCCTGAACAGACAAAACGAAGACTGTTAAATGAAATATTGTGGTGGGTTTTTGGGTGGAAGCATCGGTTACTTACGAACGGTTTCTCCCGTTTTAGTTTTATCGTGCGTTCACCTGACGGTTTGGAGCTCGCAAATAGTGTTGGTCGAACACCCAATAGATGAAAACTTCTCCACGAATTGATCTTGAAGATCACTGGTTGTGATGGTAACGGAAATTAATCTGCTGCACATGTGGATTTTATCCGGCACCCTGGCTATTCCAGGACGGAAGCTTTGATAGAAGCTGTGGAGGTAGTAAAAGTAACAGGCGGGCCTGGAAACTTTCTCGTAGAAACCCATTTACAGGCATTTGTACTACAACATTTAGTGTTTGAATAAAGTTAACTTTCACAATGTGATGTACTGTCAAAAATCAACATTTAGACCAAAATATGGGATAATTTAAATAAATAAGGTCATTCGATTAAAGCCTAGACCTACAACACTGTTAGGTGCCTGATGTAAATTACGGGCAGGTGATTGTAGTCACCTGGCTGATAGTTACGCTTGAGCCTGCCTGTGAATCACTAACTAATTACCCCGCACCTAGCCCAACATTAATTAGTGCTTCGGAAATTTATTGGGTTATCTTGCTAATTGATATTTGTTTCGGCTACTTGAGGCAGGGGTAGGGCATTAAACCGAAATGAGGAAATGCCCTGTGGTTTATAGGCCGTGGAGCGGTGTACCCAGGATGATTAACTACTGTAATTTAGAAAAATAATTAGTTGCCTAATTCCGTCAGTATTTACATAGCAAACCCGAAGGGTTTTTTTTTGAACTGATAAGGACGAGTCTGAAACGGGTCCATTCTACCTCGTTAGGATTAGGAAACGTCCCAAAGTGGTTTCTCTATTTGCCCAACACGAAATCAAATTTAGCTAATACGTGTGAGAAACGTAACTGGTTAATAAAATATTGAGATTACTTCTACATTACTTAGATTCGACCCAAGCCAGTTTTGATTCCCTTGAGAGATGATAAATTTCAATCGTTGCTCCTCCAGTTTAAAAGATAAGCTGCTGATACAATATCCTCCCTTCCCTGCCCCTAACGGGAGTACGTAAACACACTAACACTCCTTATTGATAAAAAATAATTTATTTAAAAGGGAACGGAGTGCGGGACAAGTGAAAGCGGCAGGACTTCGTCCTAATCCCGCTCATTGTGCAGATCCCACGATTTAACCCTTCTGCCGCCACCGAAGGAAGTGCTGGGTCATGCTCTCAAGATCCGGGATAATCCGGCCTCTGTTTGCACAGATCGATGTCCCCGTCTTCAGGCACACTTCTGAATTAATTTCACCCCTGCAACTTGTTGTACAGCGAATCCCATAATACATTAATTTTCGGAATATAACCACTTAAGATCATATTCCGAAATTATCAATTCCTTATTTGATTATTATCGTGTATATATCTGCTGTGATGATCTGAAGAAGGCTCAAAATAAATCTATTTTGCTAAGCAAAGATGTCCAACCGATGCCAGTAAAGTTAAGAGAGGATATCGACATTGGCGGGTGAGATAAATACGGGAGGGGACAAAATCCTTTTTCTCACAACTTCCTGAGGACGAACGTCATACGGGGAGTTTTGAAATGGTATAAGATATGAAAGGTTCTTGAGCATAACCCTTGTTTTTTTTTGTAAGTAATTTCTTCCTTTTTCTTCTAATCCTACCATTCTCTAACCTGCTTAGGGCCAAGACACCACACTTGTGCCTAGTCATTCAACATAGTATGTTCTGATGCTGTAACTGATATCTTAATATTAGTATATACCAGTGTTTTGATTGTTCTTCATAATAAAGTTTTTTAAAAGACTCTCCTCTACAAGATTATTTAACTGGGGCTCATGGGGGTACGTAGCCTGACGTGCGCGTATTTCGGTGCAATAGGATTGTCATTATTGTTATAGGAGTGTTATTCAGTTTATGTCTTTATTTCGGCATAGAACAATAAACCAAAAAAAAAAATTCTCTACTTTATACTTTTGTTTTCCTTACTTGTAGCCGTTTTTATGCTAGCCTTGTAGACGTTTTTTCCCCCCATCTCACAACTGATGCAGACATAAATAATATAACAAAACGTCATCCATTGACTCTGCAGGGAAATCCTGGCGTTGGAACGGCGTTGGTTGATCCTTATAGTCATAAGGGGCAATTTAATATAAATTATCACATGCGCCCCTTTCCATCATTCTTCCTTTGTGCGGAGAACGGCCACTGTATGGAGAGGTTATGGTAAATTTGTTACCGATACGACTGGGAGTCGTACGAGGGGTCACCACTTTATCATCCACTGCATCCAGTACGGATCGGTAGTTTGGAGTCAACTGAGTGAGTGAGAGTAATATTAACTCAAAGCTAAAATTTTATTAGCACTAGTCAGTCCCCGTATTTAGCTAACGTGTATCAAATCCCCTATCACAATCATAACCGCCATCCAGCTCCTCCTTTAAAAATCTGGAAGTATACAATATAACAATCTTTATTGTGCAATAATTACAATCTGCCTTTTATAAGGCAATAATAATACAGATAAATGATCTCATTCATACCATATTTACAGCATCATTCACTCGCTCATTCATACAATAGGACATGATTGGAGAAACTGGCCATTGCCATAGTAGGTCACGAGGCCACTGCCGTTTCAGTCTCCGAGGAGGATTATAGGGATGAGTGGTGCAGTGCAATGACTGTGCTACAGGATTAGGGTGGTTGGAGAGGCTACTGTGGAATTTCATAAACTTTGGAAGGGATGAGTTCTAGAATGTAGGGTATATTAAGATCGTTATGAAGGGTTTTGTTGCTGACATAATAAGGGGCATTTACTATTGTTCTTAGGACTTTGGATTGAAAGGATTGGATACGCTTGATGTTTGACTTTTTTGCTGTCCCCCATAGCTCTATTCTGTATGTCCAGATTGGTTTAAGTATAACTTTGTAGATTAGTAGTTTATTTTCTATTGAGAGATGGGATGTCCTTTGAAGTAGTCTGTACAGTTGTCCAAAGCGTCTGTTTAGTTCTTGTCTTTTTAGTCTCGTATGTGGGTTCCAGGTCAGTCGTTTGTCAAGATGGAAGCCTAAGTACCGTACTGTCTCGGATACAGGGAGAGGAATAGAATTAAAATAAACTAGTGGACAAGTCTTGCGACAAAGGGTGAAGGTAATGTGGGAGCATTTTGCTTCATTAACTTTGATCCGCCATTGATGGCACCAATACTCGATCTCTTCAAGGTGTTTTTGAAGGTTATGGGATGCTATGTCGGGGTCTGCGTGGGATGACCAGACTGCAGTGTCATCTGCAAATGTGGCCAAGAAGGTATTGGGAGTAGAGGGGACATCAGCGGTGTATAGGTTATAGAGGATGGGGCCCAGGACACTGCCCTGTGGAACTCCTGCATTTATGGGATAGTAGTTAGAGTATTCTAAACCACAACGGACTTGGAAGAAGCGGTTTAAAAGGTAGGACTGTAGGATTAGGAAAAGGGTCTGTGGTAAATATCTTTTGAGCTTGTAGAGCAAACCTGCGTGCCAAACCCTGTCAAAAGCTTGAGCTATATCAAGAAAGGCAGCAGTGCAATACTGTTTGGTTTCAAGGGCTGAGGAGATGTGATCAACAACGCGAAGACCTTGTTGAGCAGTGGAATGCCGTTGGCGGAAACCAAACTGGTGTGTGGGAAAAAGGTTTTCGGATTCAACAATTGGAAGTAGACGTTTTAGTAGGAGTTTCTCAAATATTTTTGAGAGAATAGGGAGTAGGCTAATTGGACGGTAAGATGAGGCGTCATTGGGTGGTTTACCAGGTTTGGCGAATAGGACAATAATGGAATGTTTCCAGAGGAGTGGAAAGTGCGTCGTTCGGATAATGCAATTATATATATAGGTTAATGGAATATTATGGCTTTAGGAGGAAGTTGTTTGAGAATTTGAGAAGTAAGGAGATCATATCCAGGGGATTTTCGGTAAGGTAAGTTTTTCAGAAGGTATTTGACCTCAGAGGGATTAACGGCTTTTGGTGGAAGATAGAGAGGAATAGGTGAAGTGAGGAAATCTTCCACAGTTGTGCTGTGAGTATGGCTTTGATGAGAAAGGTGAAGTGTGAAAGTATGGGTAAGATGCAGAGCAAATTCCTCCGACCTATCCCCATCCGAAGCCGCCCAGGACCCATCATCACGACGGAGCGGATGTGAAACAGGTTGATACTTTAGGAGTTTTTTGGTTACATTCCACAAGGAGTTATCCCTGGTAGACAGAGAGGAGATGTAGGAATTGAAAGAATCGAAACGGAAGGATGCCAATCGCCGCTTTAACAATCGGCAGTACTGATTGTACGAGCGGCAATCGGCAGGATTTTGATGGACAAATCCAGAACACTGTTCTGGAGCGGCGTTTGGATAGGATTAGATCTTTGAGATGCTCAGGTAAACGATTATGATTATGGATTTTCGGGTAACGATGGGGTGACGATGCCTCCCAAGCCGACCTCTGGACCAGAGTAGTAAAAGAATGCACTGCATCGTCTAGGTCTTGGGATGTTTTCAGGGATAATTTGAGGTTTACGGACTCTGTAAGAAGCTGACGGAAGTGGTCCCAGTCAACTGGGCCCCTAATAAATGAATGAGGATGCAGTTTGTGAATTGGTCTTAGGGAAATGGTTAATAATAAAGGACTATGGAGAGATCAGAGGAGAGATCATCAAGGCGCGTGAGTGAATAGTTTAGTGTTCCTAAACTATTGTAAAAAAAGAAGTCAAGGATATCAGGATTTCGGTTGGGATCAGATGGCCAATAGGTGGCTGTGTCAGGAGTGATAGTGGAGCAATGTTTCCGTGTGAGTGCAGACAGCAAAGCACGTGCTCGTGTATTTGTGGATCTTGACCCCCAGTGTTGGTGCTTCGCATTAAAGTCCCCACCCACAAGGAAACGATGTCCGATGGAGTCTAGAAAGGAGATGAATTGGGAGTCAGAAGTGGATTTATTAGGAGGGCAGTACACTGATGCTAGAGTAAGGGGAAAAGTGAAGGTGGTGATTGACACTGCAGTGGATTGAAGGAAATCATGTGCTACCAGAGGAACTATGTGGTGGGATATAGAGTTATGGACAATGACAGTGGTACCTGCATGAGCTGTTCCATCTGGGTGATCAGTTCGATAAGTCTGGTACTGTCGAACGGTAAATGGTCGTTTACTCGTAAGTCTTGTTTCAGTAATAAGAGCTACGTCGATGTTTTTGTCGGGGAGTAGTGCTGTCAGTTCGTTAGTGTGGGTGCGAACACCATTCGCATTCCAAAGGAGAATGGATAAGGAGTCGGGACGATCCACTTATGGATTATGTTTAACGGGGATAAGGTAGGAGACAAGATTTGTGAGAAGTGAAATGAGAGGGGTAATTACGGTTCTGAACTCTGTAAGGAATGAGGTTAATAGGCAGGTGAGATCCGAAGAACTTGAAGGTGGAGGAATGTACGAGATGTGTGGTTGAGGATGGGATTGAGCTTGAGGGTTAACGGGATGAATGGAATGCTGGGAAAGGTGATCTTGCGGACAGGGAGTGGGCGGTGCCTGTGACTGCTCTCTAAAAAGTATAAATGATTAAAAAAAAAAAAAAAAAAAGCAGAAACATCTTTATTGAAATGGTTGCACACAATTTTGAACAGTGCTTGGCACTTCAATTTGAGGGAGGGGGAGGCTCATTAGCCAAAACCACTTAAATTGTCACTAAATCATTCACTATAAACAAAATGCCAGTTAGTTTTTGTTATGGTTGATTATGATGAACAGCGCTACGTCGTGAAGTGTAGCTTCCTGCTCTATAAAACTGGCACAGAAATGTTAAAAGCGGCCTACAAGGACGATGCTATAGGGGAAAGCTCAAGCGTTTGAATGATATTCTGTTTTAAAAGTGGGGAATGATGAACTCTCGGCGTCCTTCGACTTCCAGAACCAACGAGAATAATCTGGAGTGATTTGGAGTTCAGTACAGCGAATTTTAAGTGAAGATGGACGAAGACGAAGAAGGATAAGCATGTTGGATGCATAATTTGTTATGACCACTGTGCCCCATCCGATCTAGCTCTCTGCGACTTATTATTATTCTCCCGAATGAAAATGGACATGAAAGGAAAGCGTTTTGCTGGCGTTGAAGAAGTAAAGACAAAAACGACGGAGGTCTGGCATCACAAAAGAGGAATTTAATTAATGTTTCGAATCGCGGAATAAACGATTGGACAATTGTCATATATTGACTCCAATGTCTCCATTGTACTTTGAAGGAGATGAAAGTTTTTTTTGTAAAAAAAAAGTTAAATACATCACTTTTTACAAAAATAATTGGTTTTCTTTTGGGTACTCGTATATGTAATAATATACACCCCTTTGTACAACAAGCTTTGTATATCTTTGGAAAAGGTTCTTCCAAGAACCTAATAGCGAAAAAAATCAGTGTTAAGAAGGCGTGAGAGGAAAGTGAGCCTAGAGGTTCGAGAAGAAAATTAAAAACTTGAGGGCTGGGTGAGTAAGGAGCCGTTAATCCTGCTAGAATGGGCACTAGGTCGACGTTACGTTCCCTGCTAATGGCCCTGCCTCCTGCGGGATTGGATCTGTACCACATTTGTATCGGGGGAATGGCCAAGCCCAACAACAGGCGAGAGTTGTATGAGCTCTTTGCCTGGCTAGGCTACCTCCTCATCCCTCCTTCTTCATTCTTGTGGCTGCTATCACTACATTTTCCCCCATTAGATCGCTTAATGTTTTATATGCAGTCTTATATAGTCTTGTTTATGTCAATTATAACTACATCGTAATTTTTAAATATATTCGAAAGAAATTAAATTTAATCAATGTCCACCGCCGTTCTCCAGTCCATGAAGCCCAGTTTTGTCTTTTCACACGTTTGTATTTCTATTAAACCATCGCTTTCAGCAGTGCTCAAGTATCTTATTGGCCATTCCACCGAAAATTAATAATGTTAAGAACAGGTAGTTATTTTAGATTAAAGCATCAATGTTAGTTTGTCTGAGCCCAACCTGTGAGTTCATTTTATTTTTTAATGTAAAGAATAGTGAATTCAAAAATGAATCAATGTTTATGAAATTATTTATTATTACGTATTAGCAGCTGATATTAGTATTTATTTGTAACGAACATGTTACTTGGTGTCCCCGCGTGGTCATATATTGACTTAAAACCCTAAGAGGTTGAAGTAAGAATTTAACTTGGGGTTTTCATAAAAAGGTAAATATATTAATAATAACCCGGCAAGTAAATTCACTTCAATATGTTATTAAAACTTACAAAAATAAATAAAGCATTGAAATAAATAAGCATACAATATAGCTAAAAAAAACATAAAATAAATAAATTTAGTATATAGGATTGTAAAATCTTTAATTAATAACATAATTTCGACTTCATTTATTTGTATTCATGTAAAGTGCTTGGAACGTTATGACAAAAAATCATGAATTATTCCTCATGAATCCATCATGAGAGTCAGCAGTTGACGATCATTGCAGATGAAATCTGTAAATTTTAATGTAAATAGTAGATTTAAATGTGGCAATGTATGTGGCAGATAGAAGGATTTATTATTTAGACGACAAAGAACACAACAAAGCAAAAATGATTAGCCCATACTCTAAAAGAAAAAAAAATTCAAACCAACAAAATTAAACTAATGTAAAAATAATCAAGCGGGACAATTAATTGATTTAAATAACTTCAGTGCTTATAAATACAGCCGTTACTGTAATTTGGCTTAAGATTCGTTGGAGTATAGATTTTTTTTAATCTAAGAAAATTATTGACTTTTCAAATCAAATTTTAAGTATTCGAAGAATAGACAAATATTTAGTTTCGAAGTATTACTTTTTATTGCTGTTGGTCTTTTGTGAAAAAATACTCCGTTTTCATCAACTATGACATTAAAAATTACGTTAGATTATTTTTTTAAAATCAGACTGGGAATCACTTACTGGTAGAGGCTGGTGAAATGTAGACATCAATCAACCACAGTGGAGTTCGACACTTTACTACGCCTCTAAGTCAACGGTATTTCCCCCAAGTGGTTCACTTGTTGGAAAGATGACGTAATAACGTTAAAGGTTCCTCCCCTGCCTTCCACGTGCTCTAGCTAGGTTAGCGGCTAGAGTCTTAAACTATTATAGGTTAAGTAATGACCCGAATCGTCTGGAAACCCCTTTTCAAGATGATTTCCCTATTTAAAATCGATTAATAAATGTTTTATTACAATTTCTCAAACTTGATAATACAGCTGGCAAATACGTTTGAAGGGGAAAATTACAATAGGTGTGGCCATAGAGCATGATGTCAATGTTGAAAACGTCTCTTCTGGAAAAAGTAAAAATGACCAATTTTACAACTAAAAAATGTTTTTAATGCATAATAAAATCAAATTAATTCCCTATTAAAACTAGCTGGAAGCTACAATAAAACAATTGGTTTAGCACTACATAGGTCGCAGTCTGAACGTTAATTTGGTAGGATATGACACGAAATTGAAACGTTAAATAATGCCTCATATTTGTATGCAGTCATATGTGCTACTCAAATTTCAATTCGATTAAATTATTTTCACGAGCGCTCTCGTTGAACCTCTATGAAAGTAGAGCCTCTCCCTTGGGACTCTGTAATCGAGCATTACCGACCCTCGTGTGAGTCTAACTAGGAGGCAATCATACCCATTTCTCGCCTAATAGAAGACGATTTCATCATCAAATCTAGAATTTTCCTAATTACAGTTAATAATTAATACAGTTAATAACTTAGTCAATCAAATTGAACTTTTATTTTTTCAATGTTTTCAAAAGAGGAATGGGGGAAAAATAAAATAACATGGAATTTCTAGGAGTGAATGGGATCCTTGTACTAGGAGGGACCTATTTGAAGGTTGGGCGAAGGAATTGAGGACTGTGGTAGACCTCGGCTGAGGTGTACATATCTCTGTACCACGGGCCGAGTCAGTTTGTAACGTTATCAGTGACATACTGGGCATGTTAAGCATCAGTGTAAACGCCGGGAAGACCGACTGCGTAATCTTCTCCCTTTAAAAGGGGAAAAAATCCTTGCCAAAATCATATAGTATAGGAGGGCAAGAGAACTCACCAGCTTTCTCAATGCACTATTTGGGTATAAAAATGGATAGGCATCTTCATTTCTCTACTCAGTTTAGTAATAAAATAGAAAAAGTACGACACAGGTCTTACCGGCTATCGCACTGGCTAACTTCACCGAACCTGTCGCTTCGTCTCAAATTGGTTATATATAAATGTGTCCTCCGGCCAGCTCTGCTGTACAGTGTCCCGCTATTTACCCACTTGACTGACAATACAGCCAAATTTCTCCAACATTTCCAGAATGGGATCATACGAAACGTGGACCAACATCCTCCAAAAAAATGTATCCACTGGTTAACAGTCCATAACTTGCAAACTAATTGACGGAGTTGTCTCGTTTTTGGTGAAAGTGTACCTTTAAGTCCAACTTAAAGATATCACTGTAGGTGTTCGAAATGGTCACCATTAGCATCCACACACAAACGATGCCGCCGAACTGCAGCACGAACTACTGACTGCAACGTGTTCAGTTGGATATTTGCACATGAATGTACGATGGATTCTCGAAGTTCATCCAATGTGCGTGGCTTTTGTAGATAAACGACGTCCTTTAGTGTTCCCCATAAGTAAAAGTCCAGAGGAGTTAAGTCCTGGGAACGTGGTGGATACTCTACGGCCTATCCATCTTCCTGGTAGATTTTCGTTGAGATAAGCCCTAACACGATTGTGGTAGTGGGCTGGGGCACCATCTTGTTGAAAGTAAAATCTTCCGTCTCCATACAAGTCTTGGATGGCAGGTAAAATGGATGTTTGAAGCTTCTGAAGGTACACCTCACCGGTAACCGTGCCGTCAAAGAAGAATGGCCCAATCAAGCCACGGTAAGACAACCCACACCACACATTTACTCCTGAATTCACGGCTTTGTCTACATGGACGTTTGGATTTTCGGCAGCCCAGTAGATGCAATTGTGGCGATTTACTGTACCATTGAGTTTTGAACTGTGCCTCATCAGACCACGCAATCATCTCTGCAAACTCTTCATCGTTGCGCACCATGTTATTAAACCACTCGCTGTACTCCATTCTACGATCTGGGTCGTCCTCGTTCATTGCGTGTAGCAATCTTGGGATTTAACACTCCCACTTAGCTGTCTTCAAAATTCGCCGAACACTTGAGTGACTCACTCCAGTTTTACAGGCACACTGTCTCACAGACTTCTGTGGTGAGCGAGTGAATTGTTGTAACACAAGATGGGAGTTAAATGGACTTGTTACTGTTACAGGTCGTCCAGATCGTTGTTTGTGTACATCTTTAACACAGCCTTCGGCTTCAAATTTGTCTCGAATGCGACGAATCGTTAAACGTGTCGGTGGCTCTGTTTGATACACATTTCGCAATTGCCGTTGAACCTCATTAATGTTTTCGTACTTAAAATACCACTTTAAAACAGACTTCCTTTCATCAAATGTAAGCCTTACGCCAGCCATGTTTACTCGAGTAACAAGGTACAACTAACAATAAAACACTAACTATCTGACGACTGTCATCTGACAAAACAAGACAACGCAATACAACGCTTGTATGGCGATTGCCGGAACTACAAACTATTACACTACCAAAAATGAGACAACTCCGTCAATTAGTTTGCAAGTTATGGACTTTTAAACAGTGGATACATTTTTTTGGACCCCTCTGTAAGTATATCATTATACTTGTTTATTCATTATATAATTTTTATAAAATAACAAAACCTGTATATAATGTAGTGACGCTACAGGAAATACAAAAATGAATTGTAAATAGATTCGCCTGAGGATCTATAACTATATATAATTATCTGTACATTTAGAGGGGCTAGGAAGAAAGAAAAAAAATATCTTGGTACAGTCCACAGAAGGTTTAAGTTGAACTATTTTTATACATCGATTATGTATTAAGTGAAATTTATTTTTTTTTTTTTGGAGAGAGAGAGAGGGGGGGAGAGAGAGAGAGAGAGAGAGAGAGAGAATTTATTTATTTCATTTGATGTTACCAGGACTCAATACATGTTTTTGCCAGACTTTAGAGTGCCTCTAAACTAAAATTAAATGATAAATCTTCCATCTTTCCACAATACACAGTTTTTATTCACCAATAACGTTCTCGTCAGCTGTCATCTTTAGTTGCTAAAATGAAAAGTCACATGATAAAAACATCGACTGTACGTATAAAGACAAATATGTATTAAAATTACAAATTTGACATGGCTACTCGCCTAATTGATGGTGTGAAAAAATGTATTACATTACAAATAATTTATATTAATTTAGACTTTAAAATAGGTTTGCTAACTCTTCAGACTTGACTCTACGACTGGCTTTATTTATTTAGAAGGCATGATGAAGGTATAAGACCGTATGCCGGATAGTCCCGATCTCCCCTACTTAAAGATAAAATGAATATCTATAGATATATTCTTCCTATTTCATATATTATTCTCAACACTTTTTACTAAATTATATTTAAATCTTTGACTATGCTATAAATAATGTCAATGCTATAAACAAAGTGGTACCCTGTAGTGGGGAGGTCGTAGAAATGTCATAGTCCAAGATGGCTATGCATAAGCTAATAGATGTTTCAAATGCATAATATCGTGTTTTTTTTATAAATTAATGCAAACATGACTAAAGACGTAGGAAAAACAACATGGAGAAATAATTACATAACTCCTTGTGGGTAACTTACATACTTATTCAGCTCCCGTTTAGAAAATAAAATGAGGTATTTTTAGGCAAAAAATGTTATGAGTTAACTTTCCAAATCATTTATTAAGTTACTCACGCGTATCAACTATGGACCACTTTCACTAATTACCTACGTCCTTCAGTTAATTTACATATATTGGTTGGCAAGAAAGTGATTTCGGTTTGCACCAGTAGATAGCGTTATGTTAGTTTCGTTATTCTTTTGTCGATGCTAGAATTTTTTTCTTTTGAGATTTGTTTGTCGATACCTTTAGGTTGCTATAGAAAGAAATTCCGTGTAATTTTGTTTACAACTGTCAGTTTACGGTCAGTTTTAACATGGAGTGCAAAAATGAGCATTTTCGGCACAATTTACTTTTTTATTTTCATAAAGGCAAGAAAGCAGCTGAGGCTCACAAAGAGATATGTGAAGTTTATTGTGTTGATTGTTTAACAGAACCCAACTGTCAGAATTGGTTTAAAAAGTTTCGTTCTGGAAATTTTTCACTAAAAGATGACTAATGTTCTGGTCGACCTTCTGAAGTTGATGATGACAAAATGAAAGCCATAATTGACTAGAATCGTCATATAACTGTGCGAGAGATTGCAAAACAGTTAAATGTGTCACACAGAACAATTGAAAACTATATAAGACGTCTTGGACTCGTTAAGAAGCTCGATATTTGGGTTCTGCCACGACAATGCGAGGCCTCACACATCTTTAGCAACACGTTCAAAACTATCGGTTGGGAAGTGATGTCGCATCCCCCATACAGCCCTTGCACCATAACAACCTCACAACAACCAACACCCTTGCACCATCGGATTATCATTTATTTCGAAGTTTACAAAACTTCTTAAATGGTAAAAATATCAGTAATAACGATGACCTCAAATCGCACTTGGTTGAGTTTTTTGCAGATAAGGACTAGAAGTTCTATGAGCGCGGGATCATGAAGTTACCAGAAAGATGGCAAAAGTTCATCGAACAGAATGGAAGATATTTGACTGATTAATGTTCATTTTGTGTACAGAAAAAATTGAGTTTTATTCCACACTAAAAAAACTTCTGGCCAACCTCAATATTTCAAAAACTACAATTTAGTTCATCGTAATTGTAAAATTTTATAAGGTTGATTAAAAAGAAAAAGATCTTTTAGTAATGAAGAATAAATATGGCAAGGCTACTAATCTTTGAATCGACGTTGAAGTTTTTTTCCAGTCCATTTAAATGGATAATTGAATAGAAAATATTTTTTCAGTTTAAATAATTCTATGCTGACAATTTTTCAACTAATTAAAAAGATGAAAAAAATAGAGGGGAAAATCGTTAATGAGAGCTAAAATAACAAGGAAGTCGTTCTTTCAATCGGGAGACCCGCTCTTAATTGGTTCTTCCCTTTGAGAGGTAAACTTGGAAATAAGAAAAGTTGTCTTACGGTTCGAGAGGAGTAAAAACTCTATTTAATATAATGAAAGACTAAAGCAGTAATTAATTAAAATTCTTACGAGTCTGAATCGTTCATCGGCAGCTTCAGAATAATTTAGAGCTCCTGCTCATCTTTCAGCCTGAAGGAAACTCCCCCCGCCCCGTTCCATTAGACGATTTCTTGCAAAACTTCTGTCTCCCGTTTAGATCACACTTTTTTTTCTATTATTATTAATACAATTACTTTCTGGGCTAATAGATTCGTTTAAATCAAGTTAGTAATAATAAGTTCGGAGATCATTTGTAAAAGTTGGCAATATCGTTTATCTCAGAAAGGATCAGTAAATTACTTGTAAAGTATTTACTAAAGACCCTTTTATACGAGTAAGAATTTCGAGCAAGAAATCGTAAGTTAAATAATCTTTGTAGAGGAGAGCCTTTTAAAAGAAAAGAAAGAAAAGCTTTATTATGAAGTACAAGCAAAACACTGGTACATACAAATATTAAGAGTTACGTTACTACATACTGGGTGGAAGGTCTAGGCACAAGTGGAGTCTGGGGCTAAAGCTGAGACATATGTATAAGAAAAAGATAAGATTCTGGGAAGTAGGGAGGTCTTGTAAGGATTCGGTTGCTTACCTAAAAATAACAGGAACCATCAGTGACTTTCATGAAGTCACCAGGCAGGTACACATTTCTACTCAAGCCCCATCTACTTGTTCTTAGCATTATAGAACTATAGATAGTATTTTGACTGTCAGCCACAGAAACGGTAATATTTTTTTATCAAAGTCTTGTTCAAATTTACGATTAGTTTCTAGTAAGTGTGTCAGGAAAGTAACCTTACTTCTGAAACCTTGTTTATTAGACTAGTATATTTGGTCGACACGAGGATCGCTGCAGACTCTATGATCAAAAATTTCCCATCATGTTACAATATTTTGATCAAAAACCTTATCAAATCCCTTTTACACGATTAGGTTGTTTGATCAAGTGATTTTGTTAAAAGTTTTTGATCAAAATTCTTACACGTGTAAAAGGGCCGTATGATGCTCATTACCTAATATGTCTTTCTTCGTATAAAACATTTTCATTATTTCTGAATTTTTTTTTTGGCACTCTCGACTACTTATGATACTATTTAATGTTGACCATACAGTTAGAATTAACAAATTGAAACACCGATAAGATACATTGTAGATGATTGCACCTGATATTTAATAAAATGACACCAATACGAGAGAATTTGTTCTGGGTTCGCTGTTAATTTCTACATGATAGTTCTGTTCTTAAATTTAAACAATAAACTGTAGACGATTGAAAGATATACCATCCGGTTTTCGGCAAAATCTCCTGATTGTTTTCTGAACTTTTCTGTGCTCTCGGAGAAGATAAGGCCGCAAAAAGCTCTGATCTTATTTTAAAACCGCCTTCCTAACTTACATGTTTGTTTCTCAACATAGTCATTTCATTTTTCCTCATTTGACTATTTTTACAGTACCTATTTGTCGAATGCCCAAGGACCACTCATTTTCTGATAAAATCGAAGGTATTTTCCTCGTAAAAAGATCATTAAAAATCAAGATAAAAAGAGCTTTAAAAAAAAATCATCTCTTATAAAAGTCTATTATAAAAAGATGAAACTATTATGTTAAAAGTTAATTTTGTGTGAAGTTGCGTGATAAGTGGCAAATGTTGCACGATCAAAATGGGAATCATTTGCGCCTATTCGCAACTGAGAGCAACTCGATTGAGGCGCATGCGCCTTGTTGCACTGAAACTGTAAAACTTTAAAGTGTAGCTTTTACTTTAATAATTGTTACTTAATTGTTTTATAGTATACCGTATTCGAGGTTATAGACAGGGTATTGTTCATGTAACGTCTTCAAAATGTAATAAAGCCTCCTCTCCTTTTATCTTTTTGTAAAATAAGCTAATGTATTTCATGGTTGGGTTCAATTAAAACAAGTAGTTCCTGTGATGGGTGCTTGATTGGATTATTGTTTTATGGATTTTCCATAAAAATATATTTTTATTTTCATGACTGATAGCTATATTGAGGCATATAGTCTGGCAGGATAAGGTTATATTTACTACCGAAAAAAAATAATAACCTTTAATAATAACTAAATCATAGTTATCTTGCATTTTAGTTAAGAACTCATTGGTTTTGGTCGAATATCCTCCACGATGTCAGCTTCGGCTATCCATTTATCGATTAGATCGGATATTGAAGGATTATTTTTTGTCTTTGTTATACACATTTATAAACTTAATATAATAATGAAAAAATATAAAATTAAGTCGTTAACAAAGGTGGCTAGTTAGTTGCGAAATGACAGACCTCAGATCGTTTCTTCCTCACTCCGGCAGACGCACAGCTGTTCCAACATACCACCACACTACCCCCAAGGCTGTGATTGCGCAAACAGGCTGCGATTCCTGACGCCGAATCAACTGAAGCAGTGATAAAGCGAAGTGTAAAAAAAAAAAAAATGCATGAATACCTAACGATTCTCTTTTCCATAAGGTTTTTGATTCTGTTGACAAAGTCTGGAGCGCCGCTCTTCCTCCAATCCTCGCATAATGTATTCTGGCGAAGAGCAAACGCGTCAACCGGAACCCCCTGCGGCATTCGCTATGGAGAGTAAACAGCCTACATATTTTTCGATTTTGCAACTCAAATTTGTTTGCTCGAGGTTTTTGTTTCAAGTGTCCCCACGTCCTTTTTTAAGCTTAGAATACCGAATCTTGGTAGATATTTTGGGGACTTTTGAGAATGGGAAAAGAATCATGTTTCCTTAATGTGTATTTTGCGACACAACAATGAACAATTCAGATTAAGAAATTGATTTTGACCTTAAGAAGATGACATTAATTTTATTATTTATAAATCAAATAACAAATCTTCTGTCCCTCCACAATAATTTGTATAGTAACAAAACGTTTTCGACTGGTCTAAGCTGTCATATTCAGTTGCCAATTGTTGATACGAAACATGATAAGTCCTGGGGATGTGTTATTATCACGGAATAACAGCCTTAAAATTATCGGTTTATTCATTTATTTGCTTCTTTATTTTTTTAGAAATTACCTGCTGATTTACTTCTAACTAAAACTATGTATATTTTTAATATTCGTCAAATGAACAGAAGTTTGTACAAAATTGAACTGCAAATCTTTCATATTCACTTTATTGCTGAATTGTTTCTCTAAACACTGTATGATTGCATGAAACACTGAAAAGTTTTATCATTATCATTTCATGACTATTCTGCCATTGGTCAAGGAAACTGGAAAGCAAAGAATGTGCAGCCTTAATAACATATAACGACTATTTTGAAACTTACCTATTGGCAAGTTGACCTAAGTATGAAGTGTTCCACCAAAGATTTAATTTTAATATTTATAACCAATATTTAATAAGAAATAAATAAATAAAAATTATGTTGAGCGCCATGCTTTAAGCCATCTTCCATCGAGGAAAAAAAAAACTACATACCTATATATGGCAATACAAAAATAAATCGTGTTATTCTAGGCTAGTTCAGGGGAGAAGAGCTGGGTGAAGCTATAAACTAACAAGTAGAATATTTTCATGCAAATCTATTTACAGAAGAAATATTTACAATATTAACAAGCAGAGAAAAATATACATACAAAGAAATAAGAAAATTATCTTTATAAGGAGATTGAACTATATACAAAAGCAAAAGCAAAAGAAAATTAATAAAGAAAAGAAATTGAAACTTAATAATACTAATATATAAAAATTTGATCCAAAATAAAGCATGCCAAAAATCTTAAATAGAAAATAAAGTAATATAAAGACAGAATAACAGAAAAGATAAAGGTAGATCAGTACAAAGCAAATATACTACCTGGTTGATTTTCCTATGGTAAGCTACTGTGTTCACATTTGTTAACTACTGTTAATGTTCAATATCAAAACTACTGTAAGCAACAGTAGCTCTTCATCTTAGCGTTAGTTATGCGATGTCATTTCTCTATGTAAACTTGGCTTATTTGATGTATTCTAGCAAGCATGTCATACATCCAACCTTGGATAGATATTTTTGATGGCTCTAAAAAATATATATTTATTACTCTTATTTTATGCTAAACCAATATATCTATTACTAATTGTTCTTTTTATAATTGTATCTGTATTATTTATATTACATTTGCCCTGAGTTTCAGTTCTATAAGAAATAAAATGTTATTGACCAGTAAAATAATTTTCCTCCAATCTCCTAAGGTACCTGTAATCATTTAAGATTATAAGGATATGGTTAAAAAAATGAGATTTTTAAAAAACCTAGATATGATAAAAAAAAATTATAAGACCAATCATTGAAAATATCAAAAGATATCTGCTCAAGTTATTCTCATTATGACCTCTGTTGATTAGTAGAATATGCTAAAACCATTTAAGATAGCGACAGCTTTTGAGCACAACAAGATATCCCTGCTCGATAGAAAAAACTGATTTCAAATCTAAATTCAGTGTGAAATATCCACCCAAAGTTTCTTGATTTTGTCGAGTGTGAGTTAAACTTAATTTTGATAAATTCATATACTAGTTAGTGATAAAATGTAGAATTTTGAATATTTAATTGATAAATTTATGCGAGTAATATAGATAAAATTACATAAGTATTGCTTCTATTATTTCTAGGTGCAAATCATTCCAGAATGCTAAACGTAGTGAAGTATGTCGAATACCAGGATGCTCTGTCTTACCTGCTGCTCCGGGCTCTCCTACACCTATAAGACTACCACATTTTCAACCAGACACATTTAAACAATTTATTCAGTATGTTTATACAGGCAAGGTAATGGTTCTTATGTCTACCAGGAAAATAAATATATTTATTATTTAACTGTTATATTATTATAAACAACAAAAACGATTCCATAAAAGGGGTCAATATGTGCTTCATGCATGCAAAATAAATTAAGCATTCTTAATATGGCAAGAAAGAGGATATTAATCCCGAATAAGCAATTATAAATTATTTCTTTTCACTATGCAGATATTTTGCAGTATTATTTTAAAGCCTGATAAATCAAATATTTTTCCCTTGAGTAAATTTCTAGTTGTATCAATGTATTTCCTTATTAACTCAATAATGATTTATAAACTTATAAATTAAACTAATTCAAAAATATACTGTTTTAACTATTCACTAGGGCTCTCACGTGGTGTAACGGTAGAGACCTAAAAGAATATACAATGTTCAAATCCCTTAATGGACACTGTGTTTTTGTTTTTTTTCATTTACCAGTAATTATAAAATGGGTGGCTTATGCTTATGGATGTAATGAGAAAATTAAAAGTTATAATAATATCCTCTTATAATATAGTAATAATATATTATTAATCATATAATATAGTATTCATGTAAGCAGTTCATGATATATAGGTTCTTGATTCAGATGAACATTGATTAATGCAGAGTAACAACAATTACATTTATAAAGATAGGAAAAAGTGTAACTTTCCAGGGTCTCAGAAAAAACTTTTTCAAATCTTATAAATCATTTTATTTCTTTACAAAAGCACTTTGGGCTGCTGAAGTTTTAGATGGCCTAATGTTAATTTATTTCCTACGTTGAGAGTTATGGATAAAGAAATAAAATAATTTTTAAATAGCTTATTTTCTGAGACCCTTTGATTAAATCACTTTTACTTTACTCCGATGTGCTAAGTACAATAATGCATTTAAAATATATTTATACTTGCTCCTGGAGGTGAAACTAACAATATTATCTATAACCAATATTATATTGAATTTATTTTACTTTATTATTTTTATACTTAACTATTATTTACCTGTATTTAAATTACTTCAAGCTTACACTATTGTTAGAATTCATTCAATTTCCTGCCTAATTGCAGACTGGATAAATAAATAGCCGAGCAACACCAGGTAAAAAACTTTTGTTTGAGCAAGATAAACTCGGGAACTGCTGAACGCATTTTAAAAATTGATCTATTCCTTGGCATGTAAGCTATGTTTCTTCACATTTATTCTTTTGGGGGTTGGACAGTGAACTTAATTAAACTCGAAGCAGGGAAAAATGAAAATAGTTTGATTGCTTTAATGTTTCTATGCAAGAGAAGCAGTCAGCACAAAGCAAATATTTTATATGTCTTATATAATTTCTCTTTTTCAGATAATGCTTCAAGACAGTGGGGTTTTCGAGATGATGACCATTGCTCAAGACCTAGGAGTGGAAGAGTTAAAAGTGACTTGTGAAGACCATGTTACATCTACACTTTCAGTTTTAAATGCTTGCACGTTCCTGGCTGCAGCGTTGGAAATTCAAGACAGATCATCAGGTATATATATACAAAACAAATCCACCAAAATAGGCTATACTAAACTAAATGAGTTTTATAAACTGTAAGCAGTAACTTATAAATTTTCATTGCTTAATAAAATAAAGAGAGAATTTTATCGAAACTTTCAAATATTTAAACTACTAATCAGAGTGATGAATAAAAGTTAATCTGTTTGTCTTCCCACAAATTCAACTATGAACAAAAGAACAAAGATTTTTTTAAATGAAGAAAATAATCCTGCTGACTAAAGTATATAATACAGACCTAAACACGTCAAAAATAAATATTTAAACTTGTAGGATTTTTTTTTTTTTTTTTTTTTTTTTGATCCAATTAGAAATGTATTTCTATTTTAGATTATTAATATTTCCTAAAACAATCTTTTAGCTTAAACTTTTGTCAACTACTATAATTTCTATTACCTTATACTTAGTAATATATGACTGTGATAGTTATGGAATGTTTTAATTAGTGGCAATACCACATATAAGTAAATTTCAGAAAATCTTTGTTCTATATTTATAGAGCTAGAAAAAGGCAATGTGAGCTGCCGAAAGCACTTGTGCGTAAATAAATGCATTAATTTATAATCTCCTCAACCATCAATACAACCCTAAAAACTGATAAAAGTCTTCAAACTTGAATCTGCAAATATAACCAAATATCCAGCATGATTAAATTTAATACTCTAGACAAAATTGCTTATATCATATTAAAGGCAGGACATATGCTGATTTAATTAATATCTCTCTAATAATTGTTATGAATAGAAATTTAAATAATTTTAATGTATATTAATATTTTCTCCAGACATAAATTATATGAATGTATTTTCTTTAAAATAATTAATAATACTCAGTAGGTGAGCTAGAAAGCATTTCTTTTTCTTTTAATATAATGTTTTTTAATCTGTACTAATAACAAACAATTACTTTTTATTAATTGTGTTTTCAGTTGGATTGTTGACTTGTTATTTTTTTATTGTATTTTTGTGAAGTTGCCAATTTTAATGAAAATCGAATGAATTCAGTGATTATATTATTCAAACTCCAGAAGAAGTGAAACTTGCTGAATGTGTCTTATAAAAAAATAATAAATGAAACAATAATAGCCATTCTTACACAAACAACTTTTCTACAACTTAAGTATAAAAACTTTTATGTTTTAGAGGGGTGCTCTCAAGAGCACGAAAATTTAATTAGTTAAAATTAAAAAAAATGGTAATCTGAATCTATTAGTTAATTCATCAAATGTATTGAACACACCTTGTCTTAAACATAGTTACAATGAAAGCATAGATATTTATTACATATCTTTATTGAAATGCTTACTTAATACTTAATAGTATTTTAAGCAGTGATTAGAACTTCAGTAAATACCTATTTGTCGTTTATAGAGCTAAGTCAGGTAAAAGAATTTGATCTCATTACGAAGTTTAAGCAATACAAGCTAGTTGATAATTATTTTTAAAAGTTTTTGGTTTGTGATATATGTATACGATTTAAAATATTCATCCACTAGAAACACATATTACAGCAGTTGGTATTATTATTATAAAATGTATTAATAAATAATATTATTATTAAATACAGTCACAAAATTTCTACTCCGAAAGGAATTTGTTAATTTAGGCTCGAAAATGAACCCCCTCTCATTGAAATATAGCATTGCACTGTGCATTGAAATAACATGAACTTTTGTTATGCTTATTGTAGAGTTAAACATTATTATGTTTCAGGTTAATTAATTAATAATTATGCATAAGAGACTACTTTAAAATCACGTTTCGGTGATAATGTCGGTAGAAGATTATTGCTATGCGTTTGTGAAGTGAGGGCAACACTGCGCGCCGCCATATTTGACCGGTTCCAAAACCTTGTTGTATACCTTGTGTTTCCACTCTTGGTACAGTTGACTTGTTTAATTTGCTTCGTATTAGCATCAAACAGCAGGATGTCTTACAAAGGGCCTCAGAAAGTTCAGAAGGTGATGGTTCAACCCATTAACCTTATTTTCAGGTATCTTCAGAACAGATCGAGAGTGCAAGTTTGGCTGTATGAAAACATCAACCTTAGAATTGAGGGTCACATTGTTGGATTCGACGAATATATGAATCTTGTTTTAGATGATTCTGAAGAATATAACCTTAAGACAAACAACAGGAGGCCTTTAGGAAGAATTATGATGAAGGGGGATAACATAACCTTAATACAGAATGTCAATCCTCAGACCATGGAAGCTTAAGAAACAATCAGTTTACAGTTTTGTTTAAAAGTGATATGTTCTAAAATTCTAAAAACTTTACATTATCAATTTCTCATCAGATGTTTTTGTTCCGAGGCTTAAAAAGTGAAAGAATTTCCAATAATACTTTGCTATTATGTGTTCATACCTTCATGACTTATCTTCAATTTTTACATGAAAAAAATGTAATTTAATTTTTGTACATTAAAAGTTTTTATATACATTCATCAAAATTTTTTAGTCTAAAAAGTTATTTGTTTCAATCTAAATGTGTACAAGAATGATGCCTGAGATTTAAGTGTTCTATACTTCTACAGTCATAAGATTTAGTAATAGGTAAAGCAATATATTTCTTTTATTATCTTGTTTACTTGACTCTAAATCTTAGCTATTTTTGTTTGAGACATTAATTTCTTATTGCAGAATTGATTAGAATTCTTCTTAGTAGGAATAATGTTTAAGGTGTACTTACTGCTTTATCTGGTATTAAATGACATTTAACAAAATGTATTATTTATCATTATTTCTTTTGAGTTGAATTTTATCTTATGTTTGTGCCATCTGCTGAAATTTCATCAATCGTTTTGTGATTAGATATAAAAAATAAAACATGTCCCATCTTTGACTCATAAACAATAAATTTTACTTAGTTTCTTTGATAATCGTAATGAATGATTAATTTAAAGCAAAGGTATTGTCACTTGACTCTTTCGCTGTGTAAGTGTCTGTGTTTGGTTCAATTAGAGCCACTGTTGTAGCTTTGCGCAGCCAAGGGGTTGGCAGGTGGTCACTACTCGTAAGTACTGTTAATTACTTTCCATTAGTCAACTCATCTGTTGAAATCTGTTTTTATTTTCTTTGATAAAGGCTAGTAATCAATCTTCGGGAGCATATCCACCATGCCCTCCCGAATCCTCAACAAAAGGTATACTTAGCATTACCTTCAAGTTCCTGAAAAGCAACATTATTATCGTTTATTTATATTATGTTGAATAATGACTATGATTAATAATACAGCTGGTAGTGACCTCATATCAACTGGCAAGTACAATATGCAATTTAAAAAAAGTGTAATTATAGCATAGTTTCCACCAACATTTTCGATGAATTTGTTATTAACCCTGCATTAGATGTTTGGATATAATATCAATTAACCTTATATTGTTGTAAATATAAGATTTTTTTTCTATTTAATAAAATGTGTATTAATTCTGAGTAACCCCTATTCTAAATGTTGAATGTTGTTTCAGTACTGTTAAATTCATGGAAATAATAGAAGTTAGTCTTTACTGTCTAATCATTATTGGACATTAATTATAAGTGCCAGGTTAAATTTCTAAGCTGTATTTGTGTCAATTTTGATGCAACTACCGCAATACTTGGTAATATAGTTGGTTAAGAGTGGAGAAGAATAGAGAACGTGTGTAGCGCTGAGCCGAGCTTTGAGTTAATCCCCATGATTAATTTGGTGAGAAATTAACAAAAAATAGATATTTAGTGGGGAAATCATTATGTACCAAGATTGTCAACAATAGTTATTCCAAGGTATTGAGCTATACTCATGCTTTTCTTGGTAATAATAGGACAAAAAACAGGGGGGTAGAGATTTGTTAATTTCTAAGTTGTATCTCACTTGAGTGTTTTTTGTCACCGACCTGAACGGTATACATATAATTAATGCTACTGCAGAATAATTAAGAACCAAGATAGATTGGTAAAATTTCAACGTTTTCACCCCATATTATTTTCCCATTTATTCAAACGTATTAGGGCCTAATTTAACACAAATGTGCCATGCTGTTTGAGAAAGTAAGCAAGCAAGTATTAACATTGTTAACTAGGCAGATTTTTTTTGTAAAGTAACAGTTTTTTTTTGCTTAATTAGTTTAAAATCTGTTGATGAATAAAATAGAGTAGGGAAGGGTTGGATCCAGGTTGCGGCCCTATAGAATTTGTGTAATGGAATAAACAATAATGTCCATGTGAAATTTTGTGTGAATAAGAAAAAGAAAATGAAGGACTACTGATGTAACCACTCGGCTTATGTTTGTGTTAAATTTAAATACCTTTAGTGGTTTAGAAGCCTTTGTGGAAGACTCATAATTTTTGACGACCCATTTTTTTTTATTTTACTTGAAACCACACAACGCTGGTGAGATGTCTTGTCAAATTATGATAGGGAAGCTTAAGAATTTTGGATCTTGTCTGACTAGCGTTTCTGGAGTGATAGCTCAGAGGTAGAGCGCCCATCCGAAGATAAGGAAGGTGTACTGGGTTTGAGTTCCCATTCAAAAATTTTTTCATTGTCTAATAATCATTGAAAGTCGTGGAAACAATTAAAAGTATGGTAGTAATTAAAACATGCATAAACAATTTTTTTTTTTTGAGCCAGAAGTGTGGTCAACTTTTTATTAGTGTTACACTATTTAAATACAAGAGAAAATTCGCACATCACTTCAAAATTTACATTTGATGATGAATTAACTCATATTTACATTGTTTTGTTATCAATTTTTTATTGCAGTTATAGAATGAACGTTGATTCGCAAAAAAGTAAATTAATGATAAATACAATTTTTTAAACAAGTAAATGGTCTTTCTTCTTGATGTGATTGATCTATTTTGGATTTGTTTTTTATTACTGTTGTGCTAATTTTGTCCAGTTTATTTTATCACTGTACACCATAACAATATTTTATATCTAAAAATATTGAAAATTGTTTTAATTTGAATCTAGGGTTGGAAATCTTTTTGTGTTGTTTTTAAAGTAAATAGAAAATAGCCATGAGGGTCTGGTCTATTCAGAGCATCTAAGAAAAACCCTATATCGGGTTAAACTCAATAGAAACACCTTGTTGATAAACAGGGCATTGAAGATCCACTTGTTAAGAGAATTCCATGTATACCCCAGGTAGCTCATTTATACAAACCGCTACATACTAGTAGACAATATAAATTATTTTAGGTAAACTCCTTTTAATGGATTTAAATTAAATATTATATTAAAGTTAATAAATCAGTTTGTTTTAAGTAAAATATGTTTCCAAAGTACACATATATGGGCATAAAAAAACTAATTAATAAATTAACCGATTCCTAAATTAAATATTATGTGTTGTTTGTGGTTTATTATTTATAAAAATAAAGTCATTTATTAAAAAAATTATAAGATTGTATGAATATTTCTTTGTATTCTTTAAATGGATATTACAGTTGAGAGGCAGCAGCCTAGTGCTAACTGAACTAGTCCTAGCACCACATACTAATACAGTGCTAACCTTTAGTCATCCTTACCTCTTCACGAGGTAATGCTTCATTAATTTAAATGGATTATATAATAAATCGCCAAAATGTTCATTCTGGGAATGATTTAAGTGCAGGATGTTCTACACTTTTAACCCTAGTCATCCCAGGGAAAACTACTTGTAGTATTGCGCTCAGTGACCAATAATTCTCCCACTAATTCTACAGTTATCTTATAAAAACCTACATTTGTTGATAAGATTGACATGAGTGTTATGAAAATTGGTTAAAAAATAAGTGTGGATTCTAAACGTTTGGTTAATATACAGTAAAACTTGTGACTGTTATTAAATTGCACAGTATATACTTTGAAACTGTATTAATCAATGTTTTGATTTGTCTTGTTTCCCAAGCCATGGATGAATCTTATAAATAAACTCACCATCAAAATAATGATCTTTATACATTGAAATGGTTGTGCCCTGAGCCAGGGGTACAAGATAACATTGATAGATTGATATACAAGATAACATAAGATTGAGACTACCTGGGTTTACTCAGAGGAATTCTAAAAATTGATATGAAACAAATAAGTGCCCTTCAGAGCACTGTTTCTGTTTATCTTAACAGTATTTTCTATTTACACTCAGGGAAATCATACTATTTTGTTAAACTATGAACTGAAAGGGCCCTTAGGGTATGGTTTGTTTCCTCCCCTGTAGCAACATATGTTGGGTCTGATCGAAACTACGCACAAAGCCATATTTTGGGAAGGGTTCACCTCTAGTATATGGAGACATTTGAGACGAAACTCTCACTTGGGAGATCTTAACAGAGAATACAAAATAAAAAAAATCTAAAGACATCGAATCTTTTTTTCTTATTAATATTATACAAGTTATGTAGCTTTGTTGTTTTAACTGTGCAGGTGGAAAAGGAACTAAATCATTTGTTGAACGCTGTGTTACATATATTGGAGAAAACGCAATGGACTGTGTCAAAACAAATTCATTCCTCAATCTGCCTAAGGATGCCTTAGTCAAACTTATATCTTCTGATTGTGTTGGTATTCACTATTTTACTTATATTCTATGGCTTAGTTTACTTATTATGATTGTATGATATACACTTAAAGTTAAGAATCCCCAAAAATAATATTTTTCAAAAACTCATAAATGTTATAGACATTTATGAGGAGGTTATGGAAAACATTATTTTTTTAGATGCTGAGAACAATCACCTCATATGATACATTAATTTTTTATATATTACAACTATAAATTTTCTATATTAAAATATCCTTTCATACATTAAGTAAAACATGTACATTTATGAAATAAGTTATTAATCATCAATTTATATGATTTTTTTTTCATGATTATTTAGTTTTATATTGAACATGAAGTGCATACTACTATTAATATCGATTGTTTCAGGTCGCTTTAGAAGAAGAAGATGTATGGCGATGTGTACTATCTTGGGCTAAGCACCAGGCAGGAGTTACCCAACCTACAGCGCACTGGACAGAGGAAGAAAGAGCTAGAGTCTGCCAGCATTTGCACGGAGTCATAAATTATGTCCGGCTTCTTTTGATTGGTAATTAAAATAGTAAAAGTTTAATTTAAGTTAAAAATTAAGAGTATAGAGTCAAATTTCAATGGTGCTGACTCTAGTAAACTGGATCTAAGTCGAATGGGGATAGTGTGAAGAAGTTAAAAAACTTCCATTTTAAAGTTTGCAAAAAAGTCATTAATGAGTGGTAAGAAGTAAAATTTTGTATCTGTGAAATCTACAGCGCTGTTTAATATACCCTACATTCTTGAACTCATCCCTTCCAAGTTCAAGAAATTCCATAGCAACCTATCCAATCCCTAGCACAATCATTACACTGTGCCATTCATCCCTATAATCCTGCTCGGAGACTAAAGCGGCAGTGGCCTCGTGACCTGGTATAAATAAGTGACAGTGGAAGTCCTGGCCAGTTTGTCCAATCATGTCCTGAGTGTCTGGGGCTCTTGCGCTCTTGGTCAGCCTCCATTGGCTTGTATCCAGTGATGGATTTAATTTAATTCCTAAGACCACTTCGCATGCAATGGAGGTGACAACTATGTGTATTTGGCAGGTCTCTGGGCTGTTTGTAAATACTGTATGAATGAGTGAATGAAAATTGTAAATATGATATGAATGAGATCATTTATCTCAATTACTTATTGCCCAATAAGGTAGATTGTAATTTTATCACAATAAAGAAGTTTCACTACTATTAATAAATACCAAACTCTGGCGTGCTTTGGCTTCAGCATAATCGATCCTCTTTAGAAGCATGTTTTCAAAAGCAAAGGGCCAAGAGTTAACTAAATAAAATGAATAAATATTAAGTTCACACCTTAAAAGACAAGGTGCAAAAACTAAACTGGTTCTCAAAAAAAAAAATTTATTTATGAGAGAAATTATTATCCCAAACGATTAACGAACCACACAGCAACATATCACAAAATACTATAATACTATACAATTGTAAAACCAATCTGGACTTTCAGAACATTTATTTATTTAAAGAAAAATTTATATATTTTGTTATAATATTATACGTTTACCCTGGTAATTATAATATCTAACACAATAATAAAAATATCTTGAGCATTAAGCTTTAATAAGCATTGGTGCCTATTTTAGCGGAAACAGTTCATATAATTTGAAAGGGTGAAGGTGTAAAATTTGATGGCAGCTTCCTTAGTATTTTTCATTTAGAAATAAAAGCATGCATTGTTGAGTTGGAAATTTTGAATTTATCACCTTAAGTAAAATTATGCTATGTAAGGTAGTAATTTTATTTTTGGGTAGCGTGAAGATATGTAGGCTAGAGAGAAGGCTTTGTATCCTTAGTCCTTGTAGGATGGGATCTATCAAACTACAACAAAGATTGCAAATAGTTCTATAGTGAAATACCAAATAAAGGTAGCCATTGAGAAAAAAAAGCAGCTTATTCGGATAAACAAAACTAAACATAGTTTATTAAAAAGAATAGTTTTCAAGCTGAGTTTTTGTATTAACTGGTCACCTTTTCTCTGTCTGTATTAGGGTGAGCTTCACTTTTCTTGGAAATAACACATTTGCTCTTTTTGTAGAAATCAAAAAATGTAAGTGGCTCATAAATATAAGTACCCTATTTGATTTCATAGACTAAAATCAGCTCTCCAAAAATAAATTTGATATTGTTTTTTAATAAAGTGTTGAAAATTTATTCTGATTTTTTTTTTATTGAACAATTAATTTTTTTTCATCTTTCTGTTTTTTAGACAGCCAAGTGTTTGCAGAAGAAGTAGAACCAACAGGTGCAGTTCCTATGGAACTTTCACTGGAAAGATATCGATACGCAGCCCTACCTAATAAATTTAGAGAAAGTTTAGAGGATAAACGCCTGCAACCTAGATTGTCACTTAAACTTTTTCCCGGATCCCATATTCTTGTACAGGTGAAATGTTTTATTTTGAACATGTTCGTGTCAATTAAAGAAAAATAGAAAAACTCTGCGCTGCATTAGAGAAACACTGTGAATGCTTTCTGAAGATTTTATTATTAAGATTATTTTATTAATGATTTGTAATTGGACTGCATTTTGACCGTATTAAATGCTTAAAAACTATTTACCTGGGTGGGCTTTATCCATAAGAAAGGGAAGCATCGCACCTACATTGACATGGTGCATAACTATCTGTTGACGCCACAAATTCCTAATCTTATATCATTCCTTTTTTTGATAAATTTTATCGATTCGTATTTTCTGTTTTCATTAAATGAAATTCCAAAATTACCTCCAGTCCACAAGATACAGCTCACTTAATGTGTATTATAATTGTACATTATCAATTCATATTCTATAACCTCCAATTATAAATCAGATGATGGTTCCTAAAGGTGTCATAACAGCCATGGTCACAACAGTTCAATAACTTTATTTATAATTAATTAGTACTAGTAGTGGTAGGTTTATAATTATCACAGAAAATTCTTTAATTCAGTACACCAAATGATGTATTCTAAATTTAAAGTGTCAACTATAACCAAAAAAGCTGAATATAAAAAAATGAAAATTGATTGTGTTCCTTCAAATGTAAATGTTAGCCAATAATGTATCAAAATATAATTTTAACTGATTGAAAAATGATAGATTTGCCACAATCTGTTAATCTGATTCACTCTTAATAGAAAATATTGAATGTTACTGATATTGTCAAATGTATACACTTTATTTAGTTATGTAATATGCATTGACACATAGTGTCTACTATGTTATTATAATATGAACATTTTTTGTGAATAGTTTAAACCAAAATACAAACAAATAATAGGATCTCACAATAAAATGTTTGCAAAATGCTCTTAATTGAATTGTTATAATGAAATAATTGAGAGAGTTGGGTACAAAGGAGTGTATTAAACACTTTCAGGAAATGAAATGCTAAGTTTAGATTGTTACAAAATTATAGAAGAAACTACGATATTCAGCAATTCAATTAATCTCTTACGTATTCTGTTAGGGAGAAGAGTATTGGGGTACATTTTGCAAATTTAAAGGATATTAGATTATATTTAGTCACCTAATTTGCATATACCCCCCCCCTCACAGTGACAAAATACTTTTTTTCTTTATTATTCCAACAGACACAAACTGCCACAAAAAAATTCTACAATATTTAGGAAGAATGGAATCTAAAATAAAAATTCAGGGACAAAGGTGTTTAGGTCCTTCTCACTAAAGTTATAATTTTAGCTAACAGCCATATCACCTTGACATTAGTATTTATGTTTTAAAATATAATGAAAATGTTGTTGTAGGATAAAACATGTTATCAAAGAGTTCTCAATTCATGGTATGGACACTCTAAGCAAGTATGGCGACTTGTTTACAGAGCATCAACTCATGGATACTCGGCAGAAAGTTTTCACAGACATTGTGACAATATTGCTCCAACATATGTCATTGTTTTAGTAAGTACCATCAGATATGTTAACAATGCCTTAGTAAAACTATGTTTTTACGTCTGTAACTCAATGATAGACTTAGAAACTGTTCATGATACTTGTAATTATATACTTACTAAAATTGTAAGTAGTGTTATACTATATTATTATTTACAGTTTTACACTTCAGCAGAATACTCCGGGAATAATCTCGAACCCTGACTATATTGGCCAAGGGTTAGCCTAATTTTTTTAAATATTTTTGAATATTAATATTATTTGTGAAAATTTATAGGGAAGCTGCGGAGAAATTTGCGGTGGGTTTTCAGATGTCCCATGGGGGAAGACCAATGCAAAAGGTCACTACGTTCAATCCGACCGAGCCTTCCTGTTCACTCTTGCAAACAATAAGGACATTCCTCCTACAAAGTTTGATATCATCAAAAAACCATTTGCAATATGTTACCATCCAGAGTAAGCCAATTTTTTTTAAATTAAATACAATTTATTAATAATTATTAGTTCTTACAGGTGTAAATTTTAGTTATTATAAGTGAAATAGAAAAAATTCATTAAAAATATTGATTTGAATCCAAGGTGATCGAAATATTAAGGGGCATTAAGATTCAATATGAGGTATAATTGGCAATATCTGTTGTCAAAATCCAAAAACAGCTCTATCTATTTAAGTGGGTATTAAATTTGTTTCTCTGCACTTATAAATAACAAATATGTGTCACTATATCATAAAAATAAATATTTGTCATTGAATAAGAAGATAAGGATTGAATATAAGGAAAATATAGTAAAAATAATTTATTAAAATATTTGTCATTGATGAGAACTGGTACCTAAAGAAAGGAGTCCACAGACATGATTTCATGTTATATTGATTTTAGCAGTCAAATTTAGGCTTATTTGGCTCAATAAAATTTTGAGTATTTGATGACATTTAAAAAAAAAAATCAGAAATGCTCCCAATTCATTCCATTTTCTATGTATTTATTGTGTACATTTTATTAGTGCTTACAGTTTGTATAATATATTGTATCTTTATAGTTGCGGCCCGATATTTGGAGCTGGTGCAGATCTTTTTATTTCAAGTCATTGTAACAACAACATGGATTCTTATTCCAACTTACCACATTCCTACGATGGTGACAATGCTTCTTGTAGTATACTAATGGGAGATTATAACTTTTCCGTCTTGGACTATGAAGTTTTTACACCTGTTGGGGGAAAATGATCTTTCGGCTCAATATTCTTGCAAAAATAAGTTCCATATTCCTACATTCCTGTTACAAGTACAAAACTTCTTAATTATAATATTTGCATATTGATGTAATAATTTATTTATACTTAACTATTTTTTTTATAAATGTTGAGCAATGATTGTCTCAGCTTCTTGAGTATGGTAGATATTTTTGTAATAATAAAAGTGTGTCTTGAATTTAGAGAGACATAGTATATTAAAAAGACAAAATGAAAAATCAAATTAATATATTATATGTAATGTAATACCAATTATACAATCAAAATCATTGCCATTAATAACATTTAAGAATCAATGATATTTAAAATGCAGGTATGATTGTTCATTTCCTTTTTCATATCCAAAATATTTATTTATTATTATAAATTTATTGCTGCCATATAGTGTATAAAATATCTGCGCCATGTATCACTGGCTAAAAGTTTTGTGTACATTCATTATAATGCTCAATAATGTATGGTAAATAATTGATAAATGCTGTCTTGTAGATTGTATTCAAACACTCTTTTCTTGTTAAGAAGTAAATGTCTTATATTAAAAAAAAAAAATAATAAAATTATACAATTATTTCAACACGATGGCAAAGTGGTGTTATCGAAGGTTGTAAGGTACCAACTGGTAAAAAGTACTGTAACACATCAGACACGCATCAATCAGCCGACAGTAATTCATTGTAACATAAAATAATACAAATAAATAAGAAAGAAAGTTTTTCTATTTAGCCGTTTAAATCCTAGTTTTTGTTTTTTTTACCCATAGATCTATAATTGTGAATACTAACATTACC
Organism: Acanthosoma haemorrhoidale; assembly: GCA_930367205.1. Classification (NCBI taxonomy): domain Eukaryota; kingdom Metazoa; phylum Arthropoda; class Insecta; order Hemiptera; family Acanthosomatidae; genus Acanthosoma; species Acanthosoma haemorrhoidale. Next base: position 17,863,496 of record OV884013.1, on the reverse strand, counting down.
AACACTGATTTTTTTTACCATCAATTACACTGATTAACAGTAATGTCTGCTAAGCCATTTCTATATTTACATTATATCAATCTTGTATTGGTTGCTGTTTTTTTCACCAAAAAAGTTTTTAGAAATAATGTTCAAAAATTGTTTTTATTAATTAAGATGGACATGAGTTCAGAATAAAATTATTGTGAATTCCCTTATTAGAAATAGTTGTTGATGATGATTCTAGATTTCTCCGATTATGGATGATTGCATAAGATTAAATAATCTCTCTCTTTATGGTCCAAGTAGTAAACAATATTCCAGTTTTTCTAAAAATGACTACGTTCAAAAAGCTGAGTTTATTATTTTCTTCCATCTTATTTATAGTTGTTAAGTGCATCCAAAAAAAAAAAGTAAAAAATCAACAGATTTCATTGATTATTTAGTTTTAATTAATTAACCTGTAGCCTGTCTCCTCAAGCTGCCATTTCATTACAATTCCACTTACATTTATAGACATGGCTCAAGTCATAAATACCCCCATTGAGTTGTCTGTAAGTGATTCTTTGAATTGAAAAAAAATTTTAATACTCGTCAACCTTAGTACATTAGGCCTTTATAAATAATTCTTTAGTGTTGATAATATTTTGATGTCAAGATCAGTGTACAATGTGTACATACTCATTAACAATAATAGATAAATCACAGTTTTTATTTCATTATTGAGTTAATCTAATAAATAAGTTTTTTTTTTCAAACTTTAATGCATTTTTGACCATTCTTTTGCTTTAATGGTTTAGTCTGGAGTAATATTTCCTGGTTATCACCTGAGGTCCGCCCATGTTACATTGTTGTAATGAAATGAAAATAAAAAAAAATTACTCAAGAACGTTGTCCCCTAAGAATAACAGCAAGGAACATGATAGGAATGTCTAACTGACAAAAAAAAAATTAAAAATACTTAACATTAAACAGATTTGACAAGCTTATGAATAATACTTATCTCTTTACTTAGGATTTTAAACTTAGGAACAATTAAAAATGGATTTTTTATGGAGGAGTCTTGAAATCAATTTGCAGCAAACGGTCATTGATTGTTTTAAATCATTTTTTGTGAAGTGTACACAGCAAAGTAATTGATGAGAATAATGAAATCAGGATCATGGCACAGACTAAGAAGTACATGGAATGGAAGAAGAAGGTGGTTACAGTTCAAATGGGCATGAGCTAGCCTACTGACACTTCAAACTGGAGATTGTAAATTAAGATTTATTTTTAGTAGCAATAGTGATATAGACGAGAGGTTTAAGGAACGACAATGGGTAGAAGGGTATAACAACCATCCCCACATAGTGCAGCAGTGTGATACGCATCTGTCTCTTGGGAGGATATTATAAAGAAAAGGATAGTAAGGGTTTTATCTATCAATCTACTATACGTGGGGAACCACACATTTGTAATTTATGGAGATGAAGAGTGAGAAAATTCACTTTCCATCTAAATTTTTAGACCCAAAAAAGTTATTACCATGAGTCTTGTCATAAAAACTTTAAAATCATGAGCCTTAACAACTAAATCAGGTTCGAGAAACTAAAGGCCTTAATCACAGCCCATTTCCTGGATGATATATTTTATAAAATTCGAACCAAAAGATGTTAGAAATGCCCAACTAGCGTTCCGCTGGATTGTGACCCTTTAGCATAACTGTTAAGTAATCCTGTTTAGTATTTTGATTTAACTGAGTTATAAGATTAATGTTTTGTAATTATAATCTTGAGAATATATCCAAAAAAATTTTATCTTACAAATTTGGGTTTAGCAAACGATAATAATTTAACATTTTAAATAAATTTGTAATTGTATAGAAACATCCAGTATTTTAATTTTGTTTTATGAATACTTAAACTTTGAAAGCTAAAAGAAAACAGCGTACATTTCTTGGAAAACTGATAATAATTTTAAAGGAAAAGCTAATAAATATTTTCCCAAAAATCAATCACATCTATGAAATTTGTAAAATTTTTCATCGTAAAGCCCCCATTGGTTATATCTAAATAACTTGCATTTTCTCCAAACTGGTCCCATGTAATGCTGTCTGTACCAGGAAATCTATAAAGTAAAAAAAAAACCAGATTTATTACAATTAATTACTGAATTACACTTTAGATTACAAATTAGAATGAACTAGTTCAAGTAAGACAGGATATATTTAAGTTTAAAACAACCTTAAATTAAAAATGATGAATAATTAACCAAAACCAAACCACTCGTTAATTCATAGCATAGTGCAAGGGAAATTCAAGAGGTGATATGACTTTGTGTTAACCTTGTTTGTTTTTTAAATATTATGGAAAAAAAATTACATGATGCATAATTCAAAAGATGGAAGTGTACTTTACTAGTCTAGTGGAAAGTTTTCAGCTTTCATTTTATTTTGTTGATGGTCTTGGTTCTGTGAAACCAACCTTATAAAAAGATGCAACCCTTACAAAATGTACTGAGATGTATTGAGGTCTCATAATCTCACATGATTAAAACGGGATGAACCACTACAAGTTTTGTTGGATAGAGTTTCAGAAGGCTGCCAACAGGAGCCCTGATGGTGAGCAGGCGTCAGAGTGGTTCACACTCATCCTCCATTTCTGATCAATATAGACTCCCATGCATTAGGCTGGAGGATTTTTCATGAACCAGGAAATCGAGCTCATCAGGAAATGAAATGGCTAAGGATTACAAACTATGCCAGCAAAGGTTTAATAGAAGATGGCAGGTGATCTCTTAGTCATAATTCAGGTCTTTATTTCTGCGGTAATATTGTTATTCATGTTAAGTTGGCAGTCCAATGAAATATAGATAGATAGGTAAATTAAACCAGCCAGCCACATGCATAGAAAACATTTAATAATGATGAAGATTCTAAGTATTATTTTTTTCTGAATAATTGTTTATGTTTAAATCTGAATATCATTACATTTGCTTTCCGGATGCTTAATTAAGCAGGTACTTACTGGTTAGTTGCAAAGTTGACCCACATTTTGACTAAAGTTTTTGAAAGCTTAATGTCCTCTGGCCTAGGCCAATCATTTGGCAGGTAATATTTGCTCATGTCAAAATAGTAGAATGCATCGTCGCCATGACAAATTCCTTAAATTTCAAAATTTATTAGTAAAAATACTTATTTAACAACTAAAGCAACTGGTGTAATGTAATTATTATGTGATGTATACTGCATTTCAAATGTAGTACTGACTTAAATGACAATACTAGGTAAAACAAATTGATTTTATAAACAAGAAACTGAAGGCAAGAAGGCTAGCTCCTACCCCTTTCTATAATATTTTTTGTAAAATACTAAACCAGTAATTATTTCAAGGAAGTATTTCTGCCTGTTGGAAGGAAATATAGTCATCCAGACTAAGAATAGCGATGCAAAATGCAATTGGAATCTCTTAGGATTCCAAAAATGATCTAGTTATTAACAATAGTATAACTAGCTTACAACATGTCAATCAAATTTTGTTTATCATATAATATTTAAGGGCAGATTTTAGGTTAATAATTGATATACATTTTTTTTTAATCTTATTTAATAAAACACAACTCCTATTGTGATAATGATCAACTATTTTATTTGAAATAATTTTCAACTTATGTACTCTACAAAACTAATATAACATTATCCTGTTATAATTTATAAAAATATGTTTTTTTACCTTTTATATCTAGTTTTTTATTAGATATAGCTTGCCATAAAGTAGGTCCTCCAAAATATTCAAATCGATAAAAGTACTTGGGACCATTATGCATATGCATATCCTTTAACAATGGGTACTCCCACAATGCTTCAGTGAATAGCTAAAATATCCATCGGTGATTATTAGTTTATTAATTGTTTTAATTTAGTTATATACCTACATACTGGATGTTTCACAAAACACTTTTAAGCAGATTTCTACTCAGAAGGGCAAATTATTGAGATGTGTTCAACTGTAAACCCTCCATTGTTTAAAGGAGAATTCAACAAATTAAAATAAAATGCCAATGCAATAGATGGTTTTGAATATTATTTTTTTCTGGATTCAGGTGAAATCCATAAATATAGTTTTGAAATTATTATAAAGTTGATATTTTATAAGTATGAAACCAAGACTCGACTTCTTGGAAAATTCCAGTTTTATGATTGAATGTACTACAAATGTCCCCTCCATTTCCACTCTACCATCGAAACTGTGGAGAGATGTCACTTTGGATGTTACCATTGATCATTTCTCTGTAGCAGTTGGGTCTATGTATCTGTGGAGTGAATTAAAATGAACCAACACCATAATATTAAACAAACAAAATACATAATTCACAACATCATTTGTAAAAATTGTAATGAAGGAAGATACGTATAAGAATTATTACTGGGAGAAAATTAGAGTGAAAAGGTTGCCTTAATAGATTAAAGTAAGGGAAGTGGAAAAAAAGACAATATTATTGTACAAACATTATGGTGTGTGGAAAAAAATGATGCCTTATTATATCGAAGGGAGATAGGGTACTGATGAAATCTCAGATGATGGTATTTGTCTCCAGGTTAGAGCACTCCCAAGAAAATGCTTTAATTCAAAAAATATTAACCCTAACACATAAACAAATACAAGCATTTAATAAAACAAAAAAGAAATGAAGATCTTCAAGAGATGATAAAATTAAATATTATATTAATTAAAAAAAGTGATAAGGCATACATACCATGATAATGATATATTGAGGACATAAAAGAAGGGATAGCTGTTGGAGGCTATGGAGCATCAAAACTGTTAGATTTTTTTTATTTCTATCTTTTTTTGAAGTAATTACATGGAATCAATACAAAATCAAACAGCATTTAGGACTCCTGTTTTTTTTTACGTCTTGTTACTTTTTTGGAGGAAAAGGCTCATTAGCCAAAACCACTTAACTTGGCACTTCACCATTCTATGAAGCTCGCATTAAACAAAATGCTAATAGGTTTGTAGGAGGCTGCGAGGCCACTTCCACTTTAGGTGTCACTCTGAGTTGCCGGGAATAAGAAGAGAATAGGATATGTGTGGAAGAAGGGGCTAGTAAATTACGTCGCCGAACTTCTGTCCCTTGCAAATTACCGGCTGTGAAATTCAGAAAAAAAGTACAAGAATGGATGCCTGCATTTTCCCAGAAAAACAACAAAAAACAAGATTGTTTACACAAAATATAATTGAGGAAAGATTATACAAAAAAAAACTAAAATTATAAACTGGCAATACATATGTAATAATCGTATATATATAAACAAAAAAAAATAATGTTAGTAACGGGGTTATTAATCTAAAAATAAAATGAAAGAAACATAGATAACAAAAATATAAATGTCTTTACGCTTTAGTATAAATAAAAATTAATTAAATCCTATATTTACTAAATTTAACAGTGTCAATCACCAAAAGTCAATAATATTCTATTCTTTGCAAGTGAAAGGATGATGTGAGCTGAATCTGGAGATAATTGGTGTGTGTACTATCAAAATAACCGCTTACCGGAGATCCCAAAGTGGAGAAGAAAAATTCTTCTCGATGTTCACTCTCCAAACAATGGGGAGCGTGGGTGGGTGGTGGATGTCCGGTGTACAGTCAGCGATGAAGAAGTAGGGTGAAACTGGGGTCAACATCAATCAACAAATTTCCAAGCGTCCTTCTTCGTTCACACCTTTCAGGGAACTGGGCCAGTAATTAGATGACGATCGGAGTTGATCCGCCATGCCAAAACAATTGCCGATCGCATTAGAGGTCACCTTATCACTTGCTTAGACGTAAACACCCTTAATTCCTAATTATACATATCAATACAACAAATAATACAATCTTGTTTTTTTTTTTCTTTTAACAAATAAAATAAAATTAATCGTTATAATTACGTGAGTGAAAAAAAATAATAAAAAAATAGTTGGGACCCAACATACCGCCCACCAAATTTGCGTAGAAAATTTCCAGGTAGATTAACACACTATGGAGGTAACAATGGAGCTAGGCGCGTAACGGAACGGGTATACTCGTTTGTAGAGGTTTTCACCTTTACTACCCTGACAATCCCGTCTTGTCCAGGAAAAACTTCTTTAATGCGCCCTACAGGCCAACTGAGGGGAGGTACATTAGGGTCAATAAGAAGCACAAGTGTGCCGATATTTACATTTGCCGATTCAGTAGTCCATTTACTACGCTGTTGTAGGCAATGTAAGTAGTCCCGTCGCCATTGTTTCCAAATATTGCCTATGCAGCGATGAATGAGATTCCATCTCGAGATTGGATGGCGCGATGGCTCGATTGACTCTGGTTCTGGCAGAGCAACTAGAGGGGCACCAATCAGGAAATGACCCGGCGTCAAGACATCCAAGTCTTCTGGTGATGATGACATAGGATGCATGGGTCGAGAATTCAAAATCGCTTCTATGCGATTTGCGATGGTGGAGAGTTCTTCAAATGTAAGGGGTTGGCAATCCATTACTCTCCTAAGGTGGTACTTAAACGACTTCACACCAGCCTCCCACAAACCACCGAAATGAGGTGCGAATGGAGGGATAAAACTCCATTTCATTTCTCGATTGACGAAGTAGTTTTCGATGTCCTTTTTCAGGGAGTAGGTATTCCACCAGGAGTATAGCTCTTTTAAATGTCGTGACGCTCCTACAAAATTTGTTCCATTATCGGAGAACATTCTGCTGGGTAGTCCTCGTCGAGCTATAAATCTGTCTAAACAGGCTAAGAAGGCTACTGTTGTCAATTGCGACACGATCTCAATGTGCAACGCCTTTGTGCTCATGCACACAAATAAGCAGGCATACGCTTTGCCAAGGGCAGCCTTACGGCGAGAGGATTCACGGATTGAGAATGGACCAACGAAATCAATCCCTACATTCATAAAGGGTCGGCCTTGCTCGAATCTTGACATTGGCAAATTTCCCATGTAAGGTGTGTAAGGTCTTACTTTTAGGCGATGGCATTTCAAACATCGGTGAATTCGAGTGCGTATCAGACGTCTTGCTGAAATAATCCAATAATGATGACGTAGTATTGAATGGAGGAGCTGATGTCCTGCATGTAAATAAACAATATGGTAGTGGTCGACAAGTAGTTCCACAAAATGTGATTTAGAGGGTAACAACACGGGATGTTTAGCATCATAATTTATAGGGGCATTACTGAGGCGACCGCCCACCCTGTACACTCCACGAGAATCGATAAAAACGGATAATGATTTTAGCGATGTTATAAGAGAAGGTTTGGAGCTTACAGAGGGGAAATGATGTCTTTGAACTATTTTCACCAAGGTGTGAGTAGCTTGACGAAGTTCCTCTAAGCTTAATTGACCTTTTATCTTGGTTGAATGAGGGCGAGAATTTACGATAAAGCGTTGGACATATGCAAGTACCCTAATTAATTTGGAATAGGATGAGAATTTTTCAATAACTTCAAATAAAGACGATGCATTGGTTGTGGTAGCCAAGATAGTACAAACTGGTTTTGTCTCAGGTAAGTATGAACAATTCGATGATTTTGTTGGCTTAGTTAATGGCCATTCCGACAATGGTTTCTTCATCCAGTCAGGTCCCTTCCACCAAACTGAATGATTGACCAAGTCTGATGGAGAAGTTCCCCGAGACGCAATGTCAGCGGCATTATCTTCTGAACAAATGTGATGCCAATTAGGGAGAAAAGAGTTATCTAAAATTTTCACTATTCGATTGGCCACGAATGTTTTCAGTTGATGGACAGGTGTATTTAACCACGATAAAACGGTGGAAGAATCAGACAACAAGAAAATAGAGGTTGGTTTCAATCGTTGTGTAATGAGTTGAACAGATCGCAAAAGGTTGACAAGAAGTAGAGCAGCGCATAGTTCAAGCCTTGGAATTGAGAGGGTTTTTAATGGAGCTAATCGGGTTTTAGCGATCATCAGATGGGAGTCTACCCTTTCCAATTGATCCTGAGAACGAAGATAGAGAACTGCCGCATAACCTAAGGAAGATGCGTCAGCGAATCCCACAACAGACATCTATGCTGGGGAGTGTGGTTTAAGACCACGGGGAATCTTAATAGCTTCTAATTGCGCCAGATCTTTAAAGAGTATTTCCCAGGACTTGGAAATAGCAGGTGGAATCGGGTCATCCCAATCGAGTTTTAAGTTGAGAGGTTGCGTTTTAGAGGGTAAACGGACCATGTATCTACCGGAGGGTGTTCGAGAGTGCGTCCTTTTAAAATGATCCTCACTTTTTATATCAAGTGGATTGCTTCTCGGAACATCATGTATTTCCTCGACTTCCCAAAAACGAGTCATCACCTGAGTTAACTCCTGAAGTTCAGATGAAGGTGTAGAATTAGCGAGCAAGGTAGTGCTGCAGAGAAATGGATTTGCCGTTGTAATGGGTCCTAATAAAATCCAACCAAGTGTGGTTTTTATGGCATTGGGAAATCCATGAGCTGATTTTACTACCTCTCCTTCCAAGATTTCACCAAATAGATCAGCACCAACAAGAAATTCTATGGGCCCTGGCTGATTGAACATTGGATCTGCAAGATCTAAATGTTGATAATGTTGGACTACCGTATCCATGATGATTTCGCAGGGCATCTCGTTGCTAATACAATCAATCACAATTGCATATGTGTGATGCGCTGGCGATTCTACCTTAGTGGAAGAAATACTGCAGTAAACTTGGTGCTTACAACCAGAAATAGGATGGCTCCCGAAACCAACCAAATTATGATCATTTGGAATAAGTTGCAAACGTAATCGCCTTGCACATTGTGAGGTGATAAAGGAGCGTTGAGACCCACTATCAATTAGAGCTCACACCAACTGGAAACAACCAAAGGAGTCTTTAATCTTTAATAGAGCCGTACCCAAAAGAACATTTATTCGTCCTGTCGAAGCCGACGACAACACGGATGTTTGTACGGCTGGGGGGTTGGGACTATTGGTTGTTATTTGTGAAGACTCGGAGTGTGTGGGTATATTGTGAGATTTCCTTGTAGAGTTTTCAGATGAATGAGTTCCCAGTGATGAGTGTACACTAGAAACGGAATGACCTTGATTACGATGTGATATGGAGCGGGTGTCAGAACCTTTCGAAAAATGTAAAAGAGAATGGTGCCGTAAATGACACTGCTTGCAACAATGGGTAGAGGGGCATTTCGAAGCTGAATGACCTGAAGCAAAACAGTTGAGGCAACGGTTTAACAATTTGATTTTTTCAAATCTTTGTCTGGGAGCGAGTGATCGAAACTTTGGACAATCATAAATTCTATGATTCTCCATACAGACGGGGCATTTAAATTGTTCGGTGACTGCTCCGGAAGACATCAACACCTTTTTTGCCTGGTGAGTATATTTATAGTCAGTGTTAGCTGGAGTGGCCTTTTGATTTGACGTCATAGTATTTGCTTGAAGCTGAATGATTAATTGGTGGATAAAATCCGAAAATTCCTTCCAAGTCGGAGTTTCAGATCTGGAACCAAATTCGTTTTCGAAACGCTCTCGAGTTTTGGCATCTAACAGCCTGACGGCAAACGTGTACAATATAAAGCCTGCGGGATCAGCTAAGTTCAATCTATTAAAGGCTGCAGCGCTTTCAAGAATTACTGACGAAAAGTGATCAAGAGTTGCGAGGGAACATTTTTGAAGTGGTGGAAAATTGAATATATTCATCAGATGGTGGGTGGCTTGTAATCGTTGGCTGTCATACTTTTTAGTTAAAGCTGCCCAAGCTTGATCGTAGCCGTCGAGAGTGACATTGATAGCCGTGATAATTTGAGCCGCTCCACCTTTTAGGGAGGACTTCAAATAATGGAATTTTTGAATGGGATTCAAGTCTGTATTATCATGAATCATGGAAGAAAAGGTATCCTTAAACGAAGGCCAATCTGAAATATTGCCTGAAAAAGTAGGAATATTAATTGTGGGAAGGCGTAATTGCGAATATTCTTCGCTTCTTTCAACCAGTGATCTATTTCCAGTGGATTCAGATTCCTTAGGGGCAATAGAAAAACCCAATGCTATCGCTTCGTAATAGCTGGCACGGACTTCTTTATAAACCAGTTCGTATTCTGTTAAGGGCTTCTTTAACCTTTTTACTACCCTTCTCAAGTTCAAATAACACGCTGAAAACTTCTCATAAGCACTGTCTAGTCGAGAAATGCGAGCAGCGAAGATTTTTTGTTTGGTCAGTTCCCATTGATAACCCAACGGTCTTAGTTTCATTAATATCATCAGCTAAGTCCTTGAATTCATCGCTAAGAGCATCCATTTGCTCTTCCGAATCATCCTGGTTAACTTTAGGTGGCATGTTGATGGCAGAATTTATCAATAAACAAATAAAATACCAATTAAAATAAACAAATCTTGTGAGTGGGAAGATGATTATATAAAAGGATCAAGACAGAATGTTGTAAATACAATTACTTTTTTCTGAATCACAATATCCGAACACGGAGGACCAAAAGATGTGGAAGAAGGGGCTAGTAAATTACGTCGCCGAACTTCTGTCCCTTGCAAATTACCGGCTGTGAAATTCAGAAAAAAAGTACAAGAATGGATGCCTGCATTTTCCCAGAAAAACAACAAAAAACAAGATTGTTTACACAAAATATAATTGAGGAAAGATTATACAAAAAAAAACTAAAATTATAAACTGGCAATACATATGTAATAATCGTATATATATAAACAAAAAAAAATAATGTTAGTAACGGGGTTATTAATCTAAAAATAAAATGAAAGAAACATAGATAACAAAAATATAAATGTCTTTACGCTTTAGTATAAATAAAAATTAATTAAATCCTATATTTACTAAATTTAACAGTGTCAATCACCAAAAGTCAATAATATTCTATTCTTTGCAAGTGAAAGGATGATGTGAGCTGAATCTGGAGATAATTGGTGTGTGTACTATCAAAATAACCGCTTACCGGAGATCCCAAAGTGGAGAAGAAAAATTCTTCTCGATGTTCACTCTCCAAACAATGGGGAGCGTGGGTGGGTGGTGGATGTCCGGTGTACAGTCAGCGATGAAGAAGTAGGGTGAAACTGGGGTCAACATCAATCAACAAATTTCCAAGCGTCCTTCTTCGTTCACACCTTTCAGGGAACAGAGCCAGTAATTAGATGACGATCGGAGTTGATCCGCCATGCCAAAACAATTGCCGATCGCATTAGAGGTCACCTTATCACTTGCTTAGACGTAAACAACCTTAATTATTAATTATGCATATCAATACAACAAATAATACAATCTTGTTTTTTTTTTTCTTTTAACAAATAAAATAAAATTAATCGTTATAATTACGTGAGTGAAAAAAAATAATAAAAAAATAGTTGGGACCCAACAATATGGATTAGGATGGTGAGGGAGGCAAGAATGGAAGTTTCAGTAGGAGGTGGCTGGGATGTTGAGATCAGCGTGAAGGCTACGGTTGTTGATATAGAAGTGTGTATTGGCTCTTGTGGAGGATTCAGGGACAGGGTGTGAAGAAAATTGGAGAGTTTGACACACCACGGACTTCTACTGTGCAGGACCAACTAGGTTGGAGTATCGTTGAGTAGATCTTTATTTTAGAGATAGTATCTTTTTCTATGTTATTTAAGTCCTCTTTAGAGCTCAACTTTGCAAAATCAAGAATGGCAGATATTTGCGAGCCATTGTCATCAAATCTTTATAAAAACAATAACAAAATAGTCCTTTTTTATTAATATTTTCTTAAAAGAAGTGTATTTTTTCTTTTTAATAAAAGAGTTTTTACATTTTAAAATTATAAATTGACTACTGGTTCACTATGTATTATGGAAGATTATTCCAAAATAAATATATCCATTCAGATAACAAAAAAAAAAAAAAGATACATAGAGTATATTTTATTTGAACTCTGTGCCATTGTGAATAAGCTGATGTGTCAATATTTTGAATCATATACTTACCCTCTCTACATCTTTTAAAATATAGAAAATATCCCTCCATTTAAAAAATCTCCAGATAATTTTAAATAAATCACTCATATAATGTAGTTTTAAATGCAAGGCTTTTTTTAGAACACTGCCACCTCGAAATATATATTGCAACTTTTCTGGAAATGTTGTAAAGTCTTTAAAATCTGAAACGTGTAAAGAAATTATAAAATTATTTTGTAGTTAAAAATGTAAAACTGCTAAGTCTGAAAATTTGTTGGAGCTGAAATATTATTTGTATTTTTTAATGACAGTTTAGACAGCTAACATTTTTAATTTAAAATACTTACAATTTGATTTTTGTTAAAATTATAAATAAGTTTTAACTGGGAGTAATACTTACATTGAGTAATGAGCAGTCCTTCATTTGCGACAATACCTGCCAACCAAGGGAAATCTGAAGTTGTCGGCCATTCAGTTATCACAGCTGTGGCTGATGGCTTCTCTAACGTTGGGCTGGGTAGATCAGTTATGTCCTAAAAATTACATAAAATCAAGTTTACCATTGATAGAATGGTATTGACACATGTAAATTTAATGATTAGAAACATATAAAATTTATCTAAAACACTATGTAAAAACTGAGACCTGGAACTGCTAATATATTTTTTACTCACCCAATATGTATTTTTTAAAGTTAAATCATTAATAATTAGTTGCCATGCCTTAGATTGACAAGGTTGCAGGCAAACACTACCCTCTAGAAGAGAATCAGATTTCCCGAAAGCCCATACAACTATCTGGGCCCCTGAACAACTTGATAATCAAAAATCCTTGAGCCTTTCGCATTTTTCAATGTGTGGCATTCTTTTCCAACCTATTTTGTGTTTAAAATAACAATAGCTAAATTTTTTTTTTAAATCATTTGAAATACAGAGAATTGTTTTTGGTTTCTAAAGTTTACAGTATACACTGTGAGTTTTTATAATTATGGCAGGGGAAATCTAGAAAATTTTATACGAAAATAAGAGCATTTAAATTATTGATTGACTTGATGAATTATCATTTTCATCACAGTTGGTGCTTCATGTTACTTGTGGGCCTTGGCCTTCTCGATAAATATCTGCCAATTTTGGTTCTGCTCAAAAGTTTCCCAGTTCCGAATGCAAAGAATGTTCGTGATATTTTCCCTTGTTCCATCTTGCATGCACAGTTTTATCCTGCCCACTCTTCTGGTATGCTGCCTTTTGTCCATTAATTTTTTTGGGGGAAATCTCAGCATCACCTAGCTGCGGAACATTTCGGGCCCATCTCAAAATCCTCAAATTTATTACTCTTAACATGTCTTGTCCATTTTAAAGGTTCATTGCAGTCAACAATTTTGACTAATTATGCACGTTCAATGCTTACCATCATGCATATGTTGTGCATTGTTTTGTATATTGGTAATGAGTCCCACTTCTAGGATTGTTCTTTCTATGGTAATGAAGGCATTTTGGTCACAAAACTAATAAAATGTGAAATAAAATTTTAATATTGTAGTATTAGTTTAATTTCAAAAATATTTATTTATTTATTTTATAAAAGTAAAATTGTTGGAATTACTTAGTGGATAATTATGGATTCAAGAATAGAATTCATACGGTTAGTTCCACATGTTAGAAGAAAATGGTCATGGCGCAGGTAGAGTGGAGGCAACAAGAAGGACAAAGAACAAAAATAACTGTGATGTTGAGAGATGGCTAGACAAAGGATGGCACCAGTAAGAAAAAAAGGTAAACAACATTAACATAACTAGGTTGTAGCCCTGTTAGAGATAGTTAGTGATGATAATCCACATTTTCAAAGGCCAGTGTTAAATTGCAAGTTTATTATTGTTTAAAGTTAATAGCAGTAAATTTAAGGTTAAAGTATGCCTATTTGGTATGTCAGAACCAAAACTGAGATGTTTATGAGAATAAAGAAGTTAAAATAACTTCATAAATAAAATCAATGATTAATAAGGTTGTTTTATTATTAATATTATTGAAACCTGATATTAATATTTGTTTGTAATGACGATGTTACATAGAATAGCCATGTATAGACATTATTTTGAGGAATTGATATAATTCGTGGAGCATAGTCTGTTTATGTGTTCATATAATAATTTACAACCCTAAGAGGTTAAAGAAGTTCAAGATAAGGTTTATTTTTAAATTAAATTTGGGTTTTTCATATCAGGTTAAATTTATTATTATTGAAAATTTATATATCACTAAACTATATGTACATGAATGTATGAAAGAAATTATTACTTACGAGGTCTAGGAAATGCTCGAGTGGCTTGGACTGCAAACAAGCTAAACGCTCTGAACCTGATTGGGCTCCACCGCAACCTATCTTGTCAGCTAAGCCAGAGGCTATTATCTTCGCTTCCCCCGGATGGTGCAGGGACCACAATGATCCACCGACACCACTCTGAGAGATGCAACCTTTTAATATATCTGAAAATTAGAAATTGTATTAGTGCTAAAAAAAAATATATGCATTACTCAATTAAAATCAAATATAATTATAGTGATTTGTTGAAAATAATGTATAAATGAGAAAGGGAATGTAATATGTGAACTTTTGATAAATGAGATCATTTATCTCAATTATTTATAACTCTATCAGAAAATTGTAATTTTTTGCATATCGGTCATTCCTATTGTAAATCAAATTTCATTCTTAAGTACACTAATTACTTGTAAACAATTTATTTAACTATGCATCATAATGTTGAATGTAATGCTATGCCTCTGTGAGATAAACTTAGATGTTGGTTCAGGGATTATTTAGCCATAAGACGACTTCCCAGTTAAGTATACCTACACAGACTTATGGTCGAACTTGTTGATCAGACAACCAATAGCTTTATAATTAGTTTTCACTACATCAAAGATGGTTTTCTTTTATTTTTAGTTAAAATGGTCATACATCAATTATAAGCAAAATTTTATTTTCTGAATTAAATATAACCTAAACACAATAAAGGACGCTTAAAATTTGGGAACAGAATGATGAATGGTTAATAGCTGAGGATTCCCCACAACTTTATAAAATATTTATTAAATAATTTTTATATTTCCATAATTAATTAGGGGCAATTATGTAATTTCCATCAATGACCTAAATGTTTAAATAGTCCTAAAATAAAAGATTATCAAAAGCTATTCAAAAATAGCCTTATAATAGAAATAACTATTTTCACGTTTAATTGTTTTGCTTTTTCACTATTCCAATATATTTTTACCTACATATCATCATAATCCAAGGTGTTGTGGAATATTCCATTAAATTTTTAGATCGATTGGACCATTCATTAAAACTGGTATTTTACACAGTGCAGGCTTTAAAAAATAAAAGATTTTTTTACTGTGCATCTGCAACCTGTTGTATGCAGGTTGCAAAAAGTATAAGGCATTATCTTTATTTTTATTAAGTTTAATGCTGTAAGAATATGCTTTAATTAAAAAAAATATTAACCCTAACACATAAACAAATAAAAACATTTAATAAAACAAAAAAAGAAATGAAGATCTTTGAGAGAGATTAAAAAATTAAATATATACATTAAATGTTATATTAATTTTAAAAAATGATAAGGTATACAAAGTTCTTTAATAAAATAAAAGTAATAAATAAAACCAATAATTATAAGTTCAGATTCAGCAGGAAGCAACAGGGCCCAAGCTGATAAAAAGTTGTTTCATAGTTGGGCAGGTAAAGCTTAATTTATATAGTGATGGAATCACTTCTCTAATCATGTTCCGTACATGAGATGAGAAAGTAAAAAGAGATTGAAAACTCACACATTGAAAGTAGAGCAGCTCTCAAATAAATAGGATTGAATTGGTTCCTTGAACCTGAAACACATGGTGTAGATTCAATGTTTCTCCCCTGAAGCAGTAGAGAAATTGATGAGCTGAAAAATTGTTTACTGTCAAGGCGAATTCTGAGATCCATTTGCTTCACTTCTAAATAGAGACTGTATAGGGTGGTCTGATAAGCCGACTAAGCTTTAAGTTAAGAACATGCCTGGGTAAAAAAATACATACATATAAGTTACCTCTGCCTTTTGGAGTTGAACAGAGATAGTGAGTTGAAGCTCCTCCGGCACTGATCCCAAAGGCTGTAATCAAGTCTGGATTACCTCCAAAGTTTTTTATCTCCTTTTTCACCCACTCCAATGCCAGTAGCTGATCTTTCAGACCATAATTGCCTGGCAGAACGTCGTCTTCGAAGCTTAGGAAGCCTGTAAGAAGATACTAATTACATCTTTGTGAGGCAATAATTGCACTAATTTGTTGAGCTATATTATCTCGAATAATATCAATTATGTGAATCAGAGGGATAAAAGAATGAGAAAATCTTAGAATTTCCTCTATTTAAGATTATCATTATTATGTTTGTTTGTTTCAGTTTATCTTAGTTTTACTTTAAATTAACGCAGAATATACTAACACCTGTTTTTATAGCTTCCTGCCCTTTTCTTCTGGCCTGGGTACTCTCCAAACCCATACCCTTCCTGACTGCTCTACCATCATGCTCTCAACATAAGTTTGTGAACTTATTTTGGCATAGGAGAGAACTATATCTCATCCCGAGCAAAATAATATCATCAAATTAAAATAATATTCTACTTGCAAAACTGGTATAGAGGTTAGTAGATTTTCTAACTTTCTCACAATAATATCAAATTCTTGCATATTATACCGATTTCCATCTATGTTAAAATATTTTTACTTTGTTATTTATAAAGCGTTAAGGGCATTCATAAAGAATAATAGTTTATTTTATAATATTTCAATTAATGTGATTTCAGGGTACCAGTGCAAATATTTATCTATTCTAAAAGTTTCATAACTGCATAATTGGCCACAATAACTTATATAATTAGAAAATAATTACATAATATAAACAATAACAACTCGGTACATTCTTTGATATTGGAGTATAATTATATATAATTAGTATTTGTATAATTAGTTTTGTACTTCTGGTAGCTTCTATTACACAACACAGGCCAGCAGGTGTTTTGATACGGGAGTATTTGGAGCTGATTTCATATGAATTTGATGCCCTCTGAATTCAAATATGGCATTAGTTTTTGGAGCTCAAATTTCTAAGATATAAAATTTTAGTGAAATATACATTACACTATTTTAAGTTAAATCCCTGGAAATTAAGCATGGAATTTTTATTATTATTACATACAAAGATAGAGGAAAAAGTCATCGATTAAACCAACTGGTCTCTGAACACTTCGGAAGCTTCTTTTTTGTGACATTCTTGAATGAATTTTGGAACAGTCCCTTTTTAAAGTCCAGCAGTAATCAGCCATCATGTGTGAATCCCATCTTCTTTGTTAGTAGGCCTCCATAGTTTTGATTTCTGGGTGAAATCTTTCACCTTGTTCCTCACTTGTGTCTTCTGAATTTTAAGGGAAATGGCCTAAGAGGCTGTGTGAATAATACACCTTAATACTCATATTTCACCCAAGGGATTTGTAACTGTTAGGCATCTTGTTTACCAGTTCAACATAGTTTCCAGCTTTGCGTTTTCCCAGAAAATTTCCATCAACTGCAACAAATGAAGCCCAGGCTTTTCACCCAGTCTCATTCATTGAATTTACAGAGTCAGGATCTTTAATGAGTTGTCTTATTTTTTCCATACTCAACTGAGGCATTTTTTCCCCTACGTATGCAAAGCATGATCTGTTCTTATCAAGAGCCTTTACAAACTACTTCATAACGTCCAGCTTTATATGCAGTGGAGGAAAGATTATTTTCTCTGGTTTAACGAAGGGGTTGTAAATGACATTCTTTTCCCTAACCTCCATGTTTTGTCTCTTAGGCTACTCTTTTCTAACCCAGTGGCATGTTTTGCCTCTGATATCCTAGAGGCACAAGAAGCAAGGATATTTGGTGTTGCCACTTTGCTGTCCAAGGAGAAAGTTTATCATTTTTAAGTTCGCACTAATCACCCATTGATGTATCTTCTCCAAGACCAAGCTATGGTATATTCTTCTTTCATTTTCATTGAGTGAGCAATAGGTATTGAACCATATTTATTCCCATTGTGGAGAAGGACACATTTCAAACTTCGCTTTGATCTTTCAATAGTCACCAATCGTCTGGAAAATAGTCAGGAAGATCCATTTTTTCCAGGAGTCCTCTAATTTCATGACAAAATACAAGGTTGTCTTCTTTATTAGAGAAGAAGGGGAAGAAGAAGAATACAGGAACTAATCCTTGTATATGTGATTTAGAACTGCACAAAATGGAGTTACAACTGCACATTTTGTGTAGAATTGCATGTTAAAAAAAAAACTGATCTAAAAAAGTAGGGTGGATAGAGAAAGACTGATTTCATATTTAGATTCAAAGTCCCAAATTTAGCTAGGCTTCTGTTCAGGCTTCTCTTCAACACCCTCTGCCTCAGATCTCATGGCTGCCGGGCAACTTATCCCACTGATTGACTCAAATATCTGTCTCCCTGATATCATATTAAATGAACCTTTATAAAATAAACTATTATTCATTATCAACTTTTTACAAATGTCCTCTTAGTACTTATGAATAAGCAAGTCAAAATAAAGCTGAAGGCAACTTATGGTAGGAAATGTGCAGATTAAAAACAAGTTACGCAATTATCTTTAATGGAGACTTAAGCCTGCCTGCACAATTGAGTGTTCTTAAAATTATATATTCATCTAACTCATCACCCTTAAAGGATAAGCGAATAAATACAACATAGGACTGGTTGCTGATGAGTTATAACAAAATCATACTTTTACTTGACAAAATTTATCTTTATATATATCTTAACAATTTCAAATATGAAATAACATACCTAAATATCCCAGCCTGTAGGTTAGTGTAACTATTACAACATTTTCATCCATGAAAAAACTAGGTTTCATTGGGGTACCTGGCCACCCCTGCTTGAAACCACCTCCGTGTATGTATACCATAACAGGGTAAGAGACATCTAACTGCAAAACCGATTACCGATATAGACTAAAATAAATAAAATAAGCAGTGATATAAGTATATTAATAAAAGAAGTTGTCACTTCACAAAGTGCTACACAGCCCATCTTTAAGCTCTGAAATTAAACCAATATATGATGCACAAAAAAATTTCAAAATGTATTAAAAATTTATAAGTAGAAATATTAGTACCATTAGTGGATTGCAATATCTCCTGTTAAATGAATCAAATCAAAATTATATTTATAAACATCAAAAAGCCCATATATTATAATAATACAGTAAACATTTAAAAACTATAAATAATTTGACAACAATTAAGTACTATCAAATTTCTTTATCTTGTATACTTAATATCAGAAAAAATCAATGAAGCAGAAAAGTATGGCATTTTATAGGACAGTTATGGTTCAGGATTTTGTTGCTCGAGCACAATTCCAATGAAAACTCATGAATTCATTGAAAAAATTGGGATCGACCGCTGTATTTTCTGACTGAGCATATTATTGTTCACTTTATCAGAGTCTTTAACCATCTATATATTGCTAATAACATGCAACATATGTTCCATTAGCACCTCAATTTTTGTTGTCAAAATTTAATATTTGTTATCATTTTGGCTCATTCATATTTTTGTTTGTTAAAAATTTTATGAGTTGATTAATTTGTTGGGTGTGTTTAAGCAACCTAATTTGGCAGCACCTCATTATTTAAAACAAAATTAAGTGTTTCTCTGTGGTATTGCTTTGTGACAATTTTATATTTATTTAGTTTGAAGGAAGGCGTGGCTCTCTTAGGATGACCCTGCTTATTATTTTTGTTTCCTGTTTGAATTCTCAAAAGTAACGGAATCCAGTTTTATTTCTATACTTAACAATTTGCTTGTCAGTCTCCTTGCTAACAAATGTAATAAAGTGGAATAAGTATAAACCATAAATATTATATATGTTATAATACACATATATAATAAATGCTTATTGTGGAGCATCTCAGTAGCCTTCTTCATTAAATACTTGATAATACTAAATTTAGTCCAGTTACACCATTACCTAGCCCTAGCGGAATTCACTTGCTTTTAGCTCACAGTGCTTGTTGCCATAATTTCTTACAAAGTTTTACAGTCATGTCAATCCACAAGTATCCAATGTTCCAAGGTGCTATAAATTCATTATCAAGAATTTCCAAACCAAGATAAAATTAATGAAATAAAACTATTTATTAGAAATATTTTCCAGACTTTTTTTTAATATTTTATAATTAGGTTTTATAGCCATCAATACAATAATGGTGGGTTATCATATCAGGAGCCACCCACTTTAATTTACTCATGTAAATTTAGCGTTTGTCAAGACACTTAAAATCCAGAACCTTCATATGACGGCTCTGTCACGCTAACCTCTAAAGCTTGCAAGTTATTATAGCCAATTAGTTACCTTTGGAGTGTACACATTAAGATAAAGACAATCTTCCTGTCCTAAGACTTCTGTCTGTGAAGGTATGACGGGTGGTTGGTAGCATACTGGTGCAGGTACTGTCGCGTTCAGCACTCCTGTCCAGGGCTTTCCAGGTTGGGGTGCCTGAGGCAGAACAAGATAAGCTTTATTAATCATATATCAAAAAAAGTTTTATGATTGTCGTATAATGATAACACATATCGAAAACATGTTGCATGAACATGAAATGAAAGTCTTGTTTGCCAATAGTATTACTATAATTTATATTTAAACAAGGAGCTGTGAGTTTTAACAATTTAAAATTGTAAATTAATTACAGTGAGAAATGGATTGTTCCACAGTTACCATGAACCTGAGGCTATCCACAGGTGGCTGTGCGTAGGGTATGCCATTGAATGCACTGTATTCCCTTCCATCTCTGGACGTCAAGGTGTGGCCTAGCAGTCTGCCCTGAGATGTTGTCGCTTCAGGGGCACTGAGGACTGTCCTGCTCAACGCTAATACTAAAAAACATACATACTCGTGCATGGCATTAGTCTCAATATAATTGCAGAAATCTCCGTCTTCCCTTTATATATACAGAATGAGCCTGTTATCTATGGATGGTGACTTCTGTGAAATCACATTGGCAACAAAAGATTTTAGATAAAATTGTGTCATTTCCTTATAGCCCACCCCATACTACTTTTTTCCTTAGATACTTTAACTTATGCCAGGAATGACCAGCGAATCAATTGGGAGCTATCCATTTCTAATCTACAAAGCTGCTGGTAAAAATGAATACTCTTGATGATTTAAATTCAAGTCTAGTACATCACAACTTCTTTAATATTCAACAAGAAGTTCATAAAAATTGTTTTGTTTTTTAATATTATGATACCTGGGATTAAAGATAATTAAAACAAAATAATTTCTTAATAAATAAATAAATAAAAACCACAGAAATAACTGAGATAGGTTAGTTTACAATGCTATGTCAACATTGTTTATCTTTTATTATTTTTATCTGTTATCACATTACTCATACTATTACTAGCTGTAAGGAGTGTTGACATTGACGTATGCAGTATTTCTTATATTTTCAATGATGACTCAATGTATCGAAGAGGCCTATGCGATTTATTAAAAGATTTTATTCTATAGGGTGTCTTATCTTCCAACACCTTTCTTATGTCAAAAGAAGTTTTGCTGTTGTGCCAAAGCATGCATTTGAAAATTCCGATAGAATATTTTCCATGCCAGGAACTTTTGATTCCAAAATGAGCTTAATGCATTTACTATTTCATCTTCATATACCGGATCCAATTTGATGTTTGTCTCATATAAAACCTCCCATGGCAACAGTGGAAAACAATATTAAATAAGCATAACAATGGCTATTGTTCTGAGTTTTTACACACTTATTAGCATAGTAGCAGTGTCACAAAAACTTTTTTTTTTAATATAAAAATAGTAGGTATTAAAGAAAACTTATTTAAAAGTTTTATCTAAAAATGTTTAGATTATACTTTTATATGCAAGTTTTAGTTCCACTTAAAATTATTTTAATGCACAAAACAGTTTTAAGCCGTTGAGGGGATAACAAAATATTTTAAAAAATATATCAATAATAAATTAGACTAACTCATGTGTCTTTCTGATATTAATTCAATTTCTTTCATAGTTGGTTTGACTACACTGGTGAGGAATCACTCGAAGCACAATAGAAAATTTATGTTTTTTATTCTTTTTTTTTAATGCATCTGCAAGGTTGCTTTTTGTTACCATAGAAGCAGGTTCATAGTTTGAAAGACATTGAAGGATTTAAATTTTTTTAGTGAAACCTTTTCCCAACAAATTTTAAAATAAAAGTTGTAAAATATCTTTTATTGATAGGTTTTTTTTTTAAACCTGCCGATTACAGTTGTCTTCAGTGATGAGGCACCACCCTCAACCACCAGTAAGCATTTTTTTTTTCTAGCTTTGGCTTTTTTGCTGTCCTCTAGATTGATATGCCATAAGACCATATGGACTTGAAAGTGAAGTTTGAAAAAAAATTTTATTTAAAATAAAATATTTTTCCCAAAAGATTCATCTGTAATTTAAATTGGCCAGGGTTGATTTATATAGTTTTATAGTCTAGGAAAAAAAGATGAGTTAAAATCTGATTTATCAGAACTATCCATCTTATTATAATTTATTATTTTCTACCCTCAAAGCCCAGTCATGAGAATGTGTTCACTAACAGAGATAAATACCATATTTCTGGAAATATAATGCTTACTCTCTTAACCAACTGGCCGATGAGGCTTATCAGGGTAAGTGTTTAGGATTATTTTCACAACCTTTATAATAGTTATCTATACTAAATTAGCTTTTATGTCACTATTTGTGCAGTAATTCGAGTTTCCTCATGAGGCTGAATGGAAACCATCCAAAAAAAAAATCCTTAGGATTTGCTAGAATTAAACATGTGCCACCACAGTTATCAGTCAGCCTTACTAACTGCTAGATTACAGTGATGGTACAATAGAAATATAACTTATTTTATTATAGTGTTTCTTAGTGTTAGAGTTTTTTTGCAAGGTGGTAATGAAAATATTAAAAATAAATAACCCAGCAGCTGATGGAATCTAAAAGTTTTACTTATTATGTCCAAATTTTATTTTTTTATTTTTCATTTATTAATAGTTAAATATTGTCACATTTAGACAGTGTTAAGGCCAGATAAAGTTTTTGTTTTGTTGGAAAAGTGAAGTAAATTGAATTAATTTTTTTATCTTTATTTAAAAAATTAATTTGTTTGTTAGATTTAATTATTTATTATTTTCGTTACTGACGTAAAAAAACTGTAAATAAAAATCGTCATTTTTTTTTATTGTTCATGTAAAATATGATTGTGTAATTTCTGTTCATTATATTTCGTAAGATTAAATTGTAATCTAAGTTAAATACCTAAAGGAAAATTCCATACCTAGGACAGTGGCACTTTGGACTTTTGCTAGGGGAACTTGTGGGCCCAAGCCCATTTACGTCAGTGTTGAGGTAACGTCTGAACAGTTAAGGTGTACCGATCTCAGACTTAATTGGCCATTTGGCCAAAAATCATACCTCTATGATATTTAACGTTCCCCTTGGAGCTTGGAATCGCCGCCCTGCGGTTGGATTTTTTTGAGCCTCAACCTGACCACGACCGCTCTACGTTTTGTTTGCAGCCTGCACCGGGGAGATCGCTTGAACTGCAACCTGCCGCTGCGTGAATATACACTTGTTTCATTTATTTCCTAATCAATTCCGTAATTGATTTGTTGCTGGTTGCCTTTTGAGTATTTATTTTGTTTAAATGGCATTATGTTTAACTTGGATGAGTTTATTGACAATTTAATTACAAGTGACGAGAATTTGGTTAATTCCTTTAATTATTAAGGATAAAAGACATTTTTTTTATTTTGAAACCAGTCTGTCTTACATTGGCAAATTTTATTATTATTAACCAGGCCTGGGTATTTTATTTTGCTCCTAATTTTTTTTATGAAATTTTTATAATATTCTGTTTAATTTTAGAATAAATGTATTGTGAATTGGCATCAACTCTTATTTTCATTCATTTACAGTCCACTAGTTCATGCTAATGAACCAACCTGTTTTTGAATTATCACTTGGGAGTATATAATACTCCACGGGTAGTTCAGCATAAACAGACAGTATAAATAATACTTGCCACTACATGTCATGTGATTTACACAACATATTGATTGAGAGTAAGGATTTTCATACTTATCTTATCATTGATAATTGTTCAATGAAACAACCTTTTAAATCATACAAACCGCAATAAATTTTAGAATTGTCATTGGAATAAATGCTTAAGATATCCTTTCAGGCTGAGGAAATAGTCGAGCATACTTAATGTTATAGTCTTAACTCAGGTTAAAGTTCACTAAAAGTATGTTTTGAACATTAGATAAAATAGTTTGATAAAAACAAATTGCTATTGTCTGACAAAAAGCATTACTATTACTCATCAATCAGAATAACTTTTAGAATTTTCATATCATGAAGTAGTTGTGCTAACAACTAACGATACAAGATAAGCGAAAATACAACATTGGTCCGATATAGATGGCCTACAATGCTATTTATTATCAATCTTATGCTTTGATTCTATTACTTAATCCAGCAAATCAATATCATTGAATGATTTTATTATCAATAAATTGTATTGCATTGTATCAACCTACGACTACTACTATGTGTGCAGAAGGCTGAACGGTATTTATGGTCAAAGCAATGTATAAAAGAATTGTAAAATATATTTGTAAATATTTTATTTTTCAAGTTTTTCCTTGATAATTAATTGTGACATTCAAAATAAATATTAAATAATTTAGGAACAAAATAAGTCTTGTAATGCATCTTACAAAACTGAAATTATGTAATACAAAATAATTAATTATTGAAGACAACCCTACTGGATATCATTCCAAAAATCAATCACTTCTTGGAAACCAGTGTAATTCTTCATAATTATGCCATCATTTGTAATGTCTAAGTAGCTTGCATAATCTCCAAATTGGTCCCATTGTATTTTCTGGGTGCTTGGATTCCTGCAGACAAAAAAAGGATAAATTCATTGAAATTCTGCAACTTTATTTAGTTTTATAATAAATACCAAATAAACAAAAAAAAAATTTAAATTGCTTGAGGGCTAAATGCATATGAGTGGAAAATCTGCATAGTCTCTCGATTTCTGTATTTTAGGTTTGGCAATATACTGATTGATATATGATGAGCAAAAAAATGACATCTTTGAAACAAAGTGTACCTTAATTTCTAAACCGATAAATATTGGATACATTTTTTACTCCATGACATTGAAGGCAGATTGAGATAAGTATTAATACTGTCCTCACAATTTCGGTTTTCTTTATTGCTTTTCCTGATTTAACAACCATTATTCAAATTGGCTTTAAGAGGTTGAATGGTATTTATGACAAATCCTAAGTTAACCCTGTTCTTAGTTAACAGGATTATGATGAAAAATTATTTAATTTTTGGCAAAAATTGTTAGTGTGATAAAAAAAAAAATTTAAAAAGATCGTCCGAGTTGTCAGCTGTAGTGTAGTTTCAGTAACTTGGCTGTGGGGCCCGATGTACAGCTGGCCTGGACTCTGTAGGCGCTCTGTTGGACCAAGCGTTAGGTAGTTAAATATTTGTGTCTGTTGTATGTCAGTTCTTCAACGAAGGTTTAGAAAACAAAATTAAACAAATATTTTATTTGAAGTAGGACTCAATTCATTTTTTCCTTACTATATGTACATATTAATTTCTTAAGATTAAAACTTTACATACTGATTAATTTGTTTAGACTGAATGTAATATGTTTTAAAGTGACAAAAAAAATTTAAGTTTAAAGATTAGCCTTGTCTTTGGAGACAAATAAAAACTTAGTGAAGAACTTGGCAAATTACTTATGACAAAATTAATATTATTAAAAATTTAACATGAGAGGATTGGAAATTCTTTGCTATATCCATAAATGTAGAACAACGGTTGTCAAGCCAATGATTGCTGATACAATTGTACTACTGTCTTATTGTTAATACCTTTTAATAAAAATATAGCATCAGAGTATTATTAATTCATAAGAAAATATGAAAGACTTATTCTGCTTCAATTGAGGATCCTTCAGTTTACTAAATTCTTGGCAGGGCATTGAATAATTTTTTATTCTAATTCACTGCAGTAAATAAAAGAATTATTGTAAACAAAAAGTAATAAGATACTTACTGGTGAGTGGCGAAGTTGACCCACATCTTGACTAAAGTCTTGGAAACTTCTACATCCTTTGGCTTAGGCCAATCTTCTGGTTGGTAGTAATTGCTCAAGTTGAACAAGTAGAATCCATCGTCCCCATGGCAGACTCCTTAAGTAGCGCGTTTAATTTAATAAAATTTGTAACTATTATAAATTATATGTAATAGGGTAGCCTATTTGTCAGAAATAGTTGAGATCCGTAAATGTTTCATAATTTATATTTTGGTAAGATTTTAAATAATAGGACTAATTACTTAACTCCTATGTACTATTTCTTTTTTTATGGTATGGCTGCATGTTGATGTACTCACAGACATTAATTTCAAGGCATTTTCTTAAAATATTTTTTTATTCCACATCAGCCATTTTCTTTTTTTAAATAAAAAACATATAGTGGTATTCCCAATGCTCCCATGAATATTAAACTGCACCCCATACTGAGTAAATAATAATACATAGACCCAGCAATAATACTTTAAAAGAAGATGATAGAAAAAAGTAAATATGTTGGAAGACATGCAGTATAATTCCATTAAAAAAGGAACAGTTTTGTCAAAGGGAATGGCTAAAGTAGTTTTATTATGTCATGTGTATTTTGATCAAATGAATTTAAGTTCATGTCAATGAGGATGTCAGATTGTTAAAAAATAGAACCAAATCATAAAAGAAAATAATTTGATCATTTAAAATGTCTTATTAATAACTAGTAATTATTAATAATTAGTACGTAATTTTTTTCATTTTATAATAATAATCAGGTCTATACCACACTATTATTTTCATAACAATCAATTTCAAATTAGTGAATCTGAAATGTGTACAAAAAGAGTTTTACGAATATCAGTTTTGCTTGTTTGTTATCTTTTTTTTCTGAAATTCTAATAATAACAGAGAGATTTATGTAAAACTTTGTATCACTTCTATGGACCATAGACCTCATAGATTATGGTTTTACTATTTCTGTGCAGTAAAAGAGAGATTTTTATTGTTCACTGTCAACCAATGGGATGGGTGTTGGTTGACATTGGATCACTTCCATTCATTATTTACAACGAACATTAAGCAATGCATTTTAAGATACTTATTCGATGAGTTTCTTGTACGTTGCATTTTCTTACCCTTTGTTTCCAGTTTTCTATCGTAGATAGCTTCCCACAAAGAAGGGCCTCCTTCATATTCAAATTTATAAAAGTACTTTGGACCAGTATGCCTTGTCATCTCTTTTAGCAATGGGTAATTCCAAAACGCCTCCGTAAAAAACTGAAAAAAGTTTTTTACTATTAAGTCAAATAAATACAATAAACAAGAAATAGTTCCAGGGATCAGTGTATTTTTACTAACAAAACAACAGCCATTAAATATTAAATAAAAATATACATATAATGGATAAAGCCATCTCTAATAACTTAATAGTAATAGTTCAAAAACTGATTTTGTATACATTTCAACAAAAGTTGGCTTGACATCAAAGGAAATAAAAGAGTAGTGAGCAGTCAATCATAAAGCCTTTCATGTGCCTTAATGAATTTTCGGGGTCGCTAAGCTGATTTGTGACAGTATGGGAGACATTTAAGCCAAGGTTCAGTTGAATAAAACTCTGTAGAACATTCTGGAAGTATTTAGAAACAAATAGAAATTTTTAGAAGATTGCGGAAACTATCTATATAACCACTGTGGTCGCAGAACCTTCACCTTCAGATCTGTGAAATTTGTAGAAATGGGAAGAAATCTGTAGTACTTTTCCTTTTCCTGTCTAATAGGAGATTGTGGTGCATAAATATCAGGGAAATCCCAAGTAAGTATTGTTTGTTTATTTGTATTAGGTCGAGTCATAAGTAACTTCCATTTTTTTATCAGACATTTATTTTGCTCTCATTAAATAACAAAATTATATTAATTTATTATGTATTCACCACTATTATCTATAACATTCTCCCATCTTCCTGCCAGTTTATCAATTCCTTCCTTGTAATCCTTTTCCTTGATTGACATGGATTTTGCTCCAATATTGCCTTTAAAAGGTTGTTGTCAAAGTTGGAAGGATGTACCGCCCTCGGTTCACCTTTTAAGATCGTATCTCCAGAACGGAATCTTATATACCGATTTCTAACTACCCGATCAGTTATTAGTCCTTCACCACATACACTGTATATTTTTTCAGCTGTTGCCCCAGCAACCTTCTTTGTTTGAATTCCCAAAGCATTACATGACAAATATGTACTTTTTGACTCTCCCTTTCAGAGGTTAAAAAAAACAGTTCAACGTAACGTGTATCACACAAAACAGTTGACAAAAGAGTAACTGAAACCTCGTCTAAATAGTGAAAACAAAAACTTGTTGTCATGGTAACTCATAGCGGGTAGATACGAACAATAGATTCTACGTAGCTGCATCGGAAGTTACATATGACTCGACCTAAATATAAGATAAACTAAACTGTTGAACATCTGAATGCATTTTGAAAATTTACTTAGACCATCCGTTAAAAACAGGGTATGTATCTTCGTACTAATTCTTTTAGTGGTTGGATAGTGAACTTAATCTTGAAGATGAGTGCAATGAAAATCATCTTATTGCGTTAAGATTTTCATGTGAGCAAAGCAGAAGGAAAAAGTCTAGTTTATTACAAAGTGACCCAGGATGACACTTCCTTAACTTTAATTTCAGTTCTGTTTAGTATATCTCTCATTTTAGTTGATATGGGACCCACACAGTATACAAATATTTGATAATGCAAGCGTGGGCAGCCAAACTCATTCGCTCATAGAAATGTATCTATCGTGGGATGATAAAATGATGTGTCTTTTATTTTAAATAACATTCTTATAATACTGTTTAATATTTTGTATATATAGCAGTATGTATGTTCATTGAGACTACCAAACCAGGAGATATTGCTGTGTATGTGTACGAGACTTACTGGCACGAAACCAACAAGTTTTTTTTATCACTTTTAGGTATAATTCAGAGATGGTGGAAAGCGGTACCAAACATTTTGTAATATAATTAATGTCTCACTGCAACTTGGTTGTTTTGTTAATGGATCATATTTCTTTTTAGATATTTATAAACCAAGTTATGGTAAATGCTGCCTATTCAAATTCTCTTAATAAGCAGGAAGATTTCTGATGAACACCATTGTTTGCCATACCACCCACCGACTCCTTTAGACTCACCGAAACAGAACATTAGCCAATAATAGGTCTGAGACTGCCCAAGATAAATAAACAATCATAATTAGTTGTGTGCCATCCCTTTACTAGGATCATGCATTCTCATTTCTGTTTTGTATAATGATGACCAGTATAAAATGACCAGTTTACTATGTTTTTAAATGTATTTATAGAGCTTTCTACTATTTGTATAATTTTTATTTATTTTGTTATTTTATTATGTTTCACCATTTTAAGGCCAATACTACATCTCTGTAAAGTGCTGTGAGTTTTTTGCTTTATTTTTTGCAGTATTTGCTAATAGGGTTGCTGAAAGCCCTCAAGCATAGAAATATATCAATGGGGGGGGGGTAAGGCAAAACGAGGTATATTTTATTTCACCACTAACTGCCCACAACCAGCTAAAATATACTTACTATATATTATATGAGATAGAAATATATATTTCTTTTAATAAATGATACTTACTCTTTCATAATCTTTAAAAATGTGGAAAATATCTTGAAAATTGAAGAATCTGGCTTTAATTTTAAAAAGATTTATTACAATATTTTCTACTTTCAAATGAAGCGCCTTAACAAGAAGTGCATCTCCTCCAATCAAAAATGCTATCTTCTGCAATGGTGTTGCAAACAGTTCAATATCTGAAATAAATACAAAAATATTGTTTTGTTAAAATCAACAATGTACTATTAAGCAATTTGCTGATATAATTGTGAATATTGTTTCCTTGGATAATAATGATGGATGAGCCATCATCATTATCTTAGGCTCCACAACTCATTAAGAGTCTAATCCGAATTCAGCTGCCTTCGATTGATATCCTTCTTCTCAGTTCTTTTGGGATTAAATCTGTTCCATTTTATTTTATTTTTTCAAGCCTTGATATTTGAATGGGATTTTTGAAAAAATGTTTTAAAAATTAAGATTTTTTTCATTTGTTAAAACAGCAATTTTCACTGAAAATAAATCCAATGTTTTATAGTCTGGAGATTACAATGTAGAGTGGCTGAACATGCTCGTTCATTAAAAAATATTTTGTGAAGACTGGAAAATATAATTCCAACACTAACGTATAAAAGTTTACTCGTCTAATAAACAACTTATTGCCTAAATAAAATTAAGTCAATGTGATAAAAAATTCACAATCATTTAATAAGTGTTAAAAAAAACTCATGCCGTACCCTGAAAGGATTTTCGGAAATTTTCTCTTTACTTCTTACCTTGTTTCGCTTATATTTATTTAAAATAAATGAAAAAAAAAATTTTTGAGTCTGCTGTTGGATCAACTAGTATAGACGTACATACTTAATTTTACATAATTGCATTCAACAAGATGCATCTACTAGTAGTATTTTCTTATAAAG
Organism: Acanthosoma haemorrhoidale; assembly: GCA_930367205.1. Classification (NCBI taxonomy): domain Eukaryota; kingdom Metazoa; phylum Arthropoda; class Insecta; order Hemiptera; family Acanthosomatidae; genus Acanthosoma; species Acanthosoma haemorrhoidale. The sequence goes on along the minus strand of OV884013.1, from coordinate 17,832,769 downwards.
TTTAATCATTGATACTGTTTGGTGCCTATTTGACTAAACCAAAGTACTAATTTGAACAGCGTAGGAAGATGATGACTATCTGATCTCAATGTCATATTGTCTTTGTAAGCGGAACAATTAGCTAATAATTATTACTGTGATTATGAATACAATAATTTATTAAATCAGAAATGTACTTACATTCAGTAATGAGCAGTCCCTCATTTGCCACACTACCTGCCAACCAAGGGAAATCTGAAGTCGTCGGCCATTCAGTTATCACGGCCGTATCTGATGGCTTCTCCAAGACTGGGCCGGGAAAATCAGTTATGTGCTGGTAAAGGGAAAAGCTTTTAAGATCTAGTAATTCTTAAGTAAGTAAATGAAAGGAAATGATCAGTTACCTCTAAATCCTGTGTACAATTAAATAATTCTAGTGGTTTTGATTGGAAGCAAGTCAAAAGCTCACTACTTGCAGTGATTCCGTCACAACCTATACTTTTAGCTAAGTTAGAAGCCATCATTTTCCCATCCCCCGGTCTATGTAGAGACCAAATCGCACCAGCTATACCACTTTGTGAGATGCAGCCTTTCAATATATCTGAAATATAAACAAGAATAAGTGTATGCTTTAAACATATATCTGCATTTAATTTAAGAATATAATGTTTGATAAAATTAATTCAGTTTGGAGTAGTTTACTGTTGTTCACAACAGACATTTACTGAACCATGAAAAGTTACCTCTGCCTTTTGGAGTTGAACAAAGGTAGTGAGTTGAAGCTCCACCTGCACTGATCCCAAAGGCTGTAATCAAGTCTGGATTTCCTCCAAAGTTTTTTATCTCCTTTTTCACCCACTCCAATGCCTGTAGCTGATCTTTCAGACCATAATTGCCTGGCAGAACATCGTCTTCAAAGCTTAGGAAGCCTACCATTAGAAATATGGTTAAACCACACAAAAGACATCGATAAAATATTTAATCTTGCTTGTTAAGATATTTTAAATATATTATAGCATACCCAAATATCCTAGCCTGTAACTCAGAGTAACTATCACAACATCTTCATCCATGAAATAGCTAGGTTTCATGGGGGTCCCAGGCCAACCCTGTTTAAAGGCTCCTCCGTGTATATATACCATCACAGGGTAGGAGGCATCCAACTGTAAAATTACCATAAAATTACCTTTACATAACTGTAACATTACCAAGGCTAAAAAAATATATGAAAAATAGATTTTGTACAGGTATTATTTATTTATCATAGTGGAATAGCAGATGAAGGGTACAATTGATACGTCTTGTACAAATGTAACATTTGAAATAAATAATTGTGAAGATATTAATTTGCTTGCGTGATAGTCTGGCTGTAAACCTGAGGGTTTAAAATCGAATAAAAAAAAAATGTATTCTGGAACAAAGTCCAAGAGCATTTAGAGGGTCCCGCCAAGAGACCTCCATAGACCACACAGACATAGTCAAAGGGATGTGAGGAAGAATAGTGAGAGAGGATACAAGTAGTTGATGTGTTGTTGGGGAAGCCAATGGTAAGAGCGATGGAATAATTTAAGGGCATCTATTTACTGATGGGAAATTTGAGAGATATGTTGGTTTTATGAGAGTGTTTGGTCAATGGTTAACCCGGTGGAGGAGAAAGTGATAGGATGGTCACTAAGAGATTAAACAGGAAGATCAGCAAAGAGTCTGAGGAGGGGACTGGAGCCTATAACTATTCCCTGATTTTTCACAGCGTTTAAAATTAGTTTATTCCTATTTGTTCAGGCATTGATCGGATCTAGGTGTCCCTGAATCTTGGCAAACACACCACTCTACATATGATATTGTGTTTGGCATTTGTATCCATTTTATATTACTTTTTATAATGGATACTTGGGTCATGCTCTAACTTTGGGATTGACCTGAGCACGTTAGTGGGCATCCTAATATGAGTATGAATAATGACAAACTCTCTTACTGAATGAGATGGAAAGATGGTAGTTACTTATCATCAAAACTAATTCATTCACAAATGAAAAACTTAATCATAAAAATAAGTTGACCTTCCGTATTTGACAATTAACTTACTGTGTAGTTGCATATAAGATTTTAGTAATTTCATTGATAGTTGTAACTAACTTTTTCCCAACTCTACATATTGTTTACCAGTTTATCTAAAACCCTTTACGTTAGCTTAGCAGAATGAAATACAAGTGTCTGTTTTATCATTTCTCGTTGAAAACTCATGGTACATCTCAAATTCCAAAGGTAGTTTTGATCTTTTAACTTTTTGAAATCTGATTTGGAGGTCTTGTCTGAAAAGCATTTAACTAATTAGAACAATGCATAAAAGGATTGTAACCACGAGATGCGTATTGTATATCCATTGTATGACGTGGTAGATCTTGTAATATGCCCAGCATAATTTTTTTATCATTAATTTTCCATATTTGTTTCAATAATTAGCTAAGAAAGTTGGACCTGAAACAACATAGGTGTTAGCTATCTGTCTTTTCAGTTTATTTGGAGAAACAGCATTAAACACTGTCTTGAAATAACTCACCAAAATGTAAAATAAGGTGTTTTTTTTTTTAATTTTTGTCTGGTGCCCATCTCAATAATCTAATGGCATAGTTTGTTCGAAAATATATGGATATCGGGATATTTTCTAATGGATTTCGATATATTACTATTACTTAAGGTAAAAGGAATACATCTGTGAAGTTCAAGACTTTCTTAATTACCCGTTCGATATTCATATTATCTTACTTACCTTTGGCGAGTACACATTGAGGTAGAGACAATCTTCCTGTCCTTGCATTTCTGTCTGATCGGCCAGAAACGGCCCTTGGTAGCATACTGGTGCAATAACTGTTGCATTCAGAACGCCCTCCCATGGCTTCCCGGGCTGCGGTGCCTATAACAGAACAAGATGACCGATTGATTGTAGCTTTTAGTGTTGTGCACAAACATATAATTTGTAACAGCTAAACATATAACACCCACTCTTGTTGTTTACAGTTAATGTCTCTAAATAGTTGATATGGATCTATCATATAATACAAATCTGCCGAAGCCAAGGTCAGAAATCCAACCCGCGAACTTCTTCTTGACCATCTTGAATTCAACTAGGTGACTCATTTTGTAATTTATTGAATCCAGGAGAATGTTCCATATTAAATAGAATACCTTGCTTATACATCATTATTAATGGTGTTTGTATGTATTATTCCATTCATATAATATATACATACGAATTCTGCCCAGGAGCGCCCCCACTCTCAAGGCAATACCCCAAGCAAGCTTACGGAAGAGTCGGAAACAGCAGAACTCTCCCCCCCCCCTTTGCGATTCACCATATGGTGAAGACCAGATAGAGGACAAGAGAGTCAGTTTTAGGAGACGAAGAGGATTGTAAGGATGAATGTTACTGGATACGGGGTTGACAAAAGGATTTGGATTAACGAATGGGTTTTTGTGGAGTTTGGAAAAATCTTGAGAGTTAAGGTCAAGGACAGTTCTAATGACTTTGGATTCGTTTGATCTTGGATGGTTTGACTGTCCCCCATAGTTCTATTCCCTAAGTCCAAATTGGGGTTAACAACTGTTCGTTTAAGTGAAGTTTGTTTTCTAGTGTGAGGTTAGAGTTTCTGTTTAATAGTCTGTATAACTGTCCAAACCGCCTTTTAGGTCTTTTGTGAGGGTCCAAAGTCAGCCATTTCTTTAGATGAAAACCAAAGTATCTACCAGTATTGTTAACGAGAAGCGGCATCGAATTGAAGGTTAGGGATGGACAGGATCATCATCATCATCATCGTCGGAGAGTAAATGTGGGGTGAACGAATTTGCCTTCATTGACCATCATGGGCCATTGGTTGTACCAGTGCTCTATCTCTGTGAGGTGATTTTGGAGGTAGCTGGATTCCGTTGACGAATCGGGAATTGCTGTGTAGTAAGCCAAAGTTGCAATGAAGGTGCTAGGACTCACAGGAATGTCAGCAGTCTAAAGGGTATATAGGATAGGACCGAGGACGCTTACTTGAGGAACTCCGCTTGCATGGGATTATTGTTGGAATTTAATGAGCTCCAACGGACCCACCCGAAAGAATCAGTTTGGCAGATAGGATTGAAGGATTAGATCAAGGGTTTGCGCTAAAGAGATTTAACTTGTAAAGCAAACCTTCGTGTCATATCCAGCCAAAAGCCTGAGCTACGCCCAAAAAGACACCGGCGCAGTAGTGTTAGCGCCCAAGTGCAAACGCGGAGGTCTTGTTGAGCATAGGAGCCGAAGCCTCAGCTAATGAAGGTTTTGGGATTCAAATATGGGCAAGAGGCGTTCGAGTTGGATTTTTTTGAAAACTTTTGGGAGGATTGAAAGTAGACTGATTGGGTGGTAGGAGCTTCCATATTTAAGAAACTGCAATTGTCTTATAAGAAAAAAAAAGTAAACATGCATCTAAACCTAGCTGCGAGGTAGGTCGTTGGGAGAGTTCTAAGCTTGTAGGAGCAGAGTTAATCATTCGACTAAGTTAGTATTATTATAAGAAATCTTGTCAGGCTTAGCCATGTCTCTAGGATGAATTTATGACCCTTTCAAATGGTTATAGGGAGAACTGAAGGTGCTTGAGTAACAGGACTTCAACGACTCCAATGGATGGACAAGGTAGAGACAAGTATGTCAATGCAGAACCAAAATAGTTGATAAGGGCGTGTGGGCACCTCTGGTGTAGGAGGCACTTGCAGGACTGTTGCGGTGAGGTGTTCATCTTCGGCTCACCAAGTGGTAGCGATACCAATCTTCAGTTCACTTCGGTCTATGAACGAAATAAAAAATACTAGAATGGACTATTAGTGAAGACGGGTTTTATGTTTCCATTCTAACTTCCAGACTGCAGAACAATAAGTATACCTAATGTGCTCAATGTGCCCAAGTAAAATGCACTTATTCCTTATACTCAGTTGGTATTATTCTTTAGGTCGATGCTCCATTAAATATTTAAATACAAATTCAATTATACCGATTATTGATTTGTGTGAGTGAGTTTAAATGTATGAAAAATTAACATATTCAGTTTTTATCAACTCAATGTAGTTTTTTTTCTTGAGTGTGTTTGTGAGTGGTGAGATCACATGTGCGGTGAATGATATGATTTCTGGTTAAGCTAAATGAATACGATAAAACCACACTAGTGTGAAATTATGTAACGAGCAATTTTCGGTTACTGATCGTTCCTCACAATCCCTTTTTTATGTGATCGTTGGAAAATCTACTTCTTATAAAATCTCAAAATCGTTTTCAGGAACGTTTGGTTTTTAAGAACCACGTAAAAATTATAAAATTAAACTAATGTTTAGGATTGAAGTCTCTCATTTGGTTATCGTTTAAATTGACCTATACTTGAAGTAGAGGTCCCGTGTTCACGTCCTTGTCTCTGAGTTTTGTTAATTAATAAATGTGAAAGGGTTTGCATGCTCTATTTGAAAGCTGAATTCTATTTGAAGTTCTCTAACTGTCCATATACTAAATCTGTTTCTGTTGATGACATTATTACATTTATAATTGTAATATATGCTGTTCCATAGTTACCATGAACCTGAGGCTATCCACCGGTGGCTGTGCGTAGGGTATGCCATTGAATGCACTGTATTCCCTTCCATCTCTGGACGTCAAGGTATGGCCTAGCAGTCTGCCCTGAGAAGTTGTCGCTTCAGGGGCACTGAGGACTGTCCTGCTCAACGCTAATACTAAAAAACATACATACTCGTGCATCGCATTAGTCTCAATATAATTGCAGAAATTCGATCGTTCCTTTATATACAGGATGTAGAGACCTTATCTACGGATGTTTCTTTCGTGAAATCACAATTAATGAGATAACACCTGTCAAGTTATTAGATAAAAATCTTTAATTGTATATTAAATATAACTGTTACGTTGATTTTTTTTCATCCACTCAACTTCTTATTACCTGGAGCTGTGGCAAGTGGAGCTACTGCTTTGACTGATGATTTGTTTCCTCATAAGCAGCCTGTACATCGGATGTAATCTTCATACATCGAGCCTGCACAAAGTTGGCTACTTGTTCAGTATTTTCAAGGGCTTTAGGAGGATCCATTGCAGTGAATCATAGTTGACCTTTCGGGATTGAAATGTTTGACTGAGCATTTGTTAACACTTTATGGCCAAAGTGTTGTTTGAGTCTGTGGTTAAACCAATTAGTCTATCGTTGATTTTCGTTAGGGGCAGACTCGTTCTTTAGTGTGTGACTACGTGCTGTTTATACACCTCGTGACCAATACATTCATACAACGATTCCTCCTCTTTGTGGTTTAGCTGGTAATGCGAATGAAAAACCCTTTGATATGAAGGTTCATGTATAAGTAGAAATGTTTAAGTAACAAATCCTTCACAAAAGGTTATGCTCATAATCCTGTTTCCTTTCTTGTTTCATGAACGTGTTTGCTGTCTGCAGTTAGAGGTAAGGTAAAAGTTGTTTTACAAATTATACAGTCCGTTCTTTTAGCTTCGCCTTGCTAACCAAATATTTCCCATTTATTGAATATATGTAATCAATATGCAAAGTATTTCAAATATTGCTTAGGACTTTCTTTAACGTAATGTTACTTTGTGGGGGGGGGGAGGCTCATTAGCTAAAACCACTTAACTTGTCACTTTATCCCACAGGACCCACTACAAAAGGGTAGTTGGTTTGGAGGAGATCGCGAGAACACATCAACCTTAAGCGTCGCTCTGGGGATGAGATGAGAGTATAGAGCATGAGTTGGGAAATGGAAGTTCTGGGTGCAGGAGGTGGCTAGGTTTTGAATTAATGAGATGTTGAGATCAGCCTGAAGGGTACGATTGTTGAAGTAAAAGGGAGAATTGGATATCTTAGCAGGAAAAGTTTGGCGGATTTTATATATTTAATTTGTTATACACTGACAGGCAAAAAATTCCAACCACTTGTAAAAAATTTGTATTTATATATAATACAGGGTAATTGAATTTATAAAATCCTTTTTACCTTTAATAAGGTTTTTAAAGTTTATTAAATTAGTCTTTGTTTAAAAATTTAAAATTAAAATGTGAACTGCTAAGAAACATGAAAAAAAAATTGAAAAATAACCATTTTTATCATAAAAGAAATTAATGACAGGATCATTTAATAGCGCGTATTTCCTCCTCTTGCCTTTATTACTTCTTGAAGACGCCTCGACATACTTTCCACCAGTCGGGAAATGTCCCTTTGCTGGAGCTTAGCCCATTCTTCCCGCAGAGCCCTTTCAAGGTCATGCAGTGTATCAGGAAGTGCTGAACGCGCTCTTATTCATCTTCCGAGGTTATCCCATAAATGCTCGACAAGGTTCAAATCTGGAGAACGTGCTGGCCAGGCTAAGACCTCAATGTTGTGCTGATGAAGGAACGTCTGTACTATGTGAGCGACATGTAGACGTGCATTAGAAGTGAATGATCGCTGATTTCGATGAGGAAGGGCAACACATGAGGTTCCAAAATCTCATCTACATAGCGAGTGGCCGTCAAAGACCCTCCACGAACAACAACCAATTCTGTGCGGCACTCCATTGAAATCCCAGCCCACACCATTAAGTAACCACGTTGAAAAGGTTGGCTCTGGGTGAAATTACAGGCTGCATACCTTTAATTTCTTCTTCTCCACACCCGTCTGGAGATCGTAGAGCAAATCTAGATTCATCTCTAAAAAGTACAGCTCACCATTCGCCCATAGTCCAATGACTGTTCTTGAGCAAAAGCCAGCCGTGTAACTCTGTGAGTTCTGGTCAATTCTGGTCCTCTTACTGGGCGAAAAGCCATTAGTCCATACTCATTTAATCTTCTCCGAGCAGTACGCTCAGAAATTTGCACACCTCGAACTACGTGAAGCTGATGAATCGCTTGAACAATGGTAAGGTGCCGGTTTCGTATAATTCTTAAAGTATGAAACCGGTCATCCTGTGGTTATGTTGCCCTAGGCCGTCCAGAATCGGCCCTTCTATGGTAAGATTCAGTTTCTCGAAAACGCCTGACGGTGTCTCGTAGAGTTTCATAGGGAACTCCGATGGCATTAGCTGCATATCTAATGGAACGTCCATCATCAATAAGTGCCACAACACGTGCAACATCCTCAGCACGAAGAGGCATTTTTAAACTTAAAATTGAGAAAATTAAAATATCGAAGCCGAAAACTAAGAAATTTGCTGCACCAGAACGCAAATGACACTGAATAAACATTTTTGATTCCGTGGAAAGTAAACATTGGGAACGACAGTCCTTTAATTGAATTAAGGATTATGGGTTACTATCCTCTATATTGACATTTCTAATTGAAAAAAAATAAAAAAATTACATATTTATTCATAAAAAAAATTGACCAATCCAAAGCAGAAATATTTTGAGATGAAAACATGAAAAAAACAGGTGAGTGGAATTTTTTGCCTATCAGTGTATGTTGTTTGTCTTAGATCCAACACGCGGTCATGGACGTCATAATTCAGGGTCTAATGGGATAATTGTCGTTTTTATCTTGGCTTCCTTAATTTCGGTTTATCGCCCGAGCTTACCCGCCTCCTTTTTACTGCAGTACTATTTCTTGACTTAAATATTTATGAAAATCCTTGCTCCTGTAGATGCATCGTCCCCTGAGACAAATCTGCCCATCGTACCGGTTGAGCTATTAGTGTACGTGCCATCAGATTTTTTATATTTTTCGGAATCATACGCCTTCTTTTTTGTCTCATGGAAGCATTATAAGCGTAAGTCCAGTTCCATGGTTTGAGCCTGAGCTTAATTTAGCGTCACTCTTAGAATTTTCGCAGTCTCTTCTCGTGCGAAAAGAAGCAAGCTTTCTTGACGTGGATGCGATGACAACTCTAGGACGGATGTGGTTACCGCTGGACTATTGATGGAAGCTGACTTGGAGCCTGTCTAGGAGAGTAATGTTGGTCTTGGTCATTGAAAACCACTGTGAGTTTTAATTAGTAATGTATCTATAGCACGTTGCCAATTTATGTGAATACCATGACATGTTTAGACTCGGTTAACTTAAATATTCTAGTGCTGTTAAATGAAGGAAATTCAATAGTCAAGTGAACCCACCAACAACAAGCCTCTAACGGGCACCCAACACTGAAATCAGACTAAATAAGACTGCACTACATGCCTAGAGAGACTCTAGGCCCAGCCACCAGTGGACTCTCACCACTGTACCGCAACAACCAACCTCTACCGAGGCTTCCCACACTCCTTAATTCCCTCATACCACCTTCAAGCAGGTACTCCTAGTACAAGGATCCGCTCAACCCAAATCTTCCTTCATTTTTCCCTCATCTACAGAGCTTAGGAAAAAAAAAAAGTCAAATGCAAGTGATTATAAGTGTTTTTATATGTATCATCCAGTAATATTTTGTTTAGTGTAATAAGAATATTTTCATTGTGATATTCTCTTTTAGTAGATGTCGGGTCGTCACTAGGGGGGTGCCTGGTCACCCTAGCCCTGGTAACGAAGTGAGGGTTGATTAAGCTATGACCTGGACAATTGCTTCATGACGGGTCTTACTATCTGACTTCATATTTGATAGGTATGTGCCCCGACAATGCACTATGTTCAGGAGAAGTGGTATAGGGTAGGTAGGTAGTTTATGTGGTCTTGGAATGACCACGAATTCACACTCGGTATCTGAGGGTAGGCGAAAACCGTCCGGATTCCAAAATCTTATGTAGTTAGCGGTCGCTACAGTAGACAATAATGTTGGTATGTTCATTTTCTAAATCTATAATGTTTTTTTTTTTATTTAATAAAATCTTGTTGTTCGTTGTTCTTCTCCATAAAAACGCAGCATTTTATTTATTTCTCAAGCACATTTATTCATAGTAATGTTCTATTCTGTACATAGCTGGTCCTAATAAGAGATTTCATTAGAGTTTTAAATTATTTATTTAATTTGGAGTAAATGATTTTTTGTCTATCTGCCACGATTTACCTTTGATGAACGAATGGTGGACACAATTATCGATCCTGATGCGATACAATCTTTTTGTTTTTATTCATTTCCAAAGTTTTAAAATATTAAATGGGCTGAATGTGTTCTGTCGCTGGTGACTACACCAAGTGGTCAGTCGGCGTCATGACGCCCTTTAGAGCGTGTGTTCTGTCGCTGGTGGCTACACCAAGTGGTCAGTCGGCGTCATGACGCCCTTTAGAGCGTGTGTTCTGTCGCTGGTGACTACACCAAGTGGTCAGTCGGCGTCATGACGCCCTTTAGAGCGTGTGTTCTGTCGCTGGTGACTACACCGAGTGGTCAGTCGGCGTCATGACGCCCTTTAGAGCGTGTGTTCTGTCGCTGGTGACTACACCGAGTGGTCAGTCGGCGTCATGACGCCCTTTAGAGCGTGTGTTCTATTCACATCATCTAATCTAAACGAGTAGTGGTCAGTATTAATTAAACGCAGAGCTTTGTAGATTTAGTAAAGAAAGATATAAAAATCTTAGTTTTTTTAGTAAGAATAATGGTTATGATTGATGACGTTCGTTAACATCATATCTAATCGGCAACGGCTGCTTGACACAAATAATAATAATAAACAACTTTATTATGATGAAATTACAATCTGCTTCATTGGGCAGTAAGTAATTGTGATAAATGATCGCACTCATACCATATTTACAATTTTCATTCACTGGCTCATTCATACATCATTTACAAACAGTCCAGAGGCCTCCCAAGTCTACATGGTTGTCACCTCCCTCGCATGCGAAATAGTAAGTCTTGTGAAGTCCCCCACCCTCCTCCGTCAGCCGCGTCACTATAAGGCTTGACGCAAATGAAAACATTTATCGATATTGGATTGAAGCTCCTGAAAAGTCTTAATTTCCTGTATCAGAGTGTTTAATTGAGTAATGGCACTTTTACTGCAATTAAGATAATGTAATTTAACCCTGTCACTTGAGATTATCAATAAATTAATCATTATACATTACTTTTTTTTCTCTTATTGATTTATTCACAGCTGCATTCAGAAAGTAAATAATACCAGTAAATTACATTATCATTTATGGTTATGATTGATGATGGCAACACATTCGTTAGTTAACGTCATATTTGAATTTGCCCCAGCTGCCAATGGAGGATATACATAAATGTGGTAAAAAAAAAATCATGTAACTAAGTAACTGAAAAATAGGTGTACTTTTTTCCAGAGGTCCAAGAAAATATTTTCTCTAAAGATTCGATGGTGATCTAATACCTGTATGGATTAAGAACCGTACAAGAGTAGCTTCTTATTCTTTGAGCCGGCTTTTAGTTTTTCTTAGATGAATAAAATTCCATGCTACCAAATATTTCCTCTCATTTTGAAGAGAACATCGTTTTAACGATCAACTGCTAGCTGTGAATGATCATCAAACAGAATCCTGTTCAATTGTGTTTTCCTCATATCCCTAATAATTTTATCCACCCACTAATATCCCAGCATTTATTATTACAATTGCGAAGAAAGATATCAGACTTACTATCTTCGTCAAGATACTAACACACAATAAATATTACTTCTTCACCTCCTGACAAACGTTTCAAAATAAATATTCAAAAGAAGAGAATGATCTACACAGCTGTAGTCAAACCTGTCAGGAGCAGAAATGAGGATAAGTCAAGAGGCAGAAGTTAGTGCTAAGCTCTTGAAAATTCTTCGCATCCACTCACTGCTTTTAAAAACTATTTTTAAAATTTTTACAGCCATACTCTATTCTCTTATTTCAATATCGCTTTCGTGCAGAAACTGGTCGGTTCCCATGTTTTGAAGTTCTATTCCACTTCCAGGTCTTCATAGTCCCATAACTGAGTGACACATGAAACCTAGGTGTCCTCATATCCTGTTCTGAAAGAAATCCAATCAAGTGTAGCTAGATAAGTAAAATTTGAAATGATTTGGATAATGAGCTACTTTTCTCAAAAAGTAATAAAATCTTAATATTACGATTAATATTTAATCTTAAAACTGACTCTACTATTTGCGTTCATTTATTGTTGTATGCTATTTAATAAATGAAATAAACAAGAAATTGTTTTGACCAGGAAGCTAACACTTCAACAAGGATTTAAGAATACTATTATCTGCATCGGTCTTCTGTCATAATCATCTAACAATTTTTCTACGTATAATCAATACACTCGAGAGATTTGATTTTCTGTATTACGCAACTTAGCATTGGCCAATTTGAAAACATAAACATGCCAATACAAGCAAATAAATACTACATAATTATTGTTTTCTTTCGTTTATCATAACACTCATGTTATCGGAGAAAAATATTATGATGTTCTGGAAAATGGAAAAAAATAAATAGGAATTCGAACCAAACATCTCAGCTGATTGTGAAAACTATTATTTTTTTTATTATATAACTTCTTTATTGCGCTAAAATTACAATCTAACTTTTTAGGCAATAAGTAATTGAGATGAATGTTCTCATTCATACCACATTTACAATTCATCATTCACTCACTCATTCATACAGTATTTACAAACAGCCTAGAGACCTACCCAAATCCCCGAGGTTGTCACCTCCCTCGCATGCGAAAGAGGAAGCGGTGCTTGGGAAGTCCCCCACGCTCCTCCGTCAGCTGCGGCACTGGATAAGGGCCAGCGGAGGCCAAGAGGGAGAGAGCCACAGACGCTCAGGACATGATTGAAGGAACTGATCATTGCCAGGACTCCCACTGACACGCATTTATAGCAGGTCACGAGGCCACTGCCGTTTGTGAAAACTGAAGCTAAAATCCGTTACATCGATGCATCGTTGATTGAACGGACAGGTCTCATTTAAGTCCTCTGTGACCGTTGAAGATGGGCTTTAGACTTTTAAGTACTAATTTGTTTACTTGGCCAATATCACCTTCATTAGTCGAAAACGTACGTACGAAACATGTACGTATTCATACTAGACATGCCTTAATGGTGATCATGAAAAACATTTCGAGTACATGACCTTTCGTTGTTGATTTGGGTTTAATATCTTTTGGAACTACAACTTGGGGCGTGACTTGCATGTTGTTTGCTGGTTACCATACTTTTCTTTTGTCAAGCCCTCCAATATACTTCAACCACCGTTTTGAAACTTCACGACCTGTGTACTGGTAATTTCACACCTCGCCCAGTCCGTATATGTGTCCATGCTGGGCCGGATCTACAAATTTGGCTCCCCTGTAAAGCTTCACAAAAGGCCTCTCGAACTACCGGGGGTTCGGGGGGTGATTTATAAACTAAATGCTTAGAAATCACACTTTACACTATTCTAGCGCTTAAAATATGGAGGAAAGCGTTAGCAAGTTTTCTTGATAAAAACAATGTTTTTCCTTTGTTCCATTATGTCAATTAGACTTAAAGACTCAATTTCACCTTAACTTTGAGTTTTGGTTGATAAAGATTATTTTAGACATTCTTATTCTCTATTCTTATAACCTTGATTCAAAAAGTTAAAACAAAATAAACATTTAAATAATATATGTATATGTTTTTATTTGTCACACATACCGCACAAAAATATAGATGAAACTGTTGGAAAAAACTTGTTACAAAATAATAACAAAACTTCTAATTAGTATATAGAATTCAGCTGTTAAAGTTATATATAATTAAGTATTAAGTTAGGTCTTTCCTTCTTGCTTTCATTTCTGAAAAACATTGCACTAACTTCCGTTTGTCCAGTTCTGAGACTTCTGCATGACTTATAGCACTTAACTAATGCTATACAATTTCTAGTCAAATGATCATGCGTCTTGCTTATTGGTTTAGAATCAAAACTACATAATTATTGATAACTGTTATTAAGATTTGAAAGTATAGCGTACTAAAAATTTCTTCTACTTCAATACTCCTGTTGTGAAAATTAAGGGAAAATAAAATGGTTCATCCCCCCCCCCCTTCAGTTCATCGCTCAGCTGCTATAGAGCAACTAAAGATTGCAGCACAGACTACAGTGAACAAACAAACTTAAGGAAGTGGAATTGAAAACTACAAGCTAGCGGTCAGTTGGTTACAAGCACAAGTGTAGCCCTACATATCATATTATTAGTAAACACGTTTTCTTTAGTTAAATTCAGCTTTACTCATTATCATACGATGAGTTTGCAGAGAAAATATAGGAGATGGAGCATCATGGAGTGGTGCTGTATCTGGACAGGATTATGGCAGAACAAGATCATGTACTCCCTTTCTTTGTAAATATAATATAGTATCAAGCAGAGTTGGGCATTGATCAAATAAAATTTTGTTCGATTATAACTGACTAACATCTTTGTTTTCGTTAAACTTTAGTTTTTTGTTTTTTCTCAGCTCTCAAAACTTTGAAAATGTAGGCCAAGGGAAAATAAAGTAAGATTTATTTGGGGTGAACGGATCCTTTTACTAAGAGGACCTATTTGAAGGTTGGGTGAAGGAATTAAGGGGTGTGGGAGACCTCAGTAGAGGTGTAAATGTCGCGGTGCAGTGGCGAGAGTCCACTGAAGGCTGAGCCTAGAGTCTGTCTAGGCATGGAGTGCAGGCTCATTCAGTTGGATAGCAGTGGTGGGTGCCCGTCAGGGGTTTGTTGGTCGGCCAAGGGTGGCTATGTCCACCATCTTGTCTGCTTCCCCAGACCTAGTGAGTTGCCATCTTGCAGGTAGCGGTGGGGGTTGCAGGTCACGGAATAGGGGTTTTTGGCAGTGTTTCATCGAGTCGAAGATCTTGATGTGTCTTCTTCTGATGGCTTCGGTGATGATGGGGACCTCGAACTTTTCGTGGATGTCGGGAGTCTTCATATCACGGAAAGGGGTGTGCCTTAGTGCCGTGCGCGGGATGTTGTTCTGAAAGTTCTGGAGTCTTGTTATGGTGCTGGTGTGGATAAATCGAAAAAGCGGAGTCCCAAACAGTAGAACTGGCCCCAGGGCGCTCTTATATATCAACAGTTTCAGTCTAAGGGATATAGCCGGGCTTGTGATGAGGTGTTAATTTTAGTTGTTTGTTACTTTTTATTCGTAATTGATAAAATTTTCCAGAAGAGCGAGAATAAACGCATTTCATAAAACTAAGGATAAATTAATAAATAAATTTTGTTACAGTAAATAATCTGGTAACTTGTTATTAATTCTACATGCTTTCAGAAAAAAAAAAACAATATAAAAACACAACATTCTTCTACTCTTAAACTTAAAAATTCTACTTAAAATATAAAATCAAAATTCAATGTTTGATATCTCTATCTAATATAAATAAATTATTTTTTTTCTGAATAATTCCAAAAGTTTGAATGACGAATAAAAATCAACAAATAAAAATAATTATTCTTTATTTGAATAATAGAAAAAATACGCTAATCTTAATTGTTTATTTATTCGGTGGTAACGAATAAATATTTTATTTGTCAATTGTGAGTAACAAATAAATTCTGTTTATTAGTTATTTAAAATGATATTCGCTCAAATTTTATTTCATTCCATTTTAAAGCTTCGTAACCCGGCCTTCAGGCTTATATACAGTCCACTAACCAGTTTTCATCATTTCATTGGCTTGGGCTCTACTCCTTGGCTAACTTTCCTTTCCATTAAAGTTTTGTATTGATAAGTATGTGTTCCAACCCCTTGCTGTTACAACAGCGAAGGGTGGAACCACACAATGTGTTATTTATTAATAAATTGTTTTTAAGTCGTTACTATTGTGAGATTGTTAATTGAAGGAATGTTTAGCAACACCTTAGAGCTTCTTCACGTCCCTGAAGTGCTTACTTCAGTAATCTTCCTCTCAGCCTGACAGGACTTCACGTCCCTGAAGTGCTTACTTCAGTAATCTTCCTCTCAGCCTGACAGGACTTCACGTCCCTGAAGTGCTTACTTCAGTAATCTTCCTCTCAGCCTGACAGGACTTCAGGTCCCTGAAGTGCTTACTTCAGTAATCTTCCTCTCAGCCTGACAGGACTTCAGGTCCCTGAAGTGCTTACTTCAGTAATCTTCCTCTCAGCCTGGCAGGACTTCAGGTCGCGTGGACTCCAGTGATCTTCGGCCAACAGCCATCCTTTACTGTTTCTAAGCAGGCAGAAGTTTTAGTAGGGTTTGAAAATTAATCCTGTAGCCTTTGTCATTCCTCCAACGTACGGCAGGTAAGCTCGGGGATGTTCTTCCTTTCCTCAGCGGTTAAATGGATTTTTCTATTCGCCGGGTCACAGTAAATACATATTGACCTCTCACTTGGAGTGTAGAAGCCTTGTGGAACTGCACAGTCTCTAAAAAAGTCCCCTGCAACGGAAGATAGAGTTTAAGAAAAACATGGACGAGTACCACTGGACAAGAAACCGTTCGAAAACATAAGATAGTGAAAATCAAGAGAAGAAGCTTAAAACCAAACAACCTATTTGTTTTTTCGTCAGAGCTCAAGTAGTTTTACTATAAGTGCGCAAAAGGTTATAAATTTAAGAAATCTATTTTAGGCAAAACTAAAACAAAGTAAACAGATTTTCTTCGACATGCTTTTATCTGTAATATACTGCAATCAACACAACTTATTTTAAGCAGTGCTGGGCACGCTTTTAATTACATTCCCTCCAGCGTTGCTTCTAAGAAATATCAAATCAATTATATCATTACTCGTGTTACTAACAGCTGGAGATACTTTTATAAAGCTAGATATCTAATGCATTCTTTCGAAAAAATAGTTTTTTAAACGGCGGACATGTACATGGGAGGACTCTCGTTCGAAGATGAGCTTGGCTTGGAGGGTCCGGGTCGGAACTATATACTCATTCCGGATCTGAGCCAGTTGCCCAACGACCAGTTCAAGAACTCCTGGCATGCGGCTCATTGCATGATCTACGCTCTCAATAACAGACCCGTAATGAAAGCATATCTTCCTAAAGCCACCATTCTGGTACGCAACTGTATGGCATAGTAACTTTTTCAACAAGTCAAGTGAATAGTATAGTAATTGTTAAAATTAATATTGTAACGCTATCAATTTCAGTTACGTTAAAATAAATAGACTAGATTGACTGTCAACTTGATCCCCTGTGCAGATTTGTAGTCTGTCTCCTAACTTCAATTGATGACTGTACTTTCATTTCTTCCCAGTGTAATCGGGGGGGGGGGCAAATACTAGTTCAGTTTCGTTACTTCTCTTTCTCAAGTTGGCCAATCTATCCTTCTGTTCACCTTAGTTCTTATCGTCAGGATAGATGTAAAAAAAAAACAGTGCAGTGAGTATGAATAAATGCAACAAACAAATGATGAGTGGGTAAAATTAAACTAAAAATACATTAATGTAAATAAATTGGCAGGCTCTTCAATCATGTTGATTAAAGTAAATACCACTGATTGCAAGTAATGCCTGGCTATTTTTAAATCGTTGATCAATTCCGATTAAATTTGTTGAACCCGGAGGGAGAAGTGTCTACTTTTAAACTGATGAAGATCCGTAACACTAGAGCTAATTCTATCTGAAATTTCGAACAGTATTCTCAAAAATATTGGTTCCCGTTGATTAAAGTTTTGTTGCGATTCAAAAAGACGAGACCCTGTTCTCTTAAAGATCTCTTAACCTAACTGATAAGGTAAGAAAATTTCTACCTTTTCTCAGCCAAGGCTTAGTCAATGCCAAAGATTCAATTTTAGTTAATTCACTAACTGCTGTAAGTTTCGTATTAATGTTTGTTGTGGCCGCCTCTTAATTACAAATAATTATAAGTTCCCCTCTTCTCGTATCAGAAAATATGTATCTATGTTTCATTATGTTTAATAAAGGTTATGACGTCAGTTCACAAGACATTGTACTAGACTGTTTCTAGCCAAATGACGTCAGTTGGCCGGAGGACACATTTATATATCATCAATTTAAGACGATACTGTACGGTCTGCTGTACGGTGCCCCGCTATTTACCCACTTGACTGACAATACAGCCAAATGTCTCCAACACTTCCAGAATGGAATCATGCGAAAAGTGGTCCAACATACCTCTTTCGAGAGGTTGAAGAACGCTGACCTGCACCCGTTGCTTGGTGTGCCGTCGGTGGGTGAGTTCATCCGCCGGAGACACATTAAGTTTTTTGACTCGTTGCAGCACCTGACAAATCCAGTGTTTAAAACTATGACCCCACCACCCCTCCCGCATCGATGGCAACAGACTGTCGGGGAAAAATTAGGATAAGAATTAGTATGTAAGTTGGTTTTAAGGTTGATCAAAAAGGTGAGCCCCATCACCTTGTTGGTCAGTTCAGTCAAGTCATGTAGAATGTATATCATTATACTTGTTTATTCATTATATAATTTCTATAAAATAACAAAACCTGTATATAATGTAGTGATGCTACAGGAAATACAAAATAATTTGTAAATGGATTCGCCAGAGGATCTATAATTATATATGATTGTCTGTAAATTTAAAGGGGCTATGAAGAAAAATAAAAAAAAAAATAAATAAAAAAAAAATGACGTCAGTCCTAATGCTAAATGTCTCCAACACTTCCAGAATGGAATCATGCGAAAAGTGGTCCGACATACCTCTTTCGAGAGGTTAATGAACGCACCCGTTGTTTGGTGTGCCGTCGGTGGGTTAGTTCATCCGCCGGAGACACATTAAGTTTTTTGACTTGTTGCAGCACCTGACGAACCCAGTGTTTAACACTATGGCCCCACCACCTCTCCCGCATCGATGGCAACAGACTGTCGGGGGAAAATTAGGATAAGAATTAGTATGTAAGTTAGTTTTAAGGTTGATCAAAAAGGTGAGCCCCATCACCTTTATTAGTCAGTTTAGTCTAGTCACGTATAATGTATATCATTATACTTGTTTATTCATTATATAATTTCTATAAAATAACAAAACCTGTATATAATGTAGTGATGCTACAGGAAATACAAAATAAATTGTAAATAGATTCACCTGAGGATCTATAATTCTATATAATTATCTGGAAATTTAAAGGGGCTATGGAAAAAAAAAGAAAAAAAAAAGACGTCAGTGAGAGTGGGGGGAGGAACTAGTTGGAAAACAGCCGCAGGTGGGGACCCATCCCCACCACGGCTAGCCGCCTATATAAGCCCCGGCATTAGACCGAATTAGCATAACGAACCGGACCGTCACTTGGAACACTCACTACTCTCTCCTCTCTCTCTGCACTGGCGCTTGCTGCTCTACTCAAAACCATGGTCTTCTCATTCAACTACCTCCGCATCTCTCTCTCCTAACCTCGCTATTGTGCGTGGGAATTTCTGCCTTAGTCTCGCTAAAACTAGCAGCTCCTTGCGAGAGACATCTCTCTCGCGGACGACGGTTGCCGTGGCCCTGCAAACTTACCAGTAGCACTTTCGCACCATTTCACACTCGTCTTTGGGATCCGGACGGTTTTCGCCTACCCTTAGACACCGATTGTGAATTCGTGGTCAATCCAAGACCACATAAACTACCTATAAACCTACCCTGTTCCTCATCTCCTGAACATAGTGCTTTGTCGGGAAACACACCTTCTAAAGATCTTATGGAGAATGAATTAGGCTGCCCGCCAACTAGGCCAGTAGCCAGGGTGAAAGACCACAGGTCCGCCCGCCTTATCACTTTCTTGGCGCTCACAGGACGGCGGCTAAGAGGTTGTAACAACCCTAGCCCGCGGCGGGCGTCTCCACCCCACCTTGGGGGCTCACATATCTGAGCCCGACAATGTTAAAATATATTTTGCCTAAAGTACTTTACCCTTAGTCTGGTTTTGGGTGTGTTTCGAGGTCAGACATAAAGATCGTAAAGAATTGTAAGGGAGAGGTTACTCCCCCTCTAGGCTTTGGGCAAATTACGGTAACGTATGGGAGGTAATTAAGAGCTGTAGTTTCGGCGCAAATTTATTTATTTGTCAATACATGGGATTCAAGGAAAGTAGAAGATGGGGTTCAAAGAAATCTTTATCCCCATAGTATCTTTGAAATCTAAACAACATTTGTGTTGCCAATTTGACGCGATTGCCACAAGCGGGAAATGGGGGGGGGATATGGGGAACTAAAACTAGAAAAGTTCTTGAAATGTCCTTTGTGCTCTGCAATACAGTGGAACCCCGATATTTCGTATCCCGATTATTCGTATTTCCGGCTAATTGGTACAAATTTGCTGATCCCCAGAGAAAATCCCGGTAAGTGGTATAAAAACAATGCATTTAAGTCCCCTCGGTAATTCGTATTATTTTTATGGTCGAGGTCACTTAGAACGCCTTATAATACATATTTCCAGCTTAAAAACCTCGTTAATTCGTACTGTTTCAAGAAAGGGAAAGAGGGCAGTGAGAGACCAGAGAGCAAAATGAGTTCGAGATAAATAATTTCTAGGAAATCAAGTAGTCCCTTCTACAGAAGCAAAAGGAGAATGAGTGAGGGAGACAAGTTTTCTATGAAATCCCATATGTAATTCGTACTCTTTTTACAGATAGGAAATAAGGAGAGAAGAGAGGGAAAGTTTTAGGACTTGTACTAAGCTTTTCTTTCGTTTCTACAGTTCAGTCTCGTTTTCGTTATCGTTGTGACACGATACCATTTTGACGACGGCCTAGCAGTAGTGGGGATGTTAGCCGACGAAGAAATTTTAGATCCATCTGAGGACGGTGAAGATGATGGACCAACAATTATTGCTAAAGTTGATAAACCATTCGCGCCATTTTTTAGAAAAATCATATGTTGTTCTGAACACTGTTGATAAAGCAATTGACAATACCCGTCTGGAAGGATTGCGTCAAAAAAGAATTACGGATTTTTTTCGAACAAATGTTTGATTGGTGTTTATTTAATCTAGAACATAAGTATGTACATATTTTTTATTGCATGTATTGTTTAGTTTAGTACTAAGCAGTGTTTATTGCATAGTGTTTATCCTTACTACATTGTACATACTTCTTAATACATACATGTTTGCATTAATACGTTTTTTAATTTGGTACTCCCGATAATTCGTACCAAACTGTCAGTCCCTTGACAATACGAATTATCTGGATTCTACTGTACCAAAAAAAGTAATCATATTTCGATTTATAATCTTATGAAATCCCTATTTTATGTTGATAGTTAAAATTGAAAATTTCTATTAAATATTTATAATTTTACTTAATATAATAATTACAGATGCAGCTGAGATTTGATGGTCATTTCGGTTTTCCAGGAGGTGTCGTCGAGAAAGGTGAAACGTTTAGTTTATGCTTATGATTTCATCTTTTACTGTCCCGGTTAAATTTTTATATTTACCACATTAAACTTTAAAAAATTTTGATAAATTGATTTCATTTAATTTTTTCATGAATATTTCCAGGCGAAACTCCAGAAGAAGCAGTTGCAAGAGAGATGGAAGAAGAAATGGGGATATTGAGACATAATTTCAAAATATTTCCAGAGGTATGAATCGAAGGCACTGTAATTTTACTATTATATATATATATATATATATATATATATATATATATATATATAATACACATATTATATATATGTGGATGCTTAGAGTCTTAAACTTCTGCTGCATGATTTCAAATTATTTCACCATAAAAAAATATGGATTTAATATGTAGCCAGTAGTTGCATCCCTCGGGGAAATGCAATAACCCTTATTCAAAAAATTCAATTATTGAGGTAAAGTATTATTTTATTTGGCAAATATTTACTTATGATTCTAATCTGGAATTCATCTCTAAAATAGAATTTTAATTTATTTCTTACTCGGATATTTTTTTATTGAACCATCAAAATATGCATTTATCAATAAATATTCAAAATCAAATTTGTCTTAATCACATCTAAGTGTACTAATTTGTCTCGATACTTAAATCTCAACTGTTAAAAAAACACTAAAAATCTGAGATCTTCTTATTACAAAATAACTGGTACCATTTTTTTTTGTTTTTTAAACAATAATAACATGCTTTAAAAATAAAAGATTATATTATTATTAGTATTTATTAAAAAAAATTATGCGATTCCTAAGAATTGTTCAGAAAAATGATTATTATCTAGTAATAATGGGCCAAGGGGAATATATCTACTTTAACTTTGTAGATTTGTAATTGTGAAAATGAGAACTCTTGAGAGATTATAAGTTACATCACCAAAGGTTTTTCCTTGTGACCAATATTTTTTCAAAAATACCCCTTATGCAATAAAAAAAAAAAAAACTACTTACTGAGTATCAGTGGGTCATGTTCGGCAAATATGACACTCAAAACTTAATCGAGGAAGTAAGAAGAGTCAATTATTGACCGCTATCTCTAAATTTCATTGATAATAAATGAAGATGTTTGATAATAAGTATGCTCTTGAAATGCCAAATACTTTGATAGGTTTAAATATACCGAAAAATGAACAACGTCAATGTAAGATGTGTCAAACATAGTATAACTAATCGAAAAGTGTAAGCTGGTTGGTAATCACTCAGTACTTTTTTAATACAATGAACACTACAATACTATATAATGACTATGCTACAGGATCACATTGCTACCCACTACTCAGAAGAAAAAGATCTTTTGCTCCATTTCTTTACTAAAGAGGTCAGCTATAATCGTATATTGACTATTGAAGCCACTGCTGTCAAGGGTGAATACTACGGCGACGAGGTAATCTAAAATATACTTTCTTAGTTGTACTGAAGACACCGTTAGATATTTTTTGTTTAGGGTTTGGAGACTAACCTTAGCCTTAAGATATGTAATATATATGATGGAGGTACCAATCCAATCACATGTTCTACTTGAAGTAACTATAGACAGTAAATGATTTGTTACAAATTAATTATTTTTTGGTCCATTTCATTGATATATTATTACATTTTTTTTCTAAAAATAGTATGTCTAAAAACCTGATTTATCTATTCATTGATTATTATATGGTGAAATTTAATCTGTTGAGTTATTAGTTAAATTTTTCAATGATTGGTGTATGGTCTTATATATATATTTTATGACTATTAAATCACCTGTATATTTTTTCCTTGTTTTCTGGCTCATACCCTTACTTTTGGCATTCTCATTATATCATATGCTCACACTACTTGGCCCAATTGAACAAATAAATACATGAATTTGTAATGGGGCTGAAGCTTTGAGATTTTGAAAAATTCTTCTAATTCAAGTCCATTTCCAGATCCAACAAATTGTGACCATGACTTTGTTTCATTACCCATGGCTTTGTACCTTAAAGTATAGCCAAATTATGAATAAAGTGGTTTATTTTCTCATTTGTCTTTTACGACACCGTTCTGTTCTTGAGCGAGTTTTGGTTATTCACAAAATAAAAACACAATTTTTCCTGGAGTTACATTCAGACTACATGCATTGCATAGAGCCTGCTGCCCCAAGTATAATGAGATTTTGTAGTATATAAACAATTACAATAGGTGGATAAAAAAAAAATTCAACATTTTCAAGTGCAACATATAATCATGTCATAGACAAAACTGAATCCCATTTAATGCTTAAATATAAAACTAGGGCGAGTTAATCTATTTAATGGAAGCTTATTTCCTCAGATTAAAGCATCCAAAGAGCATTCTTATGCATTCATTACGAAACAAGGAGTGCTAAATTCTTGAATAACAGACTTACAGAAAACAAAATGAGTAATATTATGACCTCATATCATTTTTAAAGCCTTGATATTAATAAATACATATTTACTTCATTTTTTAACATATAATACCTAGAGAAAAGGATAAATGATTTTTTTTAAATTGTAAATAAGAAACTTTTTGTTAATATTTACTCTATTTATATCAATAGATATAACAATTTGAATTTGCTTATATTTTTCTATATGTTTATGTACATTATTTTGAAATTTGATCAAACTATTAAATTGTCAAATTCAATTGAATTCTATTTGTAAATATGTATTTTTTTAACATCACCGATTGGGATCCACAAATAGTCTGTACAGCGATCGGGGGATACAGATAATTGGGAATCAATAGTACTTTCATCTAAAGTTTTAAAACGTCACTAAACTTGCCACTAAATTTAATGTAAGATTAAAAACATTCTTTCATAAAAAACATGTCATTAATTTAAGGTCGTGCATTGATTATATTCATAAGAATGGTATATGACACATAGATTGTTAACTAAAAAATAAATTCAATTCGTTCTATGGAAGAATATAAATTTCAGGTAATGGGAATAGTCCGAATCCCGCTTTACACTATGTCAGATGGTTTCAGAGGCTTTCCGGCCTTTCTAAATAACAAATTCATCGGAAACTCAAGACAGCAGCTCATCCACACACTCGTAACGAAAGAGTTATTCACCGAAGACGAAATCCAAAAAGCATTAGAGGCGAAACCAAAAATGATGACCAAGATCAATAAAACAAGAGATTGAATGTGTCTAAATTTATTTAGATTGCTTATGATAATTAAGGGTTGGCAGTTCAGGCGTATATGTTAGTAGCTATGTACATCATAAATTGTTACTTCAATATTACAAATAAGTATAAAGTTCTAATGTTTGTGTACACCAACTCAAAAGAAAAATTACAAAAGACTACCATAGACTTACAATAGAACATCTGTTTAAGTGTATAAGCCTTTTCCCACAAAATTAAATGGTTTTTAGTGCATAACTGAAGGTAGGTACCCCTAGGCTCCACCCTCGGTAGACTCTCACTACCTTCCTGATTCCACCCGCCTCCTTTAGGCATACCCCACCCTATATCCTTCTCATACATCCTTCAAATGGGAAACTCCCCTTAGTGAAAGGCACTCATTAGCCCAAAGTAATTTTCCCACATCCTATTTTATAAGTTTGAGAGCTAAGAAAAAAAAAAAAAAAAAAATAGATAAAAACAAGTCATAACTGAGGAAATATTTAATATTTAAAGTTAAAAAAAAAAAAATAACAAAACCTGTATATAATGTAGTGATGCTACAGGAAATACAAAATAATTTGTAAATAGATTCGCCAGAGGATCTATAATTATATATAATTATCTGTAAATTTAAAGGGGCTATGAAGGAAAAAAAAAAAAAAAAAAAAATCTTTTCTTAACCCTGGGATTAATGCTCAAATACCAGTTACATAATGTATAATTCCCCGTGTGGGCGAAAGCCCAGGAAGGGGTAAAAAAAATCCACAATCCTTTCATATTTTTGGAACATATTATCAAATATCTTTCTTCTCGCTACATTCTGTTAGGTTATTATAAATGAACTTTTCTCTTAGCAATATGAGCCTGAGAAAAGTTGACCGTTATCCGCAGAGATCAGAAAATATTCCCTTTAGATAAACTAGGACTTGACGAACTATATTTTCTTCCTTGTTTGCTTTATTCATCCACTCCTGTTTACAGAAATAGAATAAATTCACTTTCCACCAAGGGATTTGAACCCATAATCTTCAATCATGAAGCGGTTCTGCTAACCAATACATCATATGGGGATCCTGAATTATTTATTTTTTTTACATATAGATTATTAAAAAATTCACTTTAAATAAAATAATCTATCCACAATCATTAGAATGGGTGAGCTCTTGATGGAATAGGCATCACAGCAGTCTAGTATTAATACTTATTGCTTAAGCTCAAGGTCTACAAAACGTTTAGAAGGACGGCCTTCCGCCTGTCACTATTTTCTTTCAAATTTTTTTCACTAATAATTCTTAAAATTGATATCTGTGGGATGATATATAACAACTAATAATTATTAATAAAATATTCTACAGTTTTATAAAAATTGTATAGCTTATTTTTAACCCAAGAAAAAAGATTGCGTCAGATCTGGTATTCAAACCCTGGTCTTACCACTCACTACCATTTTTTTTTGTCTAATAATTATTAAAACAGTTGGATTAGAGACCAACCACTATCAGTGATTGTTATTATTATATATAGAATTGTCGGATCAGTTCATAATGAGTGGAAAATTGGTACCTAGCGAGTAAAGAAAATAAACTAGGAGATATTCACATGACTGTGAAAGACTATGTTGTCTTTCAGGTTCAGTAAAAATAAAAAAGAGACATTGGCAATCGGATCTAACTAAATTACTAAAGATCGAGCTATATTTTACTTTTTTTACCAATTAATTTATTAGGGATCTTTCACTATTATGGGGTTAGTTTTACTTTATATGAAATTACCCAATAAAATATCATTCCTCAAAAAAAATTACTATTTGAGCTAAAGTTACGAACATAATGTTAATGGCAGTTTTAAGGACTTTTTGTAATTACAGTTTGAAAAACCAATACGTAAATTAAACATTCTTAATCAGGAGTTTGATGCTCTACTCAAAATTATAGTTTGTTTTAACACCAACTAATTAATTAATGACTCTTGTATTTTATAAAGTTGGCTATATTTTTAATTTGTTACCCAAGAGGAATATAAGCTCTGTGTAAAATTTCCTACCTCTAGATTTAACAGGGAATTCACAAAGACCATACAGTCAGGCATACTGTTAAAAACATAAGTGTTTCTGATTTGGAAAAAAAAAATAAGGAAACCCTAAAAAGAAAAAAGTTTTCCCTAATAAAATTTTTTATTAGTCTAGGTTGTTTGATCAAGGTCAATGTTTAAGTGGTATTATTATGTTCCGACAAATTATATTTATACAATGATTTCATAAATATTATTGAATTTTATCTTATTATCTTATATTATTATCCTTAACTGATAATATATCAAGCATGTAATGAAATTAATTAAATGAATATACATGTGTGTATTACACTCCGAACAATTTTAGAACCTGTTTCATGATTCATGTACCTTAGTACGAGGAAAATTTATTTTCAACTGCGCAATTTGTAAGGAATTATTCAGAACCCTTTCTGAGATGATGCCTAAGCCGTCTTGCAGCAGTATCACAGCAAATATGCCTAGCGTGGGTAATTAAACTTAAAATTCATATGGTAACAGCACTGATATCTCTTTTAGGTGTTTTTTTTTTTTTTATCACAATCCTTTCAGTTATTAGTTCAGTTAAACTTTCTTCATGCTAGTTTTTTTTTTTAGTTTACACCATCTATTCAGTTCTTAGTTCTACCAGTCCTTTCAGTTATCTGTGTCTTTTTCAGTCTGATTGGCACTTTCAAGCAGTTTACAATTGTGGGGTTTATTACAATTTGGTATCATGGATGAAGACGGTCTCATTGCTCTAGCTTTAGAGATGTTTTCCAACAGGAGAGTGTAGGCAGTCTCCGTAATAAACATTAGATATTAATGATAATGTACGCCCATCTTGTTTCACAGTTATGGGTGGCGTAAATTTCATTAAACAAACAAACTAAATCATGTTCCTTGAACATTTGTCTTAATGGACAGTTGTTTGATCGAAAATTTAACTGAACTAAAAGAATCATTTAAAAGGCCCTTGATAAGAACGTTTTGAATCATGATATCTAAACACATTTTGAATTGGGTTTTTTTCACTTGGTAAATATAAATTGTTACTATCACCTTAAAGCAGGATTGGATTAATTTATTGATCCAATTTACAAATCAATGGTATTTCTGTGGTAGTGCATGCAAAATTATTTGTTGAGTATTTAAAATGATTAAGTTTTTTCCACCTTCTCTCGGGTCAATTTGAAATGTTTCTAGAAAATCGAGGCAAGTGTAGTGCATTGTACAATTAAGGGTTGTGACAATAATTTTAATGACAGTTTTAATGACTTTGTTAGTTATACTCCACTAAAGCCCCAACAAATAATATTTATTACTAGTCAGAACATCAAGACCTTTAATTCTATGCCCTACTCAATATGATTGTTTTTTCATTGCAATTAATTGGTTAGTTATTAACTTTTCATTATTTTTAGTCTTTATTTTTAGCACCTCTGGGGCATCAAGTAAAACTTTAGTCTAAAATTTTATGATAAAAATTGCAAAAAAAATCATGAATACACTTTGGATAAGAGTGTTAATGACTTATAGAGTGTTATATACTACAGTAACAAATATAATAATTAACAGTTTGTGCTTTTTTAATGTTTGAACTTGGGTTATTACTGGACTGGTTTATTACTGCCCTTCTGAAAATAAAATAAAATTAGGAAATTAAACAAAAATTAAGATTTACTTCCACTAGGAACTGTTGTCAGAAATTATTTTTAAAATAAACAAAAATGATTACTGCCGGATTGTGGAATGGTATAATCATAAAACAGCGTTATTGTCTTTCCAAAACTGACATCAGTTGTTATAAACCTGTTTTATAAAAATGATGTAAATGAAAAGATATTAAAAATATCATAAAACATAAATTTGTTGCCAGTTTCATTTGGTTATCTCATTCGTTAGGATTTGCATACATGAAAAAAAAATATTTTAAGAGGCTTACCTACATTACCTTATATAAAATATTTGTTTTAATTATTCCTGTAGGCCTGTAGGCGTACCCTAGGTTACCATATCTTGTCTCTAAGATGATGAATATCTGGAATGCACTGGATCATTAGACAGGTTGTGAATGAGTGGAAGAATCCCATAAAGTTTTATGATCTATTACCATAAAGTTATATAAATTACATCTATGACTAGAATGACACCATTTCAAAATCCAATCCACAATAGTAAAAACCATGCCCGTGGAGTAAATGCCCTTAAGAATAATCCCGATTGAACTAAAAAATTCAAGTGCCCAAGGTAGTGTATGATGTCCATGGGTCATTTGAAAGATGTTATTGTTGTTAAGGAACATAGTTTCATACATTATTACTATTATTATTAAATAGTAATGAGCTTATTTAAAAAAAAAAAAAAAAGATTGATGTAGATGGTGTCAGGTAGGAATGAGATTAGGCGCCTAAGACTGTATGGCTACTATATACAAATGAATGGAAATAAATAGCCCTGTACAATTTTAGGATGACAGACCACAGGAAAAACGAGGAGAGGCCAACCAAGAACCAGATCAATGAGAAAATGGCCGCAAGATTATTGCAGGTATCGGACTGATGAGCTTCAGAAAGCTCTGCTCAGATGGGACAAGGCAACCGAAGTTAAAAAAACGTTTTTTTTTTACAGCATAAGCACTTCATAAAAGTCATAATGTCACTGCTGGAATATATATGACAAAATAAGTAATACTAATTTCTATAGAGACCGAGAACATACCATGGAATGGAAACCACAGGCTTAGATGTAAGAGCGACTCCCAGGATCGAATACCAGCTATGCCACAATGTTTTCTCTTACAACATTAATTGTGAAAATATTTATAACCTATTGCTCAATAGATAAATTTATTGGGTCTAGATTTGGCTAAGCCTAATATTTCATCTCTGTGGTTGTCCTTTTGGACCTCATTAGATAGAGTATAATATTACTCAATTTAACAATGTCAACCTCACTTCAGCTAAATGCGCCAACTGTAAAAGCAACTTCACTCAAGTATTGTGCATTCAAAACTTATCATTCTAATTAATATCTTCCAAATATATAGAAAACTACTCTTAATTTTTGATGTGATATAGTCTCCATTAATTACCATATCTTGTCTCTATGATGATAGATTAAGATATCTGGTGGAATGCACTGGATCATCAGACAGGTTGTGAATGAGTGGAACAATCCCATAAAGTATTTAATAATTAATTATTCTTAATCTACGATAAAATGACAGAATAGAAAATGACCTTTGTTGAGTAAAACCCCCTTATTACAAACTCCTTAGTAAACCATCTTACAAAAACCTTAGTACATTGTATTGTGCTAGTTTAAAATTCAAGTAACAAATATGGAGGAGAAAATTAAGTGAATGAAGAATCTTCTTTGATGAGTCTTTTAAGAAAAGTTGTTTTTTAAATATTTCTTTACAATAATTATTGGCTAATCATCAGCTAAATATAATTTCAATTTTCAATACTCACAGCCTCCTACATCCTTATTTTATTTTCAACTTTCTTACCTTTTAGTAGGTTTAGTTGAATGTCTGTAAAACTAACAGCTAACATGCCCAGCACTACATGAATTCCTAGACAAAACTGTGTGATATCTAAATGGTGATTTATTTCCTATTTTATAGTATTATGTGTTGAATTTTTTTTTTTAATATTTACTGGAAAATTCTACACAGCTTTTAAGAAATAACATAGAAAAACTTTCAAAAATAGGGAAAAGGATTGAGGTCATAAGGAGAATAATAGTTTTATAAATATGTAAATAATATGAAGTTATCAGAGACAAAAAAAGAAAGGAAGTGATCTGGAAAGTTTTGATAGATGGCAATTTCAAAAAGTTTAAGGTGCTCATTTAGAATTTTCACTTTGTTTTTTTGAAACACTAATTTCAATTGTATTCTGTATCATAGAAGGTGCAGTACTCGGAGGATTTGTAGGTTTGAGTAGTCTGAAACGACGGTGGGAACTAATTGTTCACTAGAATGATCATTTGATTCTTTCGTCATTATTTAGCTCTATATATAAAGAAGCAAAGTGAAAATTAAAAAAACAAAAACATTTTAATGTCTGCAGAGGTGCCAAATATCACAACTTTTAATACTAAATTCACAAATGACTGAAATAAAAAAGTATTTAATATTTAGGCAAGAGTCTCTAACAAAACTATCATTATAATTCAGAAACTTTTTTTTTATATTTAATTATAATAATACAATTGTGCAATGTATTTTTATTAATACTTTAAGTTGTCATAATTTAATGGTTACATTTAAGAAATGAAAAATTTCAAAACTTTCCTTTAATCGAAGAGATCCTTCATTTGGCAGAGAGTGACCAATGCTGATAGGGAGCTGGTCATAAACTGTAAAAATTGAATTCACTAAGCTTGAGAGTACAAACGACAACTTTGTGAGTTAGTGTATATATGTTTTTCATTAGTTAAATAATATAATTATAATAATTATGAGGTAAACTAAATTATATCTATACTTAATTATACTAGGCTAAAATTATTTAAGTTATTAGAAATTTAATTTTAAGATAGAAAATAAAACATCTTTTTTATTTCTGAACTTACGCCTGCAAATGTTTCCCTGTTAATTAGAAATACGATAGTCTTATAAGCTGTTATTTGAATTGGCTTATTAGACCTGTTTATAACCAATTTTACCATTTCAGCATCCCTCTTTTTCATATTATACCAAGGTATGTCGTACGCCGAAAAAGCCAATTTTTCACCCTGTCAACATCAAAAAAATTTTTAAAACAAATACAGGTACGTGGTGGTTTCTTCAATAAAATAGTATTTTTATATTTGAGCATCTAACAGTTGAGAAGTTTGAAGCAAATAGGAGACAGCTCCATTTTTTGGGCTAAACGGCACATTTTGTGCAGAAGAAAATATTGTGCGTTAAATGGATGTTACTATTAGTGGGTACACACCTAAAACTGACTTTTTCTTTCAACCCTTTGTGGAATGGCAAAGCATCATTGCATCTTGCTATTTAAGATAGAAAGGTTTGGAGTTTGTGTAAGTCACAAAATTTTTGAGACAAGGCGAAGTTAAAATTTTTACCATTTTAGTGGTCTATCAATATGAAAATTATACAACCCATCTGAAATTTTAAAAGAATATTCCCCTACAATCTGGGTTAGGGGATATGCTTTTTTTGTGCTTGATACCTTTTTTGGTATTGAGTAGGTTTTTTGCAATCAGTATTTATAAATCTCACATGAAGCTCTGTAAGCGACTCTCAATATTGTTCCTTCACTTTCAATGTACTTAAGTCATTGTCAGGGGGGACCCACCAGGGGA
This sequence comes from Acanthosoma haemorrhoidale, assembly GCA_930367205.1. Lineage (NCBI taxonomy): Eukaryota > Metazoa > Arthropoda > Insecta > Hemiptera > Acanthosomatidae > Acanthosoma > Acanthosoma haemorrhoidale. The sequence goes on along the minus strand of OV884013.1, from coordinate 17,801,082 downwards.
AGGTCTCGTGGAGATATTTCAACTAGAGATTCATCCCTATAATTGTTGTTGAAATACTTCATTTTTTATTGGTGCAGGGGCTCCACCAATTCTGCTCTCTTATGCTATAAGTCTGTGTATTTTTACAAATATTTGGTGTGAATATTTCTTAAGTCAAATTACTTTTTTTGTCCCGGCTCTTCAAGCTTCCATTCTTACTATATCAATAATTGTTAATTAATTACTTTTTGCTGTGAACTTATTTTTTATTTGATTGCTTACCTCAGAGATGAGCTCTTCTGCAGCGTTGGTAAGAATGAACAATAGGACGATAACCAACACCACAAAAAATCCCATACCCAACGATTGCACCATATTATCGCTGTCTTTCTGTAAAACAAATGCTTACATACAAACATGTATCAAACTGTATTGTATTATATTTATTTGTTTTAAATAAATATGTTACGGTTTGGTTAGTGATTTCTTTTAGCTACCTGAAGTAAATGATTAATTAATGTTAATAATTAGGAAATTACATTTTTTAACTGTTTTAGTTACAAACAACTTCAGATGTTAAGCAATTAATTTTTCTTCCTTATGTGCTATGTTATTTTAAAACATTGTAAATAGCTATATGCGCTAAGCAGTAAGTTTGAAAAGTGAGCTTGTCCCAACACACAGCGTATTAGAATAATGTAAAAAGGTTGAATTTACATTTCAATACGGTAGCAAACGTTGTATGAATACAAGAGAAAAGATATTAGATGACAAGCACCACATCATCTGTTGGTGTCGCTGGTGGCAGGGAGAAAAATAAAACAAATGATATTCTAATTATATTATTTTGGTGTCCCTCTGTCAATTGAATCCCATTGCCATTGTTCTGCAAAAGTGGGAATAAAGACTGTCGGGTCGCCCCAAGGGTGAGGGCACCCGCCGAGGGCTAGGGTCTCTCCCCACTCCCTGCTGCTGTCCGGCGAGCGCCAAGAAAGAGATAAAATGGGTAAACCTGTGGTCTTTGATCTTTGCTGGTGGTCTAGTCCATAGATTCGGGGCAGATCCGGGGTTTAGGGCAGATTTATTCGTATTGATCTGACTCCATAAGATCTTAGAAGGTGTGCCCCAACTATGTTCAGGAGATGAGGAATAGGGTAGGTATTATAGGCAGTATATGTGGTCTTGGAATTACCACGAATTCACACTCGGCATTCAAGGGTAGGCGAAAACCGTCCGGATCTACAAGGCGAGTGTGAACCGGAGAGAGGCATACTGGATCGCTGATCGCTCTGGGGAGACGCTACTAGGTCAATTATGTAGGGCCCCAGTAGACTGTCGTCCGCAAGGAAGATATTTCTTCCAAGGAGGTGCTAGTTTTAGCGAGACGAAGGCAGAGAATCCTACTAGGAAGGTGTGGGGTCTGATAACGCCGGACTAAAACATAGTGAGGTTAGGAAAAAGAGATGCAGAGGTATTTGAATAAGAAAGCCATGGTTTTGGCAGAGCAGCAAGCGCCAGTGTAGAGAGAGAGAAGAGAGCGGTGTTCTTCAGGTGCTCGGTTCCGAGAGTCTGGCCACAAGCCCCAAATCTGGCCCTCATATAGGCAGGTCATTAACTAGGTGGGGCTAGCCTCGTCGTGCCCCTAGTGGGCTTCACATGTTTCGTGCACTAGTTTCCCCCTCTCTTAATTGACGCTTTTTGAAGGCTTTATTATTATATTGGACCTGACTCCATAAGATCTTAGGTGTTTCCCCCGATAGTGCACTATGTTCAGGAGAAGAGGTACAGGTTAGGTATTATAGGTAGTTTACGTTGTCTTAGAATAATCACAATTTCACATTCGGTATCTGAGGATAGGCGAAAACCGTCCGGATCCCAAAGGTGAGTGTGTCAGACTACTAGACACATTAAGCCCCCAGAGATCGTCATCTCTTCCAAGGAGGTGCTAGCTTTAGCGAGACGTGTAGCCAGAGCATCCCACTAGGATGTAGGGTAGATGTAGATGTAGGGTCTGACAACACCAGACTAAAGACAGCATACTACTTTGCTTGGCAAATTACAGAGGCTTTCATGTCTCATGATTACTGGTGCCATGAGTACAACTCCTACTGCTGCAATGGAAGTCTTATTGAACTTGAATTCACTGCACATAGAAGTAGAAGCGCAAGCCTTGAACGTGGCTTACAGACTTGCGAAATCAGGAACAAGATCCAAAGTCATGACTCACATGGGACATGGGAACTTGTTCAGAAGAATTGATGAGGACGAGGTGCTGTCAATGCACTCTGACCTACAAGTTAAGAAACACACAGACGTTTTATACTGTGCGGAAAACACAAAGACCAAACCACATAAACTGTGTAATGGGATTAATTGCTATACAGACGGCTCACTAACAGAAAACGGATCAGGGGCCGGCATATGGAGGAAAGATAAACCAGAATCTGGGATTTCTATTCCTTTAGGTAGACACACCTCGGTCTTTCAGGCCGAAGTGATGGCGATCAATGCCTGTACCCAAACCTTAATTGGGGAGGGTGTAAGAAACAGACTGATCACAATTTTCACGAATAGCCAGGCAGCCATTGGCGCCCTGAGAAGCTATACGACCAGATCTTATTTGGTTGAGGAGTGTAAAAACAACCTAAACACACTCTCGCTAGCCAATAAGGTTAGAATCGACTGGGTGCCAGGACACACAGGCATCACAGGCAATGAAAAGGCAGATGGGCTTGCGAGGGTGGGCTCAGAACAGACACCTCTTGCACCTGAACCCATATGTGGTATCAGCCTCAGCTACGCTAAAAGGCGTATAAAATTAGCTATAGAGGACAAGGCATGACTCTCTTGGAGAGAAACTAAGAAACAGGAACACTCGAAACTGTTTCTTAATGGACCCTGTAAGAGAAGAAGCTCAGCACTTCTATCAATGGACAGGTGGACACTCAAAAGTGTGACAGGACTCTATACAGGTCACTGTCGGTTAAATAAACACCTCTTTAATTTGGGGATAGTGGGATCACCAATCTGCAGATTCTGCAAGAAAGAGGGAGAAACGGCACGTCATATAATATGTGACTGTGATAACTTAGCTAGAAGGCGATACTTTCACTTTGGTAGTGATCGCATTGTTGACCCCAAACTATGTGAACTGATCGATCCATTCAGTATCCTCAGATTTGCAAAGGCCGTGGGCCTGTCACATATATAGGACAGGGACATGGACGGCGCACAATAGGTCTCACTGAGGCCACGGTGCACACATGCCGGAACAAATAATAAAAAAAAAAAAAAAAAAAAGACAGCAAGGTTAAGGATATAGAGAAGTGAATCGCTAATTAAATAAGAAAGCCATGGCTCGAGCAGAGCAACAAGCGCCAGTGCCAGTGTTCACGTCAAGTGTCTGACTCCGATTGTTTAGAAAAGCTCAGAATTTCTGTCTTGCTTAGGCCGGTCATTCCTGCCTACAGCCAATGAGAATTTCGGCCAATTCTCTGACAGTCTATTTTGTCCAGTCAGTGGGCTACTACGCTGAGGTGAGCTCTTGCCGTGTTGGGGTTGTGAACTAGTCCCCTCTATTTTTTTACTGACGCCGAATATTTATTGATAAAATAAAGAAAGGTAGGTGGGTGTTCTCTGGTCCGCGAAGAGGGTATTTCTAGTTATTCGTGGTGAACAAGTTGGTACAACAATGACTATTTAAGTTACAAGCAAAAAAATTAAATCCATTATGGTATATATAAATACTCACCTTTAGCTGGACAAATAAACCACACACGACGATACCAACAGCATTTATAAAGTTAATGACAACCACTGGAGAAAACAGCTTTAAAAGATCTTCTATGTTTCTGAAATTAAATCTCATTAAATTTATTTATTATTTAATGTCATATATCGGGGATGCAAAATAATTATTAACATGAATTTTTTTGAATATCCTCTGAACTTTTGGTTTTATTTCTGAGAATATATCTAGAGTTTTTTATTTTATTTTAAACTAATGAATAAAAGATTTTTTATAAACATTATTAAATAATTTGATAGAAAGAAGTTTAAACAAAAAATAAATTACCATCAAAAACTTTTATCGAGCGGTACAAAAAATAACCCTTGAAGATACACTAAAACAAGTTTTTTGGGTGATAAGTTACATGATGTAAATTAAAGAATTATATTAATTTGTCATAAATAACATTGAGACAAGGGTTGGGGGACGCTATTTCTGCAGCATGGTGGCAGCAGAAGCAGGGGCTAAGAGAGAGAGGGAGGGGGGGCACGAGAGCCGGAGGCGGTCAGTATATGACGTGATAAAACACGTCAGACACAATGTTTACTAATGATCCCGTGACCACCTCCTGTTGAGGGGTTGAATAATTTTTAATGGACTTCGATGGCTCTTGATAAAATTTGATCCTGGTTAATGATAATTTTACAGTCGTTATGAAGGGTTCTATTGTTGACATAGAAATGTACATTTATTGATTTTCTTTGACCATTATATTGGAAGGATTGATTGCAGCTTGATGTTTCAGGTTTAATAAAATATTAAAAAATAAAATACATTTTTCTATTCTAATTCAAACGTTCTTATTCAAAATTATCAAATTCAATTAAAATCTAACAACGAAAATAACTCAGTATCTTTAGTGCACATAATACTCGGATAACTTTAAATATGACTAAAACATTTATCTAAATGTTTACTAATATCTGTTAAAAAAAAAAATCATTCAAATCCATTATGTACGTATCTCAAAAAATAATTTTTTTTTCTTGAAACTGTTAAAACGAAACATTTGCCACATGAATAACTGGGCATTCATTTTTTCAAATAGCTATTAAGTGTTCATCCGCCTACCTTAAGACGGCTTGGTGAAGTTTGACCCATTTGACCATTTTGTCGTGGAAGCGTGCATGGTCACCAGTCTTGATGAAATCCTGCTTGATAGCAGCCATGGCCGTGTCTAGATACTTCAATATGGCGGCATGACATTTGAAGACGGCCATGAAGAGGCAGTCGTTAGCTGTCTTTCTGCAGGTGCTGCTGACACTGGTGGCTTGCATGAACCACACTATCTCGTAGACGCCAGGCAGCTTGTCGTCGAACGGGCTTCGGACCGGCAGAGGGAGCCGGGTCCGATAATCCCCTGAGAAATATCCAACTGATTAGATCTCTTCAAGTAATTTCTGTCAACGGGGCCAGAAATATGGCATCCGATTTGCAGAAACTGTTGGGACGTTCGAGTCCACGTACTTGTGAGACTTTGGGGTTTTCCTTGAACGTGAGTCGTCGGCTGACATTTCTTTCTGCCCCCATCTTCCTACTGAGGGGTGGCACCAGGTCACATTCCTTTTCGTTTACGGTTTTTGTGCCAGTGAATTGTGCATGGGGACGGGGTACCGTGTGTGGTAACATTAAAATATTTTCCCGTATTTTTGGACAAGTTTTTTCGGAAGAATGGAAATGGAAGTAGAAGCTGCCAGGAAGCGATTTGCTTCCCCTACAGCCACCACGGACAGTGAAGACGAGGGTTTCGAATACCCTAAAATTACAGTTAAGGTCCAGCGACCTACTAAAGTGAAAAACCCGACGAAGATCGGGAATAAATTTCAGGCTCTCGCGTCCGAACCCCGTCGCTCCAGTGACTAAGAAGCAACCACCAGTCATTGTCGCAGGAGAGACTACGACCAATCTAAATCAGATGCTCACAAGCACAAATATAACAAAATTCGCCCCCAGGAAGACGAAGGAGGGCGTAACAATCTACCCGGAACAGGAGGAAGAAAGGAGTAAAATCTTAAAACTGATACAAGCTGGTGGTAAGGAGTACCACACCTTCACCCCCAGAGGCGGCACAAAAAATAAATTTTTTTTAATTCTTGTATTAGATGTCAAAGAGGACATTCAAGAGATCTAAACTACGATAATTGCGACCATACCGGAAGTCGTCGATGTGCGACCCAACAGGTCGCAAACAGGATATTGCGCCAGTAATGCAGGAGATGGAGCCACTTATCAATATTGTCTAATACCCTTATTGTTCAAAATTTGTTAAAAATGTTTAAATAAAGGGGTTGAGGAAAAAACAACATGAACGTCCCCTTATTGTAACCCGAAGGTGAGCCCCATCATCTAGTCCTATTTTACTTTATATAACTTTTAACTACATAAAGATTTGTTAGTTTTTAAGACAATAACTGCTTAAAATGTATGCAATGCAGTACAAGGAGAGATCCAATGATTTGTAAAATTGAAAACAATTTAATGAATCATTTTAAAAATAATTACCCATGGGGTTAGAAAAAAAACAAATAAAAAAAAAAACATGAACGTTCACAACAACTATGGCTGTGCTGATGTCTCAAATATTTCGATCCATCATGTTTTTTACACACATCCTCCGAACACTACGAACTTGTCCTTAAAATGATGATAGAGTTCCGGCCTACCAGAAGACATACATGGGGTGCCACCTTCGCCCTAGTTTGCCACAGGGATGCTAGGGGCTTTGATCTAGTTAGCGTACTCATTCGGATATGTAGGATATATAGTTGCTGTTTGATATGAATACAATTAAACCGGCTTTAAAGAACAAAAGGTGTGCTGACCAGTGCTATACATCCAATTGCACTAGAATACGCGCACCACAAGCCACGAAATACCTTATGGTCCTGCAACAGTGAGCGAGACCCACGAGGGAACCCCGTCTTGTGCACAGATAAAAAAAAAAAGTGTTTAAAAAGCTAAATAATTAAAAAGTCACTGTTGTAAAAGAAAAACAAGAAAATAATCGATGATTGATGCCCTTATGGCTGTCATGTCCTAAAAAAATAATTATGGTTTTGACAAAAACCAACGAAACCCTTAAAATTAATTGGGAAATCTTTAAGAAAGGTATTTATTTAATTATTACTCGCCTGAGATCCAGTCCATGACAGGCACAGGGAGGGAATACATGGTCATGCTGAAGAAGGGGAAGAAGATGAGGAGTCTGGCTAGAGTAGGCAGATTCTGGTTCTTCTCCTTGTAGATCCTGCTGAACAGCACCTCGTGTCCTAGCTTGCTGTCGATTGCGTCCTGGCAGATGGAGTCTGCGGTGTCTGTGATGTGTTTGAGGCGTTCATGCTGCTTCAAGTGGTACACGGTGAGGAGCAGAGAGCAGGGCAGTCCCACTGCGCCGATGCCAAGGGCACACAACTCCTGCAACATGGTTCTGGTTACCCTAAAAAGCTTAAGTGAGTCGCTTAGTCGCTGACATTGACCAACTTCAATGGCTTTTAAGGTCACATGAAAGGAAAATGAATTGTACTCTCGGGTAGTTCCCTATTATGGTGCTGTATTGGAATAAGTGAAGCATGAACTAGAGTTCGCTCCACCTCTTCCAATGGTCTCCTGCATTATTTACTAGTCTCATAGTTCAAGAAACAGTGGCATTCATGGAGTTTTTAAACTTCGAATAGATGCCTACTATATTTGTATAGTTATTTGGAATTCCTTTTGTTAATCTAGGATACAAACACATATATACACCTAGATTAAAACGGTTCTTGCTGGCATCCTTTTGGAACAGATGGGAATAAATTCCAAGGGCGGGTAGCCTAGTTAAATAATCTTGTAGATGAGAGTCTTTTAAAAAACTTTATTATGAATAACAATCAAAACACTGGTATATATACAAATATTAATCAGTTACAGCGTTAGAACATACTTTAGTGAATGCTTAGGCACAAGTGATGGTGTCTGGGCCCTAAGCAGGTCAAAAAAGGGTTGGAGGGGAGGAATGGTCATTTAAAAAAAACAAGGGGATCATAAGTCTCAACTAAGGGACACGTTTTTACTAAAAATGTACGGTATAATGAGCATTGTATAACTGGCCAACGAATTTAAGTTTTACTGCTCTCATTGTACTTTTCCTTTTTAAAACATTACTGTGTTTTAAAAAACTCTATAAAATCAAGAGTTGTGAAACTTTTGAATTCCTGTAATGGTAAATATATTTTTCCACATGCCATAACTCTCGCTGTAAATAATTACAGTAAATAAAATGTATTGTGCTTTTTTTTTAAATCCCTCAGCCAAATGTCTCCAATTCTTCCAGAATGGAATCATGCGAAAAGGGGTCCGACATACCTCTTTCGAGAGGTTGAAGAACGCTGACCTGCACCCGTTGCTTGGTGTGCCGTCGGTGGGTGAGTTCATCCACTGGAGACACATTAAGTTTTTTGACTCGTTGCAGCACCTGACAAACTCAGTGTTAACCACTATGACCCAACCACCCCTCCCGCATCGATGGCAACAGACTGTCGGGGAAAAATTAGGATAAGAATTAGTATGTAAGTTAGTTTTAAGGTTGATCAAAAAGGTGAGCCCCATCACCTTTATTAGTCAGTTTAGTCCAGTCATGTATAATGTATATCATTGTACTTGTTTATTCATTATATAATTTTTATAAAATAACCAAACCTGTATATAATGTAGTGATGCTACAGGAAATACAAAATAATTTGTGAATAGATTCACCTGAGGATCTATAATTATATATAGTTGTGTATGGGGGAAAAAAAAATCCCTCATTGTACCTTAAGCGTATTTAGTTATCTAAATTAATAATTTTCTTTTGAAATAGCGACCGCTGGCAATGGGTTGCTCAAAGGTACAGAGGGCAGTGGAGAGATTAAAACAATGATCGCCATTGTCTGGCAAATAAAATAGCTAATAAAACGAAACTTATGGCTTTAGATAGATATTTGAAAAATAAGTAAATTAAAAATTCAAAAAAATTAGTCTGTTTTGATTAATATATAATATATATTGAGGATTTAAACGTTAAAACTTTTTTTGTCTTCATAACGAAACGTTCAATTGACACATCATACTTGACTTGATTCTCATTTTTTATCTATGTCAACGATTCATTTTTAATGTTCAGTGGCTACTTAATGCTTGACATGGTCTGCGTTACATCAGGCGATCTCTCAGCAGATAACATTCCTGCATATAGCAATTCAATTAGTCTTATCAATACTTATCGCTTTGAGATATAATAAATTAATAATGAAAAAGTCAATTAAAAGTCAAAATCAAGTATAGTTTCAATTATGGGGTCGTCACTAGGGGGGTGCCTGGTCACCCTAGCCCTAGTGACAAGTGAGGATTGTTTGAGTTTATAACCTGGACAATCGTTTCATGACGGCGTTACTATCTGCCTTCATTTATGATAGGTATGTGCCCCGACAATGCACTATGTTCAAGAGAAGAGGTACAGAGGTTTTTATATAAAGAATTAGTCAAGTTTTCAGAGTTCAAACGGAAGCCACGCGTCAACGAGTAGAGGTCACAAGAGACTGATTTACATGGCTAGGAGCCCGCCTTAAGTACCCTATCCAGCCTTGTCTACTGGGAGGGCTGGCAAGGGTTGGTTAGGCCTGCGGTTGGTTCCCACACATGTGGTGAAGTACCCGCGACCGACGCCTAATTACCCGGCCAGCCCTGTCCCCTGGGAGAGGCTGCAAAAGGGTTGCTTACTTAGGACCTGCGGGTTCCCTCACTCATGTGGTGAGGTACTTGCGACTGACAGCTGGTGACCCATCTCGTGTAAATACTTGGCCCTCGCCTTTTATTGCTTACCACATGTACAATGATTTACATTTTTTCATGTTATTTACATTTGTCTATAATACATTTAGTTCATGTTATTTACGTTTGCTCACAATATATATATATATATACAACAGAGTATAGGGTGATTTATCTTATGTAGTTAGCGGTCGCTACAGAACTGTTGATCGGAGGCAGATAAGGAACCGGTAATATTTAAATTAAATATTGGGAAAGTTTATGAACGACAAATGTGGACGGGAATAGAGCTCTAAAGGTTTGAAGCACAGATAGGTAATGAACGGTTAAGGGAAGCAGATTTACAGATCGGAAGGGTAAGATCTAGTGTTGCGGGATTTGATAGTTGATTTTTAATTAGATGAGGTTGTAAAGGTTAGGAGACTTTTAGTTATGATAGTACTGAAGTGAACGAATCTAAGGAAGTATTGTCAGTTAAATAATCTTTGTAGAGGAGAGTCTTTTAAAAGAAAAGAAAGAAAAGCTTTATTATGTAGTACAAGCAAAACATTGGTATATACAAATATTAAGGGTTACCTTACTACATACTGTCTAGTCAAACTTGCAGGTGGAATGTCTAGGCACAAGTGAGGTTTGGGGCTAAAGCTGAGACTTATATGTATAGGAAAAGGATAAGATTCTGGGAAGAGGGAGGGAGGTCTTGGAGGAATGCGGTTGCTTACATAAAAATAACAGTAACCATCAGTGACTTCCATGAAGTCACCAGGCAGGTATACAGTTCTGCTCAAGCCCCTTCTACTTTTAGCATTATAGATAATATTAGCATTATAAAACTGTTGACAGGCAGAAGAATACAACCAAATTGGAGTAGTGCCGGGAAATGCGAAATGATCTATTGATATCGAGTATAAATCTAAGGAAGCAATTCATCAGGCACTTCAACCGAGCCTCGAGATCAGACAGGTCACCATACACCACACGTCCGTAATCAAAATGGACGAAGAGGAAGCCAGGAGTATGAGCAGTTTAAGGGTGGAAATGTGGTTTTTCCAGTATAGAGTCTGGGTAATAACCAAATCTACAGTTTTGACTGAAGTAGAGAATTGGATAGGTTGACCAGCGATGTTAATGGTGGGAATGTCATTAAGTGTTTTGAGGAGGGGACATGAACCAATGACGATTGCCTTGGAATGGTCCGTATTCAATCGAAGATTAGCTAAGGTCCAGGCCTTCCTGAATCAATGACTAGGAGGGAAGGATAGGTAAATTTGAGTCTTCGGCATAAAGGTGGAATGAGCAGTGATATATAGTATAATATATATTGAGGATTTAAACGTTAAAACTTTTTTTTTGTCTTCATAACGAAACGTTCAATTGACACCTCATACTTGACTTGATTCTCATTTTTTATATATGTCAACGATTCATTTTTAGAGTTCAATGGCTACTTAATGCTCGACATGGTCTGTCTTACATCAGGCGATTCATTTCATTTCATCATGCATCACTTGAGAATGACAACGAGAATATCTGAAAATCATGTTTTAATTGTGGCCATAACACCTCTCAAAAATGACTTTTTCATTATTCATTTATTATATCTCAAAGTGATAAGACTAATTGAATTGCTATGTGCAAGAATGTTATCTGCTGAGAGATAACATATATAGATAGATGTATGGAGGTCGTTGATGTAGACATAGAAAAGTAATGGCGAAATAGATGAACCCTGAGCTACACCCTAAGACCATGAAAGGGGTTGGGATGGAGGTTGATCAGGGATGAATAATACCTGGAAACAATTGGAAATTGATGAACCAGCTGACGGCACTGTAAGAGAAAGGCATTGACACTAGGTACTAGTTTTTCAATTGTCGGTAGCTTTCTTCATATTTATTTAAAGCTGTAGCGACCGCTAACTACATAAGATAACTCGCCCTATACTCTATTGTATATATATATTGTAAACAAATGTAAATAACATAAATAAGTCATTGTAAATGTGTAAACAATAAAGAAGTCACAGCTGCAAGTTAAGACCGCTACCCCACATCAGGTAGAAAACGACCCTGTCGGGGTCTGCCCTTCAGCTGCCTACACAAAGCCCCACCGCATACTGGGGCCTCATTGGATACAATAACGAAGCAGATCATTGGGCCTAACGAGCCACCACTAACTATAAATAGGGACAGATCTCGGGCTGTAATTCATTCTCCTCCTGACGAAGCTACTGATGACTTGCAGCTGCGATGGTATTCAAGAATTTGGTCTTCTTCCTTATGAAAAACCTCTGCATCTCTTTCTCTCCTCACCTCGCTACGTTTTAGTCCGGCGTTGTCAGACCCCACACCTTCCTAGTGGGAATCTCTGACTTCGTCTCGCTAAATCTAGCACCTCCTTGGGAGAGACCTCTCTCTAGTGGAGAACGGTTGTCGTGGCCCTGAAAACTTACCAAGCAGTGTTCCCCACGGCGATTCAGTCTGCCTCTCTCCGGTTCACACTCGCTTTTGGGATCCGGACAGATTTCGCCTACCCTCAGATACCGAGTGTGAATTCGTGGTCATTCCAAGACCACACAAACTACCTACACTACCTACCCTATACCTCTTCTCCTGAACATAGTGCATTGTCGGGGCACATACTTATCATATATGAAGTCAGATAGTAAGACCCGCCATGAAACGATTGTCCAGGTTATAAACTGAATCAACCCTCACTTCGTCACCAGGGCTAGGGTAACTAGGCACCACACACGTCACAACCCGACAAAGCATTTGGTGTTAGCGTGGAAATCGTATCTGAAAATAAATCAAATTCAAATTTCGCATCATCTTTTTCACTGAACAAATTTCTAACTCATCATACTGAAAGAAAAAATAATTGACATGATACAAAAATAATATTTTCCCCATCAATGATTAAGTTGGCTTACCGTAAAAGAGAGGCCTCCAAAAATGGTGTATAGATAGGTGAAGAAGATAAAGGTGTTATTGACAATCAGGTAAATGTCATTGATACGGTACAAGGCTCTGGTGATAGGCGAGGGTGGATTTTCCATCCAGGGCGACGGGAAACCCATTTTCCTCACATCTCCAACCAACCCCCTGCAACAGATACAAATATAAAACTTTATCACACGTAATCCTGTTTTTCCCCTGGTAAATGCTTATATTTTACGTCCCCGAATCTAACAACAGAATAATGTCTAAATAAAAATGCATTGGCTCTTATTTTTTTTGTCCCAAACTTCAAATGTTGAAAGACGCCTTCATTACAATTTGACATTAGCAAATCAATTATTGTTTCAATTATCAATTTTGTTTCATTTTATATATAAAAATATGAACATCCAAACATTTTAATTGCCCAATCATCCTCGAAATACTGATTTGTGTCCTATTGTCAGTGTATAATGACCAGTTAATAGCTAAATAAGTTTTGTAGAGGAGAGTCTTTTAAAAGAAAAGAAAGAATAGCTTTATTATAAATACAAGCAAAACACTGGTATATACAAATATTAAGAGTTACTTTACTACATACTGGGTGGAATGTCTAGGCACAAATGGGGTCTGGGGCTAAAGCTGAGACATATATGTATAAGAAAATGATAAGATTCTGGGAAGTAGGGAGGTCTTGACAGGCTGCGGTTGTTTAAAAGAAATAACAAGGGTTCTGCTGAAGCCCCTTCCACTTGTTGTTATCATTATAAAACTAATGATCAAATATTAAACGGTCAAAAGACTGCCTTTGCCATTCGGTTGAAGATGATCTTCAAGAGTTCGCAATCTTCATGCTGGAAGTTCTGGGATGATTCAGTTCTAAAGAATGTTTCCCTTTAACCTTGGCAATGATTATTTTGAATGCAGTGGTGTCATGGTAATTCGTTCTTGTTATGTTGTATTCTTTATCAGCATCATAATTACCCTGTAGACTATAATGTGAAGTTTCATACACAGGTCTTTTCTGTTGGACATTGTATGTTGCTCCAATAGTTGAAAAGGTGCAGTCGGATGGGATTTGATGCTTTTCAAGATTGTATGGGCTTAATAAACCTCAAGGTCTATATTTTCATCGCATTAACCTGATATAATAAATTGAAACTGAAGGGTAACTTTAGGTTTCTATTTTAATAGTACAAACCACATTATATATTGGTTTTTAGAAGCTTCTATGAAATTTTCTTATGGCATGAATAATAAGAATGTAGCAAGTAACTCTATTTATAGCAGTTTTTGTTTTAATTCGAATATCTATTTTACAAATGTCAAGATTAATTTAGTTTTTTGTTTTAAATACCGATGGTTTTTTTTTCATTTAAAATTGATTTTCTTGAAATATGTTCAAATGAAAGTAAATAAATAACACTTGCGGGTTCCTCCACGAGTTTCTTAAATAGATAATGAATGTTGTGAAAATACTATGTGGTAGTTTCCAACCCAGGTTTAACATTATATCTAAGTCAATATTTTAGCTATGTACAATTTTTTTTATTTCTTGAAAAACCAATTACCTAATAAGTTTTTAAGAAACTCTCCCTGGTTCATGTGAGTAATCTCAGCTATTTTTTTTTGTCACTTTCGTAAAGAAATACTTATTGTAATGATTCATCTTAGCACAATAAAAAATGTTGTATGTACAATTAAGTAAAATGATGTAAAAACAATTATGTTCGTCAAAATAGAAAATTTATCTTAGATATTTTCTGTTTATCGAGTTCATTTATATTGAGGGGTCAATATATGCACCTCGGCGTTTTGTTGATGTTTTGATTTTAGAGATTTGTTGAAAACCTTGGGTGGTCAATCAAAACTGGTTAATCACAGCACGAACAATATAAAATTCCCTCATCACTATTAAATGTACTGCCAGGAAACAGGGAATAGAAATTATGAATGAGGGAGTCCGTGAATTTAGAAAAGTAAACTATTCTCAGCCTAATGAGCTCACAAAACCAAAAATCCAACACTTGGTAGTCATTTCTCCGAAATTCTCTACCGACCAAAGATGTATAATTCCTAAAGAAATATGTACTTAAATATTTAAAAACATGTAATCTCATAATAGTACAGTAGGGGGAAGGTGTTGTATCTCGGAACGTTTAGACATTTTAATGCGAATTATTTATTTTTAATTATTAACAATTTTTTTTTTTTTTAATTAGATCCCGTCCCCTTTCTATTATTAACAATGTTTTTTGTTTTTTTCCTTAGCTCTCAAACTTATAAAAATAGGATGTGGGAAAAATTATTTTGGGCTAATGAGTGCCTTTCACTAAGGGGAGTCCCCCATTTGAAGAATGTATGAGAAGGATATAGGGTGTGGAATTAAGAATCTTAAGATTAAGATTAACAATGAAGTTTTATCAATATTTAAATATCTACGTACTGTATATATTTTTTGGGAATGTGTATAATACTGCTTTACGTTATTTTTCTTATAAGGGAAAAATGTTTGATGGTCCTAAATGTGTTGGACCACAATCTGGCACCAAAGTAAAATTCAAATCACAACGACATTATCATCAACTCGGGGTTTTTTATATAATTTGTTTTTTCCTTTAGCAAACTGTTAGGCTAAAATTCAGACATCCCTTAACGTTAAGCCATAATGAAGATGGGTAGATTTTTTAATATGCTCAACTAAAATGATATCCTTCTCATCAAAAAACACTTTTTTAACTTATTTATTGTTATTACAAAAAAACCTTATATCCTGATTTCTCATATGAACAAGATCGCCTTTGAAGTATTCAATTGACTAGTCATTTTTTTTTTTTTATCTCCAATCAATTTTACTGCTTTCTCAATATTGTCTTTTACAGTAGGTTTTCTGTACAACAACAAGCATCAACCAATAGTAATTAAATAATCTGTTCCAGACTTACCTTACTACATTAAAGTTAGAGGAGATTTAATTGTTGCATATAACCTGTGATTTAGTATACAACTAAAAGAAATAGCATTTTATAATTGGATTTAATGAAAACTTATTTGGTTATAATAATTTTATCAGAGGTGTTATACACTTGGTCATATTTCAATAACAGACAACCAGCCATTTTGAGTTTAGTCTACAACATAGATTAATATCATTACTTAGAATAGAATAGAATAATTTAAACGACTGTACTGTCGAAAAATCACGAAAAGAAAATTTAGTCACAAGAGAGGAAAATGAGTAAATGGAAAATATTTACGTTCAACGGGCGAAAGGTAGTTTTAATTTTCTCCCAGTTAGTCTCTGGAACTCACATCAACTAAAACAACTTGGTGAATGTTTCTGTAGGTAAAAGAACAAACCACTACGACTGGTTTTAAAATAACCAAACAGTTAGAGCCATCACAATGACTGTTGGTCTGACATACAACGCCGATGGTATAGCAAATGGTGCTCTGAGGAAAACCTTTAAATGCATATAAATCCCCAGGTAATGTAACAATCACATAACAACCCAATATGCTTGGGGTAGGACTATACCGGTAGTGGTTGATGAAGAGTGGTGGTTTCATGGTGGCGGTCCAATCAATCAACCAATGGTTCATCCGGCCTCCGAAGCAGGGCAATTATTGTCCAACCTACTACGCTCATAATTCATCAAGTCTCCGCCCACACCAAATTGCAGGCTATGACTATTACCGCCGTTTAAACATTGATAAAACTGTGGCCTCAGCTCAGTATTTGGAAATGAATGATTTATATAGATATCAATCGGCCTTCAAAATGGCGCTTTAGATGGCCAGGACCAAACCGAGCACTCCAAATATCGATCGATCTCATGCAGAAAGAACGAAATGTATTCTGCTTCCTTTGTGTGAAGGAGGTGTCGTAGCTATTTTCTCTTCTGTACTGTCTGTAACAGTTAAAGTATGTTGCGATTCGGAGAAAATATAATTTTCTACACCAATTGCGGAGGTCTATTTTGCGGTTTAAACTGAAATAAAAATAGTGAATGTTTTAAGAAGTCTTAGGTAGTATTTTAGTGCATAAGTGCTTCGTAGGCTGATCAAACTGTCATCCTCGGGGCTGGGTCATCCGGCACTTCTTTCAGTAGTAAGACATGACCAAGATCTATTTTAACTATTTCAAAATACCTTTAAATAAACCTTCAAACCAACATGTCTCACTCGTTCCAGCTGTTTTTTATTTATTTCCGTTTTGTTTGTATATTCCAGATAAATTTAATAACTTGATCAAGTTTTTGGTAAAAAGCTTTGCTAGCTGTCTGTGGCTTGCTCAAACGCCTGTTTTTCCCATATCCAATTTTGTTTATTTTCTTAGGTTTTGATCTGTATACATCTCTTTTTATAACCGAGTAAATGATAAATACTATTTAAATTAAATGATCTTTTGCTGGGTGATTAGAATTGGGTAGGATGTAAAGTTGAATGTTCACTGCATTTATATGACAAATGAAAAAAAAAATATATTAATATAGTACATAAATAAAAAAAAAGTCTAAAAATATACAACTACATTTTAGTTTTCAAGTTTTTTCTTCCATTTAAAAAGATTAGATGGCTTTTTCAGAGCCCTCAGCGTCCAATGTTATATAAAAAAAATTGAAAATAGATGAGGAGAAGGACAAATGGTCAAATTGATAAAGAGTGATGCCTTCTTCAAAATCAATCGGAATCATAACTTGTGAAACAAGTTTTATAATACTAAGAATATTGTAATGCTAATGTTATATGTAATGCTAAAAGTAGAAGCAAGCCCCTTCTACTGTTTACCTGCCTCGTGACTTCATGGAAGTCAACGATGGTTCCTGTTATTTTTAAGTAAGCATCTCTTCTTACTTCCCTTACTCCCTATTCCCAGAATCTTACCCTTTTCATATAAATATATGTCTCAGCTTTAGCCCCAGACCCCACTCGTGCCTAGACCTTCCACACAGTATGTAGTAACGTAACTCTTAATATTTTTATATACCAGGTTTTCGATTGTACTTCATAATAATGCTTTTCTTTCTTTTCTTTTAAAAGACTCTCCTCTACAAACACTATTTAACTAATGATGAGCGATTTCCTTTCAAAACATTGCTGTATTTTAAAAAAATGCGATAATAAGTCAAGAGCTGTGAAACTTTCTATAAAGCTACAATGATTGAGGCCTGGGAGTAGGCTCGGGAGAAAGCATACATATTGCACAAAGTAACAGTGAACATTCCAAAACTGTGTTATTAACGTTTCGCTGTAGAAACCGGAATGATCCTGCGATTCGTGTCATTAGTTATTCCGAGTAACGTAACTGGAGAATGACGACAATATACCCCGGCAATGTTGCTGGACCATACGAAGGAAGTTTAATATGATCACAAACAATTAGGTGTTATTAATTTAGTAATTACTGCATCAAATAGCTAGTCAGTTAGTAATTAAAAACGTGGTGTTTTTCGTTAGGGATTGTCGTTATGTAGGTTCTAGGTTCAGATTACGAAAATGAAAAGTCAATTTATTTCATATCCAAAAACAGACGTCTATAATCTATAATATAATTAATAATTAAAGAAGGAGGAGGAATCTCGTGGCTGTTATTTCTGCATAGTATAGAATACTTCCAGGGTACCAGGGGGGGGGGGATACCAAGTAGCAAAAAATATACACAAATGAATTATTTCAATAAAATTATTTTTAATAATGAAATAATTATACTAATGAAAATCTGGACATACGGAATAGAGCTATGGGGGGACACCAAAAAAGTCGAGCATTAAATGAATCCAATCCTTTCAAACAGAAGTCCTGAGAACAATAGAAAATGCCCCTTATTACGTCAGCAACAAAACCCTTCATAAGCGATCTTAATACACTTTTGAACTCATCCCTTCCAAGTCAACCACCCTAATCCCTTAGCATAGTCATTACACGGCGCCACACACCCCTACAATCCTCCTCGGAGACTAAAGCGACAGTGGCCTCGTGGCAGTCCTGGCAATGGCCAGTTTCTTCAATCATGTTCTGAGTGTCTCAATTAGCCTCCACTGGCTCGTGTCCGGTGACGCGGCAGATAGAGGATCGTGGGGGACATCCCAAGACTTCGCAATCTAAAAAAAAACAATCTTTATTGTGATCAAATTACAATCTGCCTTATTGGGCAGTAAGTAATTGTGGTCAATGTTCACATTCATACGGTATTTACAATTCTTCATTCACTCGCACTGATGTTATCACCTCGAAAGCAGATTTTTTTTCACGTAATGTCGCTATGCATTTACAATTTGTGAATATTTCGTTTTGAAAACACTTGTGTCATTGGCGTAGAATTGTTTTGATCGATCGTTGTTATATGATGAAGGTTTTCAAGGAAATGTCAAATGCGGTGAATCAAAGCCCGACTATTGACAAACCTCAAATGAATAATGTGAGCTCATATTTCACTGTAGCTTTGCTTAATAAATATTTACGGTAGAGCCCGGACTGTGTGGCGATGTTCGTACTAAAGCGACAGATGAAATGCTTTCTTAAATTCGTTTATATTATATCAAAGTTTTAATATTTTATTGTGCCGAAAACATTTTTAAAATAAAATTTATCGGTAAACCTAAGCTAGATCATTTAATTTTGAAAGACAACTAACTCCTATTACGATAAACAATATCATTTCATTTTTTTTATGGTTTAAATCGATTATCAGTGACCGAGAATTTTCGACAAATAGTACTTAGTATTTTCGATAAAACAAACACAATAATAAAATTTTAATTTCTATTGAAGCCTTATATATATGCATGTAAAAAAGTTGGTAAAAATCTTTTATGTAATAAAACATAAATGGCAATTGGTTCTCGCCTCAGTTTCTATTCTATTCATGTCGAGAATGTAATCCGTTCCATGAGAACTGTGGTTTAGGTCGCTAAGTGAAAGAAAATCTGTACATGCATTTTCCCATTTATTTCTCTACCACTGGCTCGTATCCGGTGACGCGGCTGCCGGAGGAGCGTGGGGGACTGTGGGAAGAATAGTATGAACCAGTAAACAACATGCAAGTCACGCCCCAAGTTGTAGTTCCAACAGATATTAAACCCAAATCAACAACGAAAGGCCATGTACTCGAAATGTTTTTCATGATCACCATTAAGGCATGTCTAGTATGAATACGTACATGTTATGTTTTCGACTAATGAAGGTGATATTGGCCAAGTAAACAAATTAGTACTTAAAAGTCTAAAGCTGTCTGTTCAATCAACGATGCATCGATGTAACGGATTTTAACTTCAGTTTTCATAAACGGCATTGGCCTCGTGACCTGCTATAAATGCGTGACAGTGGGAGTCCTGGCAATGGTCAGTTTCTCCAATCATGTCCTGAGCGTCTGTGGCTCTCACCCTCTTGGCCTCCGCTGGCCCTTATCCAGTGCCGCAGCTGACGGCGGAGCGTGGGGGACTTCCCAAGACACCGCTTCCTCTTTCCCATGCAAGGGAGGTGACAACCATGTGGATTTGGTAGGTCTGGGCTGTTGGTATATACTGTTTGAATGAGCGAGTGAATGAAAATTGTAAATATGGTATGAATGAGAACCTTTATCGCAATTAATTACTCCCTAGTAAGGAAAATTGTAGTTTTAGCACAATAAAGAAGTTTATATTTCTCTACCGATTTTGATGAAGTTTTAGGAACAGTGCAACATATTGAAATTTGTTTTTTACTTTGGCTTAAATTAGTCCAATATCTTGGGTCGACCTTAGAAAGATCCCTAACTGTCTCAGAAAATATAAGCAGAAAAACTGAGAAAAAAGCTATATAATCCCTTATTTTAACAAAAAAATTTCAGTTAAGTCCTAAAACCAAGTTACGCTCTAAAAATGATTCGTCCGATTACTCGTGAGTTATACTTCACCAATATGGAGGAGCTCCACTTGCAAAACCAACTGCAGTAAACTAGAAAGAATCTAAAACCTAGAAATGTCTATCATCAATGACTACCCTAGCAACACAAGTACAACCGCTATTCTCAACGGCTTACAACTCCCCACAGTTGAAGATTTGCCGATTCTTAAACTGAAACATATTACACAAAACGGTCTCGGAAAATCCCCTAATGAGGGAGATCGCTAACTATGGCAAACATCCTCCCAGGAGATATACTCATAAAGTAACTAAACATCTGTTACTAAATTAAATGATGTATTTAGAGTAGGGATTCCACAATCCAAGTAAGAAAAATAGATTAATTACACTACCCCACCAAAAAGCGGTGCACTTAGGAAAATTCAAATATTTTCTTCCAACTAGAATTATTTCGGCTTTCAATTATTTAAAATTAATATTTAACGTTTTCTGTAACTTCCGGGACAGCCTTCGGTGATCCTAGCTCGGCGTAGTTGGGAAGATTTACATGGGTTATTTTTAGCATACCGCAAGTTTCTTATAATTAGGAGGGAATCCTTAGAAGTGTAGTTGGGGGATAGATTTCTTTAAAAATTCACCACCTGCACCATTTTTGCCGGGAGCCACGTTAAAAGAATAGAAAGAATAATGCTCGCGCTCTTGGTCAGCCTCCACTGGCTAGTATCCGGTGACGCGGCTGACGTAGGAGCGTGGGTGACTTCCCAAGACTCCGCTTCCTCTTGCGCATGCGAGGGAGGTGACAACCATGTGGACTTGGGAGGGCTCTGGGCTGTTTGGAAATACAGTATGAATGAGTGAATGCAAATTGTAAATATGGTATGAATGAAAACATTTATAACAATTATTTATCGCCTAATGAGGCAGATTGTAATTTAATCATAATAAAGTTGTTGTCATTATTAATTGTAATTTAAAAATGTTTTCGAAGGTGGAGCAAGTAGCTTGAGCTTGTGTTGTTGCTTTAGTGGAAGAAGGTCGAAGCCAATGATATGCAGCCCGTGGGTTTGTCTGAAACTACTGTTCGTAGAGCAATCACACGTTACCATGAGACCGGTATGTGCAATCGCAGACCCGGGACCAGGTCGGCCGCGAGTGACAGGGCCATGAGATGACCGGTTTATTGAGTTTGTTATGTGATCGATTCACAAAAAAAAAAACAGGTTTTCAGAGCAACGTTCTTTAAAGTAAAGTAAATTACTTGTATCATTGAGTTGTATTTGTTATACCCTGTGACCATTTAGGGCCATATATGGATCACACACGATAATATGGATATCGATCACGTGGGAAACAAATACTACCAAAAATGTATATGATATGTTACTTCGTTCAGAGCCCAATTAATTATTTATTAAGCTAATTAATTGTTAAATAATTCATTAAGGATTATCTTCGAGCATATTCTAGTTTTATTATAGTGACTGGAATGCCAATGGTGTTCGAAATCACACAAACGAACTGACAACATTACTAAATGAAAAAAACATTGACGTTGCACTCATTACTGAAACGCGACTGACTGCTAACAGATCCCTCAAAATCCCACAGTACCAGATTTACAGAACAGACCACCCTGATGGAACATCACATGCTGGTACTGCTGTCCTTATCCACCATTCCCTTTCCCACCACATCGTCCCATTGATTGCCCATGATTTCCTACAAGCCACAGCTGTGTCAATCCGCACATTTTCCTTCCCCCTCACCATAGCTGCAGCGTATTGTCCACCTAACAAGTCTATTTCCAACTCACAATTTACCTCCTTTCTTAACTCAATTGGACATCACTACCTTGTGGGTGGAGATTTCAACGCAAAGCACCAACAGTGGGGCTCTAGAACCACCAACTCCCGAGGGCGAGCTTTGTTATCTGCACTCTTATCCACAAACTCCACCCCTCTCCCTCCTCAGACTCCTACCTATTGGCCTGCAGATCCCTATCGAAATCCTGACATCCTTGATTTCTTCATCCACCATGGAATAGGATCGATAAATTCGTCCACTACACGGCTCGATGACCTGTCGTCCGACCATAGCCCTCTACTCCTCACTCTTTCGTTACACCCCATCCCCAAACTACCTCCTCCCTCATTCATCAGAGGTCCAGTCGACTGGGACCACTTCCGTGAACTTCTAACTAATTCCATTGACCTCAAAGTTACCCTAAAAACACCTCATGATCTAGACCATGCCGTACATTCCCTTACTACCTTAATCCAACAATGTGCATGGAATGCTTCAAAGCCTCGACCTTCCCCGTATGCCCAGAACAAAACTTCTTTACCTCAAAACCTACTCGACCTTATCCACATCAAACGCCGCTCCAAAGCCTTATGGCAAAGAACCCGACACCCTGCCGATCGCCGCTGTTACAATCAAAACTGTAAATTGTTAAAGCGAGAGTTGGCAACCTTCCGATCCCAAACATTTAATTCTTACCTATCCTCTTTATCCACTCAGGACAACTCTCTTTGGAGAGCTACCCAAAATATCCTAAAATACCATTATGTATCACATCCACTTCGTCGTGGCGATGGGTCCTGGGCTGCGTCAGATGGAGAGAGATCTGAAGCATTCGCACAGCACCTCTCACATACTTTCACACCTCATCCCAACCAGCATAATCCATCCCACGATACGAAGGTCGAAGATTTCCTTATTTCTCCGATTCCTCTTTCACTTCCTCCAAAGGCAGTCAATCCCTCCGAGGTCCAATACCACTTAAAAAACCTACCACTCCGTAAATCTCCTGGATACGATCTTCTCACTGCTCAGATCCTTCGACAACTCCCACCCAAAGCAATAATTTTCCTCACCTATATATTTAATTGTATCCTTAGAACCACCCACTACCCACTTCTCTGGAAATATTCCATTATCGTCCTCTTTCAGAAACCTGGAAAGTCCCCAAATGATCCCTCATCTTACCGCCCAATCAGTCTACTTCCAATCCTTTCAAAAGTTTTTGAAAGAATCCTACTCAAACGCCTTTTGCCTATAGTTGAATCCAAAAACCTTCTTCCTAACCATCAATTTGGCTTTCGCTTCAGACACTCCACTGCTCAACAAGGCCTTCGCGTTGTTGACCATATATCCTCCGCACTTGAAAGCAAACACTACTGCACGGGTGCTTTCTTGGACGTAGCTCAGGCTTTTGACCGGGTATGGCACCCAGGTTTGCTTTACAAACTAAAAATCTCCTTACCGCAGACCCTTTATCTAATCCTTCAATCCTATCTGTCTAACAGGTTCTTTCGGGTCCGTTGTGGTTCAGAATACTCCGATTATTACCCCATAGAAGCAGGAGTTCCTCAAGGCAGCGTCCTTGGCCCTATCCTGTATACCCTTTTCACTGCTGACATTCCGTTAAGTCCTAGCACCTTCCTTGCAACTTTTGCTGACGACACAGCAATTCTCTCGTCACATCCCAATCCGTCAACGGCATCCTACAACCTCCAAAATCACCTCACTAAGATAGAGAAGTGGTGCAACATCTGGCGCATCAAGGTCAATGAAGGCAAATGCGTTCACACCACATTTACTCTCCGTCGAGGATCCTGCCCGTCCGTAACCTTCAATTCAATTCCACTTCCCATGTCCAATACAGTTAGATATCTAGGTTTTCATCTAGACAAAAGACTGACTTGGAACCCTCACACAAGACTTAAAAGACAAGAATCGAACAGACGGTTTGGACAGTTATACAGACTACTGAACAGAAACTCTAACCTCACACTAGAAAACAAACTCCACGTATACAAACAGTTATTAAAACCAATTTGGACTTACGGAATAGAGTTATGGGGGACAGCCAAACCATCGAACATCAAACGTATCCAAACATTCCAATCCAAAGTCCTCAGAACCATAGTCAATGCACCCTTTTATATTAAAAACTCATCCCTTCACAGAGATCTCCATGTACCAACTGTCCTCGACCTTATACCCTCAAGATTTTCCAAATTTCACCAAAACCTTTCCGCACATCCGAATCCTTTGGTCGACTCCATATCCAGTAACATTCATCCTTACAATCCTCCTCGACGCCTAAAACGGCGGTGGCCTCGCGACCTATTATAAATAGACATTCTATGTCATGGGGTCCTGGCACTGGCCATCATCCCCACTCATGTCCTGAGCGTGTGTGGCTCTCTTGCCCTCTCTGTGGCCTGCGCCGGATGGTGCCACGGCCGGAGAGGGGGCGGGGGGAGCTTCGCTGCTTCCGGCCTTTCCGCCAGCTTGCTGGGGGATTGGCTTCGGGGGCGGGGGGGCTCCTGGGCTGAATCTGTATGTATATAGGTATGAATGGACTGTATATAGGTATGAATGGAATTGTATATAAGGTATGAATGATCTCTCAGCACAATTATTAATGCTGGAAAAGGCAAATTGTAATTTTTTTTCAATAAAGAATTTATAATTTCAATTATAGTGACTGTTTTAGCAATAGATTTCCACCTTGCCTTAAAATGTACAAAGTTTCCATTATTGATTTTTAAACATTCGATTTCACTTAACCGTGAACTATACTTTTATTCCAACTGTTCCAAATTTTGTTTAGACGAAGTCTATTGATTGTTAAACCAAGTCCGCTTATTAAACTCTAGTCAATTTCCACAATTAATTAATGATTACATTTCACGACTCCATTGACGTGTTTTTGTTGTATTTATTTGACTATTGTCCAAGATATTGTAGAAAGTCCCAAAAATGAAACATATTAAATAAAGCTAAATAGTATTAACTTTGATTTTTGGCTATGTTGGGTCGTCACGAGGGGGGTGCCTAGTTACCCTGGCCCTGGTGACGAAGTGGTTGATTAGGCTATGACCTGGACAATTGTTTCATGACGGGTCTTACTACCTGACTCCATATTTGATAGGTATGTTCCCCGACAATGCACTATGTTCAGAAGAAGAGGTATAGGGTAGGTAGTGTAGGTAGTTTGTGTGGTATTGGAATGACTACGAATTCACACTCGGTATTTGAGGGTAGGCGAAAACCGTCCGGATCCCAAAGGCGAGTGTGAACCGGAGAGAGGCAAACTGGATTGCCGTGGGAGACACTACTAGGTAAAGTTTGTAGGGCCACGGCAACCGTTGTCCGGGAGGGAGAGGTCTCTCCCAAGAAGCTCCTAGTTTTAGTGAGTCGAAGGCAGAGAATCCCGCTAGGAGAGGGTGGGGTCTGACAACGCCGGACTAAAGTGTAGCGAGGTTAGGAAGAGAGGTTCAGAGGTTTTCATAAATGAGAAGGCCAACGTTTGAGACATCAGTGCGGCTGCAAGTTCGCCAGTTAGAGCCGTCGTGAGAATGATTTACAGGCAAAACCCGGGTTGGCGTCCCTCGTTAGTACCCAATCATGGGACTCGTTATTGTGGCCAATGACAGCCCAGTACGTCGTGTCCCTTTGTTCTCGTAGTGACTCAGGCCTTGTCCGGGTCGCTACTACCTGCTATTGGGTAGAGGGTGAGGGTTTCCAGCCTCTAACGGCGCAGATCATAGTATTTTATGTCTAGGTGACTTGACTGCACATTTTTTTAGATTAATGGTGTATAACTGAAGAATAATTCAAACCACAATTATTGAATGCAACTTAGGTTATTTTATTTTCTAGACATAATAAATCATAAAGTTTTATGTAACACCACATTGATGAAAGCGTTAGAATGTTTTGCCGTCTAACATTGTCACAAGTGATAATTTATGATAAATTATGTTAAATTTTAAATGGTCTGCCTTTGACCTATGGAACTGGGTGCTAGTAAAGAAGTTTGGTATTTTTTCTTGTTATAATTACGCCAAATTACAGTAACGAAGTTTTTTGAAAATTACAACACTATTACTTCTTAAACGTCCTTCGGAGTTTTAATTTAAATACCAGTTTTATTTGTTTTCAAATATCGATGTTATATGATCATCTTTAGAATGTAAATATTGTTTAACAAAGATGATATGTATTTTACAATATTGTTGGATGAAAATCGCATTTTAGTTTTAGAGCGACGGGTAGATTTCTACAGATACAGCACAAATATAATCCTAAAATGAAAGTTAGCTAAAGTTCATGATTTTATTTGTTGACCAACATTCAGTTTTTTCAGTCACTGCGCGTCTTGGCAATTAGTGTGATGCAGAAAAGTAAAATAAAAAATTTCATTCGTTTATATCAGTCCATATCAATGATAAAATTATCTTTATTTAACTACAGCACAACCTTATTTATCCGCGTACTCATTTATCATACGAGTCCACAAAAATCATACGGTTTCTTTTTGGAGAATCAATATGTTTATAAAGATATCTGTGGGAAAACGTACTTACTAGTAAGCCAGACTGTTACTAGTAAAGCTGTTCTTTTATTGAAAAATGAGCCGTCACCATCCTATCTGAATCAATTTTAAAAACATGTATTTCTTCGTTTTATTCTTGAAGAAAACTGTGCGAAATCCATGAAGGATTCGGAACGATTGAATGATTGAAAATGTGGACGATAAAAGATGCGATATTCGAAACAGCAGAATACTCATACAATTGGGGTAATCAAAGATTCGTGTATTCATATACACTACTGAGAAGCCATTGGTTTCCATTCATGTCAACTACAGTATTCACACTTCATTATTCCTGTATGAACATTTCTTTGATCTATAAATAAAACATTTCACTATACACCCGATAGCCTAGCATATAAGTATACAACCAGACAACCCTCCAGGTATGTATTGGGTTGGCAAGAAAGTGATTTTGGTTTGCACCAGTAGATAGCGCTATGTTTGTTTCGTTATTATTTTGTCAATGTTACAATTATTTTTTCTTTTGAGATTTGGTAGTCGGTACCTTTAGGTTGCTATAGAAAGAAATTCCGAGTAATTTTGTTTACAACTGTCAGTTTACGGTCAGTTTTAACATGAAGTGCATAAATAAGCATTTTCGACACATTTTACTTTTTTATTTTCATAAAGGCAAGAAAGCGGCTGAGGCTCACAAAGAGACATGTGAACTTTATGGTGTTGATTGTTTAACAGAACGCACGTGTCAGAATTGGTTTAAAAAAATTCGTTCTGGAGATTTTTCACTGCAGAAAGATGACTAACGTTCTCGTCGACCTTCTGAAGTTGATGATGACAAAATGAAAGCAATAATTGAATTGAATCGTCATATAACTGTACGAGAGAGTGCAAAACGTCATGGACTTGTTGAGAAGCTCGATATTTGGGTTCCGCCACGACAATGCGAAGACTCACACATCTTTAGCAACAAGTAAGAAACTAGTGGAGCTTGGTTGGAAAGTGATGTTGCAACCCCCATACAGCCCCGACCTTGCACCATCGGATTATCATTTATTTCGAAGTTTACAAAACTTCTTAAATGGTAAACATTTCAGTAATAACGATGACATCAAATCGCACTTGGTTGAGTTTTTTTGCTGATAACGACCAGAAGTTCTATGAGCACGGGATTATGAAGTTACCAGAAAGATGGCAAAAGGTCACCGAACGGAATGGAAGATATTTAACTGATTAAAGTCCATTTTTTGTATAGAAAGAATTTATTTCTTTGCTATTATTATATTGACAATGTGAATAGTATATTATTAATTATTTGAAATTATATTTAGTGTTAGCTTGTTATCTCAAACTGACGTTCAGATCAGGGGTTATCCCTTCAGATAAATCCCCAGTACTATGTTTTTATACAGGAATGTTGCTTCATCAAAGTGGCTTTTTCTTTAGACAAATCCTTTTCATGTCCCTTTAGGATTGAGTAGTTAGTACAAGATTCAATATATACCTACATAGGTTGTACATAGGTTTTTGGGGGAGGTTTTCACCCGTTTGAGGATGTAACTCTGTAAATAAGTTGAATGAAATTAAATTTCAACATGCTCCGAAGCTATTTCACATTATATTAAAGTTTTATTTATTTTTTTCCAGGGTTCAAAACACATTAGAGGAGCGGTAACGCGGTAAAATTCAATTCAAAGACATAAGGATATTTTTAAAGTCAAATATTAAGTTTTTAAAGCCAACAAAAATACCCTCCACCTTGAACTGCGGGGAATGATTTATGTGCTAGTCCCTGATTAATGGTCTGAAATTGATTGATTAGATTTAAACAAAACTTCTTCTCTTATTATCAAGTGCTAGTTCTTATTATTTGCCATATACGAATTTGTATATTCATATGAGCATTATTGTTACTCATACTTGATGACTTTGACCCGGAGTAAAATTTTATGTCTATTCTAAACACCTGCCTTTTCGATCAAGTAATAATATCTAATTTTGGTCGGGCATATGTTGCCTTAAATAATTCTTTTGTTTTTGACCAACAAAAAGTATTTTTACGGTAGACGCAGCGACGCGGATGTGTCCTAGCCCGTAGTCCCGTTTTATATTTAATTTTTTTTTCTTCATAGCCCCTTTAAATTTACAGATAATTATATATAATTATAGATCCTCAGGCGAATCTATTTACAAATTATTTTTGTATTTCCTGTCGCATCGCTACATTATATACAGGTTTTGTTATTTTATAAAAATTACATAATGAATAAACAAGTATAATTATACGTGACTGGACTGAACTGACTCTAATAAAGGTGATGGGGCTCACCTTTTTGATCAAACTTAAAACTAACTTACATACTAATTCTTAACCTAATGTTTCCCCGTCAGTCTGTTGCTATCGATGTGGGAGAGGTGGTACCCCACCACCATAGTGTTAAACACTGGGTTGGTTAGGTGCTGGAACGAGTCAAAAAAATGGGTGCAGGTCAGCGTTCTTTAACCTCTCGAGAGAGGTATTTAGGACCACTTTTCGCATGATCCCATTCTGGAAATGTTGGAGAGATTTGGCTGTATTGTCAGTCAAGTGGGTTAATAGGGGGGCACTTTATAGCAGAGCTGGCCAAAGGACACATTTATAGATCATCAGTTTGAGACTCAAGCGACAGGTTGGGTGGTTATTAGCTTGCTAAAATGTATATAATTTTGTAAAAAAAATGTATATATAGCTAGTTTAGGATTTGTAAATATATTATTAGAGGTGTTTTTTTTTGTTTCTTTTCTCTTTACTTTAGTTTTGTGTTTTCTTCTTTCTTTTTATATATTATTATCATGTTTTTTTTTTTGGAAACAAGTAATAATTTTAATTTTTGGAAATAAATGGAAAAAGACAGAATAACTGAAGGTGCGCTGACCGGTGCAACAATCCCATTGCACCGGAATACGCACACCACAGGCTACGCAACCCCATGAGCCCGCTTCACGGGCTTGTGGGGCAAGCCCGTTTGAGGCTCAGCCTCAGGAAGAGCGGGGAAAAAAAAGTTTATTAGCTTGCTCAATTGGCATATATTAAGTGATTGATAAAATCCTGGATCAAGGGGGTTTATAATTATTGACGAATCATAAAGTTTTGTATGAACCAAGGCGCTTTGATGATCTGTGCGCTTGATTTTTGTATCAACTTTTTCGCTTTAGGAAAGCAGGTTTGAAATGAATGTCAAATCTATTTCGTCATCGGTGAGCTGAAATACAAATACAAAATACAAACATCAACCCTCAGTTTATGATTTGTTGTCTATTTCCATGTTACTATGGTAAATAAAATTTTATGGGTTGAAATAATCAGTGCCACAATTAAGTATTCTTCTGCTTAGTTATACAAATATTGAACCAATTGATTGACATAATCAGCGCATATGAGCTAATTATCCCTCAATCGCAGTGCATACAGGTAGAAATCGGCACATAAGCGCATTGGTAGGGACAATTTTACAATTCGCTGGTGGATAAAATTAACGCAACACCCTGAAATTCTTTGATACAAGTACCTTAATCCTATTTAATTTAAATGAGGGTGTAGTGACCGCTACCTATATAAGATAAATGACCCTATACTCTATTGTATATATATTGTAAATTAATTTAAACAAATGTAAATAACATAAATAAGTCATTGTAAATGTGTAAATGTAAACAATAAAGAAGACACAGCTGCAAGTTAAGACCGCTACCCCACATCAGGTAGAAAACGACCCTGCCGGGTCAGCCCTTCGACTGCCTACACAAAGCCCCACCGCATACTGGGGCCTCATTGGATACAATAACGAAGCAGATCATTGGGCCTAACGAGCCACCACTAACTATAAATAGGGGCAGATCTCGGGCTGTATTTCATTCGTTCACCAGCCAACAACCAAGTATATTTGGGAATTAAAATGGACAGACACCTCCATTTTAGCAACCATTTCGCGAGGAAGTTAAAGCAAACCCGCATGAAGTCTTACCGGCTTACGCATTTACTGACCTCCCCCAATCTATCACTGCGTCTCAAGCTACTGATCTACAAGAGTATACTCAGGCCTACTCTGCTGTATGGTGCACCGCTAATTCGTCATCTGACGTATACGACAGCTCGGCGACTCCAACAATTCCAAAACGGTATACTGATGAAAGTGGTCAGAGGTAAATCTAGCACCTCCATGGGAGAGATCTCTCCCTAGTGGACAGCGGTTGTCGTGGCCCTGCAAACTTACCAAGCAGTGTTCCCCACGGCGATTCAGTCTGCCTCTCTCCGGTTCACACTCGCCTTTGGGATCCGGACGGATTTCGCCTACCCTCAGATACAGAGTGTGAATTCGTAGTCATTCCAAGACCACACAAACTACCTACACTACCTACCCTATACCTCTTCTTCTGAACATATTGCATTGTCGGGACACATATCTATCAAATATGGAGTCAGATAGTAAGACCCGTCATGAACAATTGTCCAGGTCATAGCCTAGTCAACCCTCACTTCGTCACCAGGGCTAGGGTAACTAGGCACTCCTCTCGTGACGACCCGACAGAGCGTTTCAGTAATTCAAATAACAATAACTTCAGGAATGTTCAATAGAGGAAAATAAAAAAAAATACAATTTAATTTAGAATAAAATTTAAAATTACAAAATATACGTGAGCGATAATTTTTATGTCCACCTCTTGCAAGAATTGCAACGATTAATCCCCTTTGGTTGCTCTACGTGAGGCTATGTACTGTACATGAAATCCTGTGGTTTTGCTCCACTCTTCGACATCTGATGTTTCCAACTCCTGAAAGCCATTGGGATAGAGTCACGCCGTACGCCAACGGAGCTGGTCCCAAATATATTCAAGTCCGGGCTACGTGGACACTCCAGATACCGATACCCACCCACCTCCTCAGGGATAGTTGGAGTATCCACCCATGTGTTAGACAATTATCATAAACCAGGAGGAATATTCCTCCGAGTCAGGGAGCAAATGGCACTATGTGATCTTGCACGAAATTCGGAACATTGAGCATTTAAGACCTCCCCCGTTTCGCCATTAATTCCGTGCGGGTATCGTATGAAATGGCCCCCTAAATATTTGTGACCCTTTTTGGAATGCTACCTTGGAACTGCGTTCGGCCCATCGTGCTCTTGAGCGTGTCCATACTAACTCTCGACCATCTGAT
This sequence comes from Acanthosoma haemorrhoidale, assembly GCA_930367205.1. NCBI lineage: Eukaryota > Metazoa > Arthropoda > Insecta > Hemiptera > Acanthosomatidae > Acanthosoma > Acanthosoma haemorrhoidale. The sequence goes on along the minus strand of OV884013.1, from coordinate 17,769,193 downwards.
GGCTTTAGGGCCCCTTGATCAGCAAAAATTAATCGTTCCCAGGCCTGAAAATTCCAATCAACATGTTCTTGTACAAAATTGATGTCGAACTCTTTTGTGCGGCTTGGAATTAAAACATTGCGTACTTGCCTGATCCGACCATTTCCACTGATAGTTCGATTTCTGGACGCCTGATTCCGAATAAATCTGTTTGTAGACCTTGTATGTGTTAAAGACCTGTTAGCTCTCAAGACCTTGTCCTGGTTTTCTGGACCCCCTAGACCTTCACCTAGAGACCATTCGCTGGCTGTAACTACCATGTTTCTAACAGTGCAAGAGCCTTTACAACATCGTGCTAACTCAAGTTTCTAATGGGAGCCATTTAAACTACTTTATTTTAAAACTTCTTTATTGTGCTAAGATTACAATCTGCCTAAATTAGGCCATAAGTAATTTAAATGTTCTCATTCATACCATATTTAAACTATTAAAAAAACTAGATTTAGCCCGAAATTGATACTGTTAATGAGGAGAGATTACTGATGTTCATTCACTGTCACAGACATTGTTATGAATGACAAGTTATTAGACAGCAAACAAGGGATTTTCTACACTTGCTTGTACTAAACATTCTGTTCATCAGTGTTCTTTTGCTTTCTCAAACGCTCATTTAAGTTAAATATATAAAACAATTCCAGTCCACCAGTTTAGATAATAACGTATAAAAAAAAACATTAGAATGTAAAAGTCATAGATAAAAAGAGTGACGAGTGTTGTGTTCTTATGTAACTGATCCTTGCACCAGTGTACTTTTAAATCGTGTTACCTAATCTACAATTGGCTGGTCTGAGTTCAATGCCATGAAATGTCAGGAATTTACACCGGCAATTGGAAGCGTTTGGTCCTTCAATTATTTAATAGACATTGGCCATTGTCTTTTTCCCATTCAATTATAGAATTATTTGAATAAAAGCTTTGAGTTTATTTTTTAGTTAATGATATGTACTTTAAAATACTTGTGTCGGGTCGTCACGAGGGGGGTGCCTGGTTACCCTAGCCCTGCTGACAAGTGAGGGTTGTTTGAGTTTATAACCTGGACAATCGTTTCGTGACGGCGTTACTATCTGACTCCATTTTTTGATAGGTATGTGCCTTGACAGTGCACTGTGTTCAGGAGAATTACAGCCCGAGATCTGCCCCTATTTATAGTCAGTGGTGGCTCGTTAGGGCCAATCATCTCCCTTGTTGTTGTAACCAATAAGGGCTAAGTAACGGTCGGTCTTTGTGTAGGCAGCCGAAGGCTGTGGGGTTTCTACCTGCTTTGGGTTAGCGGTAAACACTCGGCTTGCAACTGTGACATCTTTATTGTTTACACATTTATAATGACTTATTTATGTTATTTACATTTGTTTGAATTTATTTACAATATATATACAATAGAGTATTGGTTGATTTATGTTATGTAGTTAGCGGTCGCTACACAAGCTCCCCCAAATTAACCTATACTCGTTGAAGTTTGACAGTTTTTTTTTTTTTTTTTTTAATTTTATTTTCACCGACGTGCTACCGAACTTCTCGTGCAGAGGTATGGTGGTGGAGTGTTTTCTACTTCCTCTGGTGCGCCCGGTGGAGGTATATTTTCGGCGGTGTCTAGCAAATAAGCTGGCGGTGTATTTTTGAGGTCTGGCATGCTATACAACATCGTGCCCATCAAGCCACGTCGGCCTTCATACCAGGCCAAAAAAACCTTTGGCTCATCATTTTTCGACTTGCTCTTACTCCTGGGTGACTTAGGTTGTGCAGCTGGTCGAAGGTGGATCGTCAGTTAAATAATCTCAAAAGAGGAAAGTCTTTTTAAAAAGTTTTATTATGAATAACACAAACACTGGTTAAATATATATTAAACGATCAAAATGACATACTAGATGGGATTACAGTTCACAAGTCGTGTACCCGTCGTGAGAGGGGTGCTTATATAGCTAGTTATCAATGGGTGTAGATTAGGCTGTTGATATTGACTAGGGTAGATATGAGGGTTATATGACTCTTCCCTTTTTTAGGTCCTGAACTCCTGGGCAGGATGATAGGATTTGATGGATGCCAAGTAGTTGTCAATGGCTGCTAGGTCATTGGATGTTGGTGGAGGAGCTTGGTAAACAACTGTGGGGATATCTATTGGTATAGTTTTTGAACAACAGCCTTTACAATATCTGTGGTATATATACAATAAAATTGTTACAATTATTACAATAATAATGGATAATATAGAATATATATAATTATATCCATTGGTTATTAAAGATATTAATTCTACTTGAGTTACATTAAATTGTGGTATAGTTGTTATATTATCGATTTGAATTTTAAAGGAGTTATCATATAATTGGTGATATTTATAAGCAACAATATGATTATGTATGGGAGGAATTTCTTTATAACAATCTACATTAGATACATTAATCAGGGCAGTGTCTGGAAGAAAAATAGTGTTATTATTGTAACAATTATCTAATTTAGGTGTTCTTATAGTTAGGTATACATTTAGTTCATCAATATATGTAACATTAGGGTTAGTATATTTAATAAAATTGCATTGGGATATTTTACCATTATAAAGGATATTTGATATACATAAATTCTTATATACTATAGGGTTAATACAATAATAGTTGTTAGTGAGATATGTACAATTAGCATTATATAAATTGTCCTTTTTCACGATAATCACTGATTTTGGGACATTCATTGTAACATAAGATTGTTCGTGCTTTATAGGAGTTGGTAGGATAAGAAAGGCCTTAATATCACTAGATGCTTTTGGGAGTGATACAAATATGTGAAGGATGTCTTTATGAGTTGTACAATGTATTTTACTCATAAGCCATAATATTTCTGGATTTTTAGAAGCTAAATTTACATTTTTGTGTACGTCATTGATAATTTGTGACATAATTGATGTATGTGTAATTCCTATTTTGCATAATTCCAAAGTTAATGTTATCTCGTTAATTTTATCATATAGATGTGAGAGTGATATGTAAATGTCATGACAAGCGGTTTCTATGTTTATTTTATTAATATTATTCTGACCTTTGTTAAAGTTAGTATTTATCAAAGTCATGTCTTTTTTAAACGTGTCTATAATGCGTTTGTTATAATTTACCGTGGATTCTATGTTATGTTCAATATTGTAATTATTTTTTTTAATTTTATTTATTACTTCATCATAGTGTTTTTTGTCATCGGCGTTCATGTTTCCAGTTAACCAGCTGATAGCTGTCCCTAAACCATTAATAAGTCCTCTTTTAACTCGTGGGTTATGAAATTTGATTAAATTAATTTTATTTCTAGCATTATTGATGATATCGACAATTATAGGGTAAATCGTTAATTTCTGATAAAAAGATGTATGTGATTCAATGTTGGTCAGTTCTTTCTCTAATAGTGAAATATTATAGAAGTGATAGGTTTTGTGATAATCTTCAATAAGTTTTACGTTATTCAGAGAAAAATGCATTATTCCTGGCGTGGCGCTTAAGTCTGTGATTTTCAATGTGGTTATTGTCATCCACTGGCATATCAGAGTCAGAAGAATTGTTTGGATCTTCATTATTGTCTGAAACATACAGTGGTCTCTTTGAGTATCTTTTTCTGGGGCGTTTCATGCGATTGATATGTGCGGTTTTTATTAAATTTCTGTCTTTGTATTGCACATAAGGTTTATAAATATTATCATGTTTTCTATGGGTTGCTGTTTTTAATAATATTTGTTCTTCAATAAGATCAGGAGGTTCCTCTCGATTTTTATTAAGTCGTGTTGTCCTTTGTTCTTTTTCATTGTCTATTCGTGTTTTGACAATGTCATGAAGTATTCTTTTCTCATCGTGATATTGCTGTACAAATTGTTCTTTGATGCTAGTTGTTGTTTCGTTATTAGTTTGTCGTATAATTCCGAATGTTATTTCATCTGGAGTAAGTTTTAATAAGTTGTTTACTGTATTATTATATGCTATTACAGCAAGCCTAATTCTATTTTCAATTGATGAATTGGTTAAATTACTATTTTTTAGTGTTCTTAATATTTCAATCAAAGTATTATGCATTCGGTTAAGTAAACCTAAGGAGTTGGGATTTCCTGCAGTTGTATAGTAGGGTATGATGTCATCTGTTTCTAAGAAGTTAGTCACTAACTGATTTTTGAATTCTCTTCCTTGGTCCATCTTTATAACTTTTTGCGCTGGGTAATGCTCTAAATATTCTTTTAGTACTTCACATATTTTTATCCCTGTAACATTAGGTATTATTCTGGCAAATAGTTTCTTTGAGAAACTATCAATTGTGGTTATAATATATTTTGACTTAAAATGTAAGGTATCAATCATAATTTCTTCAAATGGTTTTGTTGGTGTGGGTGTTTGAAGATATTTAGCTTTGATAGGTTTCCTTTCATATTTGGTTTTTTTACAAACATTGATTAATATAATCATTAATATTTTCCTTCATAAGCGGGAAATAATATTCACGTCTAAGTTTGTTGTATGTTTCCAACATCCCTCTATGTGAGGTTTTTCCCGTATGATAAGATGCTATGGTTTGCAGTTGTTCTTCTTTATCTAACATGTCGGCTACAAGACGGTTATAACGTTTCATTTTTATCGTTGGGTAATTTTCTATAACAATGGTTGATATCTCAAGAAACATTCTATCGTAGAATTCTTTTAATAATGTTATATTAGGTTCACAATAAATTCCATATGTGCATTTAGGGTGTAACATTTGTTCGAACAATGATTTAATGTCTTCTTTGTCATTGACATATAGTTCATATCTATGCTTGTTGAACGGTCTCGTATAATTTATTCCTTTATTTCCTTTCCTTATAATGATTTGAAATTTTTCTACATTGATGTATTTATCTTGGTCTACTATCCATATTTGATCGTTAGACGAATGTTGAGAATGCACAGTGGCTGCATTACTAGCTACCTCTGCCTCCATAGGTGTTACATCATCTAAAGTCGTTTTATTTGAAGTAGTTGGTTTTAAAAGTTCTAATTCTTGGATAAGTGCATCATATTTTGGACTATCTTCGACTGGTATTAAGTCTAACTCTTCAAGTTCCATATCGCTATCTACATGATTGACAGGTTCCAAATGTTCATGCTGTCTTGATAAAATATCGGCTACTACGTTAGTTTTTCCTGATATGTGTTCTACGTCAAATTCGAATTCGTTTAGTTTCCAAATCCACTTCATGATTCGGGTGTTACCATTTTTCATAGTGAATATCCATTTTAACGGTTTATGGTCAGTTAATAATAGAAATTTAGTGCCGTATAAGTAAGGTTTAAAATGTTGGGTAGACCAAACAACTGATAAGAGTTCTTTCTCTATAGTTGAATAATTGATTTCGGGTGGTTGAAGGACTCTTGAGGCAAAAGCCACCGGATGTTCAATTCCGTCTTTATCTTTTTGTGACAATACTGCCCCGATTGCTTTATCGCTTGCATCAGTTGTTAGTATAAACGATTTATCCCAATCTGGGTATGCTAAGATAGGAGAGTTACACAAAAGTTGTTTAAGTTCATCGCAAGATTTCATTATCTCTTCGGTTAAGAATACTTGAGTTTGTAATGATTTAGATATAGGTTTTGTTACGTTGGCATAATCTTTGATAAATTTTCTGTAGTACCCTGTCATGCCTAGAAATTGCCGAGTCGTTTTTTCATCTTTAGGGTATGGGAGTTTAGTTACTGCTTCAATCTTGTTAGGGTTTGTTTTCAATCCTTCGGGAGTTACAATATAACCAAGAAATGGCAATTCTGTTTTAAAAAATTCTGTTTTATCCAATTGAATTGATAAAGCATGTTCCTTTAATTTACTAAATACTTTTTCTAGATGTCCAAGATGTTCTTGTATAGTACTAGAGTAAATAATTATGTCATCTATATAAAATTGCGTTTGGTACGTTAGCGATCATCATGTTCATCGCACGTTGGAATGTTGGCGGTGCGTTAGTCAAACCATATGGCATTCTTAGAAATTCATAGTGTCCGTCTTCGGTACTAAAAACAGTTTTCGGTATAGATTCTTCTTCCATTTCAATTTGATGAAAGCCAGATGCTAAATCAATAGTAGAAAATATTCTGGCTCCTTGCAATTTGTTGAGTAAGTCCTCTATATTCGGTAAAGGATATATGTCCTTTACAGTGGATTCATTTAGTTTGCGATAGTCAATAACCATTCTAATCTTTTTCTTTCCTGAAGCGTCCATTTTTTTTGGTACGATCCATACAGGTGAATTGTATGGAGAGTTGCTTTTTCTAATTATTTTATTTTGTAATAGTTTCCTTACTTCATCATTTATTTGTTCTTTGAATTGAACTGGGTAGCGATAATTTCTAGTATAGCAAGGTGCTTCATTTTTCGTGACAATTTTATGTTTTAATAGGTTCGTTGATCTTAATTTTTCCTCATCAGTTTTTATTATGTCACCGTATTTACTTATCAGATCCACAAGTTCGCCCATAGTCTTGTTATCAATGTGGTCCGTTCTTAATAATTCTTTAATTTTACAATGATCATTTATATAATAAACTTCGCTTTCCAGGTAATGTTTGGTCCCGTTTATTATTATTTCGTTTTTATTACATTTTAATTCTATTTTTAATTCTTTCATAGTTTCGAACCCTAGTAATACATCAAACCTACTACTAAAAGGGAATATTAGACATTTTAATCAGTGTACTGCCCTCCTAATAAATCCACTTCTGACTCCCAATTCATCTCCTTTCTAGACTCCATCGGACATCGTTTCCTTGTGGGTGGGGACTTTAATGCGAAGCACCAACACTCCCCAGTGTAGTTGACCCCCGTCAAGATCCACAAATACACGAGGACGTGCTTGCTGTCTGCACTCACACGGCAACATTGATCCTGATATCCTTGACTCCTTTTTTTACAATAGTTTAGGAACACTAAACTATTCACTCACGCGCCTTGATGATCTCTCCTCTGACCATAGTCCTTTATTACTAACCATTTCCCTAAGACCAATTCACAAACTGCCTCCTCCTTCTTTTATTAGGGGCCCAGTTGACTGGGACCACTTCCGTCAGCTTCTTACAGAGTCCGTAAACCTCAAATTATCCCTGAAAACATCCCAAGACCTAGACGATGCAGTGCATTCTTTCACTACCCTGGTCCAGAGGTCGGCTTGGGAGGCATCGTCACCCCATCGTCACCCAAAATTCCAGAATCATAATCGTTTACCTCAGCATCTCAAAGATCTAATCCTATCCAAACGCCGCTCCAGAACAGTGTGGCAAAGATCCCGGCATCCTGCCGATCGCCGCTCGTACAATCAGTACTGCCGATTGGTAAAGCGGCGATTGGCATCCTTCCGTTCCGATTCTTTCAATTCCTACCTCTCCTCTTTGTCTACCAGGGATAACTCCTTGTGGAATGTAACCAAAAAAATCCTAAAGTATCAACCTGTTTCACATCCGCTCCGTCGTGATGATGGGTCCTGGGCGGCTTCGGATGGGGATAGGTCGGAGGAATTTGCTCTGCATCTTACCCATACTTTCACACCTCACCTTTCTCATCAAAGCCATACTCACAGCACAACTGTGGAAGATTTCCTCACTTCACCTATTCCTCTCTCTTTTCCACCAAAAGCCGTTAATCCCTCTGAGGTCAAATACCTTCTGAAAAACTTACCTTACCGAAAATCCCCTGGATATGATCTCCTTACTCCTCAAATTCTCAAACAACTTCCTCCTAAAGCCATAATCTTCCTAACCTATATATATATAATTGCATTATCCGAACGACGCACTTTCCACTCCTCTGGAAACATTCCATTATTGTCCTATTCGCCAAACCTGTTAAACCACCCAATGACGCCTCATCTTACCGTCCTATTAGCCTACTCCCTATCCTCTCAAAAATATTTGAGAAACTCCTACTAAAACGTCTACTTCCAATTGTTGAATCCAAAAACCTTTTTCCCACACACCAGTTTGGTTTCTGCCAACGGCATTCCACTGCTCAACAAGGTCTTCGCGTTGTTGATCACATCTCCTCAGCCCTTGAAACCAAACAGTATTGCACTGCTTCCTTTCTTGATATAGCTCAAGCTTTTGACAGGGTTTGGCACGCAGGTTTGCTCTACAAGCTCAAAAGATATTTACCACAGACTCTTTTCCTAATCCTACAGTCCTACCTTTCAAACCGCTTCTTCCAAGTCCACTGTGGTTTAGAATACTCTAACTACTATCCCATAAATGCACACAGGGCAGTGTCCTGGGCCCCATCTTGTATAACCTATACACCGCTGATGTCCCCTCTACTCCCAATACCTTCTTGGCCACATTTGCAGATGACACTGCAGTCTTGTCATCCCACGCAGACCCCGACATCCAATAACCTTCAAAAACACCTGAAGAGATCGAGTATTGGTGCAATCAATGGCGGATCAAAGTTAATGAAGCAAAATGCTCCCACATTACCTTCACCCTTTGTCGCAAGACTTGTCCACTAGTTTATTTTAATTCTATTCCTCTCCCTGTATCCGAGACAGTACGGTACTTAGGCTTCCATCTTGACAAACGACTGACCTGGAACCCACATACGAGACTAAAAAGACAAGAACTAAACAGACGCTTTGGACAACTGTACAGACTACTTCAAAGGACATCCCATCTCTCAATAGAAAATAAACTACTAATCTACAAAGTTATACTTAAACCAATCTGGACATACGGAATAGAGCTATGGGGGACATCAAAAAAGTCGAACATCAAGCGTATCCAATCCTTTCAATCCAAAGTCCTAAGAACAATAGTAAATGCCCCTTATTATGTCAGCAACAAAACCCTTCATAACGATCTTAATATACCCTACATTCTAGAACTCATCCCTTCTAAGTTTATGAAATTCCATAGTAGCCTTTCCAACCACCCTAATCCTATAATCCATCCGCCACTCATCCCTATAATCCTCCTCGGAGACTGAAACGGCAGTGGCCTCGTGACCTACTATAAACGCGTGACAGTGGGAGTCCTGGCAATGGCCAGTTTCTCCAATCATGTCCTATTGTATGAATGATGCTGTAAATATGGTATGAATGAGATCATTTATCTGTATTATTATTGCCTTATAAAAGGCAGATTGTAATTATTGCACAATAAAGATTGTAAAGATTAGACATTTTATGTTTGTTTGAATTCCTAGTAACGGATAGAGGTTAATGATGGCACTTTGTGTACCTTCTGCTCGTCCATTAGGAGTTTTCGGAATTCTTCGGTTACCGTTACCAAATGAGGGATCTCTAAATTGTGGACTGCCGTGAAGTTACTGAGTATACCGCCAAGTTCCAAGTTCGGGCGCCAGTTAAATAATCTCAAAAGAGGAAAGTCTTTTTAAAAAGCTTTATTATGAATAACACAAACACTGGTTAAATATATATTAAACGATCAAAATGACATACTAGATGGGATTACAGTTCACAAGTTGAGTACTCGTCGTGAGAGGGGTGCTTATATAGCTAGTTATCAATGGGTGTAGATTAGGCTGTTGATATTGACTAGTGTAGATATGAGGGTTATATGACTGTCGAAAGCCCGCAGGTAAGTACGGCCTTGGCTCCCCCAGTGAGGTCTCGCAAAGGAGAGAAATGTCGCTGCCGGGGATGTTGACGGGCTCTAACCTGCATGTGGCGTTCTGTTCCCTGAAGACTGTTAATTCATGATCTTCTACGTGATCTTGTGTAATTTTTGAAAATTTTCTGGTACACAGACGGCTTCTATGCGCGAGAGGGCATCCACCACGACGCTGTCCTCACCCTTACAATAGCGAATTTCTGTCGTGAATTGGGCTATGTAATTTAGGTATCGCATACGTCGTGGGCAGGAAGTGTCACTTTGCTGGGTCATGGCGTGTGTGAGCGGCTTGTGGTCTGTGTAAATGATTACTTCCCGCGCTTCGAGAAGCTGTCGAAAATATTTGACTGCTTCGTAGATAGCTAATAGCTCTCTATCGAAGGTGCTGTATTTCGACTGAGCAGTGTTGAAAGCGCGGCTGAAGAAGCCGATGGGCCTTAGAGCACCTCCCTCCATCTGTTGTAGTGCCGCCCCCATAGCTGTGTCACTAGCGTCAGTGGCTAGGATGAGCTGCCCGTCTGTTGATGGATGAGCGAGATAGGCGGCGTTCGCCAGAGTCCTGCGGGTTTCCTCGAAAGCGCTAGCAGCTTCTTCGGTCCAGTTGATGATGGTACGGTCCTTTTTCTTGGCCCCTTGTCGGTAGGCGTTAAGCACCCTCATGATTTATCTTAAGTAGTTAGCGGTCGCTACAACATGCATTTCTATTTCAATTAATTTAATGATGCGTTAGGGATTGCAATACTCAAGACGATGTGGTAACGAACATATTGTTACTAGCAATGGATTTTGTGTTTTTTCTTTTCAAACATTCACTTTGTATCTTATTTCGTTTCAACTCGAACCACCGTTTCGGGAAATTTAAGTATTGGTCGAGACATAAGTAACTTCCAATGCAGTCAATTGTTCGTATCTATCCGCAATGAGTTACCATTTCCACAAGTTTTTGTTTTCACTATATTACCCATTACGTTAAACTTTTTTTTTAGCCTCTGAAATGGAGAGTCAAAAAGTACATATTTGTCATGTAATGCTTTGGGAATTCAAACAAGGCAATAGTACTAGGGTGACAGCTGAAAAAATATGCAGTGTATATGGTGAATGACTAATAACTGATCGGGCAGTTAGAAATTGGTTAAAAAGACGAGCCGAGGGCGGGACGTCTTTCCGAATTTGACGACAACCTTTTAAAGGCAATATTGGAGCAAAATCCACGTCAATCAACAAGAGGTATAGCAGAAAGGTTGACTACATCACAATCAAATGTTAACCGCCACCTGGAGAAATTAGGGAAAGTCAGCAAGTTAGAAGTGTGGGTACCTCACAATCTCAGTGAACGGAATAAAGAAGATCGCATGTCGATCGCCACAAGTCTGCTCTCACGGGTAAAAATTGAGTTTTTTTTTAACATGATTGTAACAGGCGATGAAAAATGGGTTACCTACGACAGTATAGTCCGCAAAAGACAGTGGCTTGATAAGGATCAACCACCCCTACCAGATTCAAAAGCAAACATCCATGGCAAAAATACTTTATTGTGTGTATGGTAGGATTGTCAAGTTCACCACGAATTGTTGAAATCAAATTTAACGATTACTGCGGATAGAACGTTCAGCAGTTGCAAAGAGTGCAAGAGAAACCATTTTTGAAAAGTATTTTTGCCTGGCTTATTTTGCAATACAAAAAGCATAGTTCTTGTAATTTCCCCGGTAATTTATTGGCCAGTATCGAAAGCTAATTGAGAATTTAAGTTCTGATATTTCTACAAATTAATAAATAAATATTTGTTAATTGTAATAGCAGTTTTTCAGGTCCAATGGTAGTGACTAGTGGTTGAAAATGTCAACTCATTTAACAAACAGAAAAAAAAACATATTGCAAGATATTGGACTGATTCGCCATCCTGTCGATATTTTTTTAATAACAAAACACCAGCTAGTGACTGTAATTATAACATTGATTGCTCAAATAAACGGTTACTAGATTTTTTTAGTAAATTAAAATCTTACATAATAACATGTTTCGTGTTAGTTAATTATCCATCGAGGACTTCCGGCTTCAATTGGTGATAAACGTGTTAGATAAGTTTAATTATATTGTTGTAGCGTTTAAGCAAAACGCGGACCTCTTGCATGCCCTGCACAAAACACAACCGGTTTTTTTTAAATGAATCAATGCCATCAAGTTCAATTACTAGTGGTGTGTCTTCCGAACCCGTTGCATAAATAAACGTCCATTCTCCAGGATATGGCTTCTTTTCACCAAGAGATTCCATGAAAAATCACTGCATTGGAATATGAACCATAGTCATACGACAAATCGTTTTTAGTTAGTTTGATATTATTAAGGTGCTAATTAGGTTTAGTATGTAAGTTAGTTTTAAGTTTGATCAAAAAGGTGAGCCCCATCACCTTTATTAGTCAGTTTAGTCCAGTCACGTATAATGTGTATCATTGTACTTGTTTATTCCATTATATATTTTTTTTTAAATAACAAAACCTGCATATAATGTAGCGGCGCTACAGGAAATACAAAAATAATTTGTAAATAGATTCGTTTGAGGATCTATAATTGTATATAATTATCTGTAAATTTAAAGGGGCTATGAAAAAAAACTAAAAAATCAAACGTCGTAATCAGTAACAGACTGGGGATGTCAAAAATCAGTGTAAACGCCGGGAAGACCGACTGCGTAATCTTCTCCCTCCAAAAGGGGAAAAAAGCCTAGCCAAAATCCTATACTATAGGTGGGCAAGAGAACTCACTAGCTTTCTCAATGCACTATCTGGGTATACAAATGGATAGGCATCTCCATTTCTCTACCTCCGAAGGTGAGCCCCATCACCTAGTCCTGTTCATATTGTATTGATATTTTAACTTCAAAAAGAAATTTTGTATTTGTAAATCTTACCTCCTTCAAATGCATCTTCGTGTGCAGCAAGAGGAAAAAATTGTTGTTCATTATATAATGTTCATATGTTGTAAACATTTGAATAAAAGGGGTTTTGAAAAAAAAACATTTCTCTACTCGTTTTAATAATAAAATAGAAAAAGTACTACATACCGTCTTACCGGCTATCGCACTTCACCCAACCTGTCGCTTCGTCTCAAACTGATGATATATAAATGTGTCCTCCGGGCAGCTCTGCTGTACGGTGCCCCGCTATTTACCCACTTGACTGACAATACAGCCAAATGTCTCCAACATTTCCAGAATGGGATCATGCAAAAAGTGGTCCGACATACCTCTCTCGAGTACTACCAAATAATAGTGTTAATAGGTGCAGATGTTCAATTAATTAATGTATATTGTGCATCATTATACTTTTGTACAAGCGCAAATCGCAATGCAGGAAATCCAGGAATTGTATAAAATGTAGCTAAGCTACAGGAAATATAATGGCCTATTGTAAATAGATTCATTTCTATAATATATATTGAATTCTGTAATAATTTTGTGACAAGGGAACGAAAAAAAAAAAAAAAAAAATGTGATTGTAACCTTATCCTCGTACGATCTTATACAATCCAACATCTCATTTCATCAGATTCAGACATTTTATGTTGGATGGTATATAATATAACAACCTATCCGTAAAAGTTGAAGTAAACTTAATAAGGTACACGATGTATTATGTACATTTACAATCAAACCAACAAAAAATTTATGTACAATTTATCTTAACATTTTTTTTTTTATGAGAACAAGTTTGAGCAGTGGCGAATCTAGAGCTTTGGTGACCTGGGGTGGTCTCAATTGTCCACCCTTTCTAGCTTAGTCAAAATGAAGAGTGATATGCAATAACTATCTTGAAAGAAGCGGCCCTTTAAAACGTTTTTATGTAATTTAATAGACAAAAATGTGGAGAAAAAAAAAATTGTGATCACTCTACTAGAAAAAATAGTTCCACAACACGCTTCGCCAAAGAAATAAAAATTGATCAATATTTTACTTAAACAGTAACTCCTTATAGAATAGTGAACAATCGGCAGATGAAAAAACCTACAAGCATAAAGAAAAACCTTGAGAATGTACTCAGGAAATCAGTTTGATGAAGAATCACAATAAATAAATGAATCTCTCTCTCTCTCTCTCTCTATATATATATATATATATATATATATATAAATATTAATAATTAACAGCAAAAGAAAAAATGTATTTGCAAGAACTGGACCCGGACCTGGGACCTCGCTATTGTCTAGTCGGGGGTCCCACCAGCCGAGAGCAGCTAATAAGAATATTTCTTGACAAATTAGACATTAGGTATCATGCCAATACAGTTTTCGTTTGCCTGTTGATTATTAATATATGTATTTCTATTTAAAGTTATTACATTGTTTTCATAATATCGTATTACATCTGTTTTACAGGTATCGTAGTGACATTTTTAGAAACACTTTATGTACGTATAAATTTATCTATAGTTGATAATTTTACTATTCTGAAATATATTTTGTATTTTCAAAGTGCACATTAAAAATATTTAGCACAGCTTCTACAGACTGTAACGTCTTTAAAAGCCGGATGTGAAATTATACTCATTGCCTTGTAAGTTGGAAACGTACTCTCTCTCTCTCTCTCTCTCTCTCTCTCTCTCTCTCTCTCTCTCTCTCTCTCTCTCTCTCTCTCTCTCTCTCTCTCTCTCTCTCTCTCTCTCTCTCTCTCTCTCTCTCTCTCTCTCTCTCTCTCTCTCTCTCTCTCTCTCTCCTCTCTCTCTCTCTCTCTCTCTCTCTCTCTCTCTCTCTCTCTCTCTCTCTCTCTCTCTCTCTCTTCCCCCACATTTTTGGTCCTTTGACAGAAAATAATCAAAAGTGCCCCAAAGTTACTACTAACTTTATAGAGTGTTGCTACATATCTATTTGAATCCAGTTTTTTTTTTTCAGTTCTAGTAGAGACCATTAGTATCAAAAACTGATATAAGACAATTATAGCTGTAACAACTTACTACGTAAATTTTTTTTCTTAAAGCAATTTCGACCAGAACCCCTTGAAAAAACTGTACAAACTTCATAACTGTACAGAGTTCGATAACAGGTTAAATTTTTGGTCCATGTCGAGGATCCACTGGACGTCGTGACGGTTAGGTCTTGAGGGTTAGCAGCCCTTCGCCCTGCAGTGGCTTAACACTGAGGTTCCACAGCTCACAGCTGAATGTGGGAATTCGTGCTCAATAAAATAATTGAAATGGATATATAATTGAACAATTGATTTAAGTAACAATCAAACAAATAGATTACTCTATATTCTGGGACATTGTTACCCTAGTCACCAAACAGTGTTGTCACCAACCTTTTTTTTGTAATTATTTGAAAAATTCTTTTTTTACCGAATTAAATTTTAAATTAAAGTTAAATGGTTGAGAATTTATTCACTAGTACTTAGTTTTAACCGTAAATAATTCGTTTTAATACTTTCCGTTATTATATTTTAACAAAAATATATTCAGCAGTCTAATCCGAATTATTATTAAATAGAACACACAGGCGGACCATATTTCTTTTCCCCATTAGCCTCGACCATCAGGTCACGGAATTAACTTATTCTATTCACTTTTATTAAATAATAAACAAATCTTCTTATCTCTAATGCAGATCTTGAAGATTGGCAAAGGTCGGAGGAGAGGGGGTAGTGTCCTCAGCTGCCCCCCTTCTACCAGATCATTTAAAATCCATTACTGATGAAAACTTGTGAGAGCAGTGCACAACACAATCGAGGTTGAAACAAGGTGTGTATGCACGATTTCTATACTCGTATGTTGTGTATTTTAAATAGATTTAACTCTATATAAGTGATATTTTAGCTCACAATTTAGTGTTTATACTAATATTTCTGATAATTTGTAAAGGATTTAGCTTACAAAACTACAATGAATACTTAGTGATGAGAACGTGTTCATAGATATTAATAAATTCATTCAGTGTATTTCTGACTGAATGGGTGCCCGATTGAAGTGAACGCCTGACTTTTGCGAATAACTCGTTTTAAGACTCTTTCAAATACTCCAAAAAAAGTTACATTATTGTTCTTCCCTTCCCGGTATCAAATTTATAATAAACCACAATAGAATCATAATAATCAACCGTGGGGTAACATTAAGATATCATGATGAGAAATACGTTTCCCTCAGACCATTAAGGTTTCTCAAGTAAAGGCTCAAAAAGCAAAACTAACTAATTTCTAAAATAATACAAAACCACAGCTTAGGGCGCTAACAATAGAAACCACTTGTTTGATGTCGTTTCAAAAGATTAGAATGTATATTTTCTTTTATTAATGAAAACATTATTTAATTAGTTATATTCATGGAGGTTTTAAAATTTATATATATATATTCCTATTTATGTTATATTTTGTATAGCATTACCATGGTTATATTTACAAATATTTTCTACTATTAGGAGAAATAAATGAAATTCAGCTCAATCGCTAGTTAAAATAATAGAAAAAAAAAACCTTGTTTATAAATTAAATAAACATATTTATAAAACAAAAACACACGTTCAAATTAAATATCACAAAGTGTGCACAATATCATTTTGTGGCTATTTTTATTATTTTAAATTATAATAAGTTTCATTTGATTCACATAGACATGCATCTACAAATTCCAAAAATATGAGTGGTACAAGAGTCAAAAATAACATTTTGAAGTGATATAAGTCCAGAAGTATCGTTGTAAAAAAGAGGGAATAGCATCCATCAAATAAAGTAGACATGTGATGGCTAAATGATTAATGGCTAATGATAAATCCAAGTTTTAAACCTTCGGAATTTTTTCACTAATCGTCAATTTTGACCCTCAAAAACCAGCTTTACGGCAAAAATTATTATGTACTTTTTTAAAGCAATCTAAATTTCCAACAAAATAAAACCAATTTAGGTTCTGTAACCTCAATGCGTTTCATGAAAAAGCTTTTCAAACTTTCAAGGAAAATTTCGAACATAAGCAAATTTTAGAAGTTTTCACCGATTTTGAGTAGAAAGGGCCTGTTTCTCTATAAAAGTAAATATATACGTTTTTCAAGTAAACTAAATTGGCAATAAAGTAAGACCAAATTGGTTTCTGTAGATCCAATACTGTTCGAGATACAGCTGTTCAAAGTAGACGTGTTATACGTGTATACAATTTTAGAAGAAAGGTTTGTAAAATGAGAAACATGCCGTTAGTAATTTACACATTATATTTATCATATAAAACATTATATTATGGAAATATTTTTGGTAATACGTAATTAATATTATGTGATGTTGTAATAATTGATAATTACATTTCTAACTAAGAAAATAGTGTGTGCTTTAGCAAAATCTTCATTTTTAGTATTCTTTAATTCTTTTAGATGGACCAGGCTGTTCCTTGGAGTCCTGTTTCTGTTGCGGGAGGTTCCCTTCTCATTAACCACTTCTTCATATAATAGTTTTCTATTTTTCTTCTTCAGGCAGATCGAACTCATCGTCCGATAGAGGATCATCAATGTATGGGGAGTTTATTTCATCACACATCAATTCTGCCACGTTTTCGCTCGGCTGACCGCCGCAGTCTATAAAGTTGAGCGTTTCAGTTCAGTTTTCCTGCTGCGTGATGTTCTCAGGTCAACATGGCCCTGACGCTGGTCTGTGAGGGTTTAAATTCACTTCAGTAGTTATTCATCTAACAGTTTGTGCACATAATGCCACTCCCCGAGTTGTACGAAGAAGTTGAACTGTCTCAATAGCAGTTGAAAACAATAAACCGGTCATCTCATGGCTCTGTCACTCGCGGCCGACCTGATCCGGTTCTGCGATTGTACAGACCTGTCTCACGGTAAGGTGCGATTGCTCTCCGAACAGTAGTTTCAGATAAACCCATGTACGGGCTGGATATCTTGGGCGTCAGCCATCTTCCACTAAAGCAACAACATCGGCTAGTTGAGCAATTGTCAAAACCATTTTTTAAATTAAAGTTTTTAAAATCCTTTTGCTATTGTTTTGGATAAATCAAAATAGAAGTTTCTTTATAATTTTTTGATTATTTATTGGGGTATTCCTTCATATTTATAGCCTCTTATGACTGAAAACGTTTAATATTAATTAAAAAACATTTGAAAGCCGGAATAATTCTATAAGGAAGCAAATATTTGGATTTTTCAAAGCTCGCCACTTTTTCTATAGTGTATTTGACATGACGAACCCTACTTCTAAAATTTGATACATACTTACCTCGTCAACTTTGAACAGCTGCATCTCGGAAAGTATTAGGTTTGCAGAAACCTAAGGTCTCAATTTGTTGCAAACTCAGTTTATTTTAAAAAAGTGTTGTAGCCACTTTTACCGTAAAATTGGTCTGTAGGGGACAAAATTGGCGAGGTCTGTCGCGTTCTAAAACTTGGATTAATTATTAGCCATCCATCACATACATCATATAAAAAAACCAGAACTACCTTATTTGATGCAAGTTAAAATGTACCCTTTAGCTGTACTATTCTATTTAGTTCTTGTGTTGGTGAATCTCCTTCGTGAGACTTCGTCATAGTTTCCTATTTCCTGAATTAGGGTATAGTCTCATAAAATTAATTTTTCAGCTTGGGTGTAAACATCCTGTTTTAATGTGGGCAATTTAATGTCAGAAAACATCTGAGTCTTTGTGTAACGTAGGTGTTACTTTGGATACTCATGCACAGATTAAAAAAGTATTTAATTCATTATTTCAATATTTTGCGTTTCATCTTTGGGCAGGGATTTTGCTGAAGTCCCCTGAAACACAAGTGAAATGTTAGTATATTTACCGCCGAAGCGTGTACATTGCTGTAAATAAAATATTCACTCACCGACAGGGCTCAACAAAAAAAGTTATGTATCTTTTGGCAAATACCATATGTTTATTTAATATTACTAAACAACATTACTTTACTGACTAAGCACTTCCTTTCGTTTCTAAAGACTTTTAATAGACACTTCATGAATTTGAAACTCTATTTAGTTCATAATTGTTGTTTGTCAAATTATAAAGAAATTATGTTATCAAGATGCACAAGAAAATGACGAGGCCTTGAATACAATTTTCTATTTTTACCTTTTTTATCTTTAATGGTGTATTTTTTGGTTTCTTTACTGCCTGAGTCTCGCTGTGTATAACTTTCGTTTGGATTGTTTTATTATCTTTATCAACAACCGGTAAATATTAAAGTATAACCCTTTGAGTTGGCAGTTTTCCTTATGGGCTCACCTAACTCACGTTTATTGCTGATGTGTGCAGCTTACGTCAAAAAAATAAATGGTAAAATGTCTTGAGGCCTGAGAGCACGAGTTTAAGTTAAAATATCTTTCGTTTTGGTTTGTTTATGCTTGATTTTCTTCATAACATTTTTATTGGCAAGAAACTCATTTACACTATCAATATTTCGCCTATTCAGGCATCTTGAAGCACTTGAAGATTGTGACGTCTCCTTTCTTAATGTGTAAAATAATGTGTGCATAGAAACATAACAACCATAATTTCTCTGAATGAAGATCATTTTCACTTATAAATTATCTAGACCAATAACTAATGATTAAGAACTTTAATTGTTCTTCTTGGGTTCATAATTTGTAAAATAACAATTTACTTACCAAGCACAATTAATTGTGATTTAAGAGCTCATTCATACCGTATATACAATTCCCTACTCAGTTAATATGTACAGTTCTCACCAATACCAACATTCATACAATATCTACATTACACGACAGTCTCTAGCGAGACATTCCCCTGGTGAGGCAACGGGGCTCACCCAACATTTCGCTAAATGGCGAAGATCGGTGCGAGAACCACAGACGCTCAAGACACTAGTGGAATTGATGGCAAGCGCCAGTATAATTATCTATCTCGATCAAATAAATTTAAGAAAAATTAATAGACTCACATATTTTCCTTCCTAATACGGATTCGATTACGAGAGTTTTTGTTTCGTTACCACAGGATTCGTAAAACGTGGTTCCCCCTTAACTTAAATGAAAGAGATTTCTCTCGGCTTATCTCTACCCTGGAATTATTTTCTTGTAACGCATATTTTCTCAGAAAATTGAAAAAGTTTATCTGTTAGTTAGCATTTTACAGTTTGGACCAGCGGATAAAATACTGATGAAACGATATCATGATAAACTATGTTTTTGTTTTAAAATCCTTTTCGATGTCTCAATACTCGAATTCCAAATGAAGCTTCTAAGTCCGCTAAAACTGACACAATTTACTTCTTATGCTATCATAGTATCTGATATTTGATCAGTGTAAATAACTTTATTTAACTTCTGAGGAACGCGTCCCCTGGATTATAGGAACGAGTCTTATTGAACCAAGACTGTATTCCAGTTGTGTACGTTTTGTGGTCGCAAATTCCTCAAGGGAACTTCCGTTGCCAGTAAATTGAAACGGGTTTAGCAAGCTCTTCACGAATCAAGTTAAGGTCGATGATACTGTACTTCGTTTCTTCTATTGTAAGAAAACTCATTTCCAAACTATCAACAGTTTAATACATTCAATATAGAAAAAATAAATTTCTAATAATAAATAAATAAATTTCTCTCCCTCGTTTTATCATGGAATAAAAAGACTTCCCAGGGTGTGGCTCCCACCAATACTGCACACAGCGGAGAGGTAGAGACTAAATCTCCAAAATGGATGCAAAATTTAGTCGTGGGAAAACTGTACAAATACAAAGTTTGTGAGACGTTTTCAAAAGCAAGGAGCCCCTTAATCGATCTGATTTTGCATCAAAATGAGATTTACCTCCTATGAGAAAATAAATCACATCCAGCCTTAAACTGTTTTTTAATAATTTTCGTATTCATTTTTGTTAGAGAATCAATTTTTTTCTTAGTACTGAAAGGCTGCCCAATTTTAATTGGGTTGCTAAAACGCAGCAAAAAAATCGATGAAATGACAAAACGTTTAAGAAAAAAAAATCAAATATGAACAAAGAAAAATGATAACAATTATTAAATTTCACATAGATTGAATGCAGTTCATTTTTTGTATATATACTCATGGATACCGCCTGCTTAATATAAAAAAAAAATTCATATATAATTGATATAATTCACCCATCTTCCTCCATTACAGTTATGCCCAAAAACAAAACCCTTTATGGTCTTCTTCCTCGGCTATAAAACCAACATCAAGACATCCCTTGTCTTCCCATGGATGTGCCATGTATTGCGAGTATCAAACTTCTAATTTCGTTACGGCAACTGTAGTCACTTAGTTTCCCCTGTTCCTCTCTAATGTTTTGACATCCCTTTTCACCTTGCTTTTTCCACTCTTCTTTTTCTTTGTATTAAGCAGGTGAAGCTGATGTCATTCTTGAAACTGGAGGGAGGCTCCATTATGGCCAGCCTCAATTTCGTTATCACTCCTCACCTGAGAGCCAAACTAAACTAATTATTTTACAGTTTTAATCATAAAAAACTGCCGAATCAATTGTTCTAATATAATTTGCCGACCCGTCCTCAAATAGTTCATATTATGGGAATTTTTTTCTTTTTTTTTGTGAGGTTTCTATTAGATTATATATTTATTGAATTTGAGCAACATATTTAATGATTTTCTAATTTAATTTTTACAGGCCCAACGATGATTCCTTTTTCCAGTGATTGGACTACAAATTTGGCCATTGCAGTAGTTTCTCTTGTGATATTAGCATATTACAAAATCAAAAAATTCCACAGGTATTTTGAAGACAGAAATATACCTTACATTAAAGCTAAATACCTAATCGGGAGTGATCCAGCAGGGGTATTATTGAAAGCTCATCCAGGTTAATAAATATTGAGTTAATATAAAATAAATTTTTTTTTTAATGAAATAAATTATTACTACATTAAACATAATTGTCAATTTTCAGCTGATAGTTGGAACACAATTTACAAAAAATCAGAAAATAACAAGGTTATAGGATTTTTCCAGGGTTTTGTACCTTACATATTGGTACGTGATCCAGATTATATTAATGAAGTCCTAACAAACAGTTTCGCACATTTCTACGACAGAAGTTTTTCGATAAATGAGGAAGTGAACCCACTTGATGGCCATCTGTTTTTCTTGAAAGGGAATAAATGGAGGTTTATCAGGAACAAGCTCAGCCCTATCTTCAGTTCTGTTAAACTTAAATGGATGTATGAGGAAATTGAAAAATGTGGAAACATTTTTCTTAAACAGGTAGATGAAATGGCTGATGGTAAAGATGTGGAGCTTAGAGAACCATTTGCAAGATACACAACTGATGTCATAGGTAATAAGCATTATCCTCTTTTTATTAAAATTTATTATATAAGTTAGTTTGTGAATATTTCTATGTTAAAAGTAAATCAAAGTACACTTAAGAAAACGGACAGTTAATTTCCCTCTGAGAGTTTTGCCTGTAGAGTTCCGACTATGCCTGTCTATTTGTTTTGCTAATAACTACTAATAACAGACAGTTTTATATCAATTTTTTTTCAAAACCCTTTATTTAATACATAGAAATCAATTTACAGATTCCACAATAAGGAATCTTTGCTTTTTATATCATAAAACCATCATGCTATATATATTTATTTATTTAGACTTATTTACGCCTATTAAGCAAAAGGTGATCTCTAAAATATTTCAGATAGAAAAACTTAGTTCATAAAACTTCATCTGAAATAGAAGCAGGCAGACAAAAGTAAACTGACTTATATCAGGATCAGTATGCACATAAACAAATTACCAAATGATCAACCATCCACACTTGCCAGTTTAAGAAAACTTTGTCATATAATATATTTTAAATTTATACTGTTCATACTCCTTACTATCTTAATAGTATCTGCAAAATTTTGAGCCAATCAGATTAATTATTACTTTTAATTGCAGTGTTGATGCCAAACAGTGAAAAGGCAGATATACTATTATCGATTTCAAGTTTCAGTTTATGAAATAGTACAAGAGTAAACCAGGAAATGACTAAAAGACACTCAGGGCATGTTGACCTGTACTCAACTGACAGCATCAAAATCTTATTTCTTCTATTACTCGCCTTTTAACCCTAATATTGTTTATTTATTTTAGCATCCTGTGCTTTTGGTCTTGACAGTGAGAGTTTAAAAAATGAGAATTCAGAATTCAGGAAGTACGGAAAAGAAGCTTTTGATCCAAACAAACAATATATGATTTTTGTTGTACTCCAATTTTCCATTCCTGATGTATTCAAGTCGCTTAAACTGCGGACCAAATCTGAAAAATTGTCTAACTTCTTCTTTGAGACGACAAAAAACGTTTTAGATTACAGAAAGAATACAGGCTCTGTTCGAAAAGATTTCATGCAGCTACTTCTGCAGTTGAGGGAAACTGGAAACTCAGAAATAGATTCTAACTTGAAGAATGGTGAAACTAAACTGCCGTCCTCAGAAAGTTTTGGTAATAATCTATTACATATTATTGATTTAAATAGCTAACTAATGTTTTGCCAACAAATTAAATGTTATCTCTTCTCACCCTTTTCTCAACTTACTTCTTATTTATTGTGTATAAGATTTGTGATAAAGTTTGACACATTTACTGTTCAGTATTTTATGAAAAATATTACGGTAGTTACTACTGAAAAATTTGACAAGGCTGAATGAACTCCTACCAGACCTGTACACCTAGGAAAAATACTTAAGAGCCAAGTATCATGACAGGTTGGTTATCCATCATGCCACAGAGATGGTCTTATATTGCTTATTACCAAATTAAAATGTTATGTGTCACTTTATCTATTTACTTTCAGAGTTCCACTAAATTTAACATAATATTGTTAATACATAATAATGTTGTTGGGGATAGATTTTGCTCATAGTGGCCCAAAATTTGATAGAAATACTGTTTACTACCTTGGGTAAATAAATAAAAATTTGACTCCCTAGGCCCTCTCAATTTCTATTTATTGTTGTATAAATCATATATTTTGCTTGAATTTGGATCAAAGCTTTAGGAAATCCTTTTGAGTTCACAAGCTAAGAATTTCAAGATTATCTTCTAAAAATTTATTTATTGTATTATTCGCATCAAATTTGGCACAAACACTTTATATTATCTTGTACTTTTGCTAAAAACTAGTGGCCCTGGATAAGTTGTGAATAAAACGTTAAAATATTTCAGAATATCTTATCACTAACATTTTGGTTGATTTTGCTTATTAGAGATTACCAACGAATTACTTGCTGCGCAGTCGTTTGTATTCTTTTTGGCTGGATTTGAAACAACATCAACGACTTTATATCTTCTTACTTATTTATTAGCCAAGCATCAGGACATTCAGGAAAAGGCAAGAAAAGAAATATTAGACATGAAAGCCAAACATGGCAGCTTTACATATGAATCTATAAAGGAAATGACATATCTTGAAAATTGTATATCAGGTATCTTTTTTACATTTATTAATTATTATAGTTTAGTAATGAAATAAGTTCTGCTGGATATTGTAATTTTACAACACACTTGTTCAAAGGAAAACAAAATATATCATTCTAATTAAATAACATTTTCTGAAATTAATAATTATATGAGCCAAAAGTTAATACCCCCAGGGTATGCGATCACAGCTTAAAAACCGGGTTCAATAAAACTTTAAAAAATGCTCTTAAATCATTTTGATATCAACTGATGCTATCGAGAAATGTATTAGTTCTTCAATTAGCTGCATATTATCCTTCAGGCTTCATAATAATATGACAAGTTGTGTTTAACTTTGTTGAAAATGAAAAAAAACTTCATTTTGTTTAAAATAATACATAATTTTAATTAAGATTATTTTTAATTTAACAAATTTTTAAATTTTACTGAAAATGTTTAAAAGTAATAAGAGTAACTTCTTTTGAAAATATTTAGTTCTATTAGTAGAGAAAGTGTGACCACTACTGTTAAGACATGGTGTACATCACAACACTGCAATCAAGTTATCACCTTCCAGCTGTGATATTTTATTCCGATTCTCCTGGAAACATTCCAGCCTAAGTTGTAGAGGATTGTGCACCGATTTCCGCCTTGAAATGCTTCTTTATACAATAACACCTAAATTTTCACCTTCAGTGTATCACATAATCAAGGTTTGGTCAGGTGATTGAGCAGGTCATGGTATAACTTGGTAGTACTCTGTTATCTTATCGAACATTTTTCTGGGAGCTACGTCCCTTAAGAATAAAAACAAATTAACAAATGAGGGCTTCAGTTTGATCAAAGTTGGTGAATAATGATTATGTTTTATTTAGATGATTTCAAAAATAAAATAAAAAGTAACAGTTTTCACCATCTAAATTATCTTTTAACGTCATAATACATCAGCTCTGAAGAAACTTAACAATAAACCCTTAATAAACACTATAATGGAAGCAGGCACGGATGCTAAATGATATTCAATTTAGACAAAAAGTTTTGTTATAACGTTTTTACAAAAAAAAAATTATGTTTGCAATAAACTTTTCGATAAAAGCATTAGTTTTTCAGAAAGTTGCTGGAACATAGCAAATACGTTTTTAAGTAATCAATCACATGCACAACATGTAATCTGATAGTTTCCATCAAATATTTATACTGCAATTAAACTAAGGTATAGGGCCTAATGATATTAGTTAATTCTGATGTTTTTTTATTAATATTTCTATCCACTGCTTTAGGCAAGGTTTTTATCTTTCAAGTAAATTTTTGCAAAAGTTTTGAATTTATTTTACTGTAACCTTTACATAACTATTCAAAAATAACAGTAAAAAAAAAAAAACTTTCTTTAATCTCTTGGAAACAAAACTTTGGGATCATTACATGTATCCAATATATTCTTTTGATATTGGGTATATAAACCTCCGACGCTTCTTAATTAAATCTATGTAATAACCTAATAAAAATAAGGTAATTACCTAGTTCCAAAACTTTTCAGAAACCTTGAGACTGTACCCAGTACTTCCAATGCTGAATCGTGAGTGTACAAAGGATTGTACTTTACCAGATGGAACATTCATTGAGAGAGGAACAAAGATTATTATTCCAATTTATTCAGTTCAAAGAGATCCAAAATACTTTCCAGATCCTTTAAAATTTATGCCAGAACGATTTGAGACTGCACCTGCACGTGGAACATACGCTCCTTTTGGGGATGGACCTCGGATCTGTATTGGTATGTAGCATTTAGATTAGACAATGTCCCACTATGCCAGAACACAATTCGGAGAAAGCCTTTAACTATGCTTCAAACAAAATAACATAATCTTTCGTGACAGGTGATCCTGGATAATTGGATTGTCCCTAAATTCCCTTCTCAAACACCTCTCTCTCTCTCTTAATAATATACCATGAAAAATATATGATTTTATGCAAACATGCATAAAGTGAATAATGAAAAGTGGCTACATATATTACGTCAATTTTTTAGAAGTTGTTTGAGTGTGTAGTTTGAAGAGGAATCTAATTTAATTTCAAAAAATTCTAACACTTAAAGGAAGTAAATGTTGAAAGCCAGTAACAGAATTGACAATTTAATCATTAGGCTTTGCGAAACAAACCTGTTTTGGTTGTATGTAAATTTCTTACTGTGTGATTTTGCTTATTCTCTGGAAATGCTTATGCTGGAAGGGTGTAAGAGTCTGTGAAGGGTCTTGGAGTTGATGCTCTGTCCATTCGGCTATCTCTCCTGATACCGTGAATCCTATGTTCATATTTTCATAGGGGATCTTCTCTTGTCTTGCATTTTCTATCAAGGTCTTGGATTCTCAAAATTTATCTGAGTCTTTCAAGTTTTATGAACTTATGGATCGGATGAGCTCATAAAGGTAGGAAGATTGGGTAGATTTTTGTTGATGGATCATTGGCTGTTGATGGTGACTTTTGATTTATTGCCATTTAATCAGAATTTAAGGGATGGAGCCCTAGCGCGAATTCTTGTATCAGTAGACAAGCTGATTAGAAGTTAAAAGGTAGAAAGGATTAATAGATTTGGCTTTCGACTAATGATTATACGCTAAAATGAAATCAATTATTATATTTAAACACAACAAACAATCCCAAAATGAATTTCGCATAGCTCAGCAACACCAGAACCATTGATTTAAATTGTCATACTGTTATATTTTTGTTACTAAGCATACCCCATATTAATAAAATTTTATGAGATATTTGTTTTACAGGGAAAAGATTTGCTCTGGTGAATGTGAAATGTATGTTTGCAAAATTATTGGAAAAATACAGATTCGAATTAAGTCCTAAAAATGATCATGATGATGTGCTCAAGTTAAAGCCCAGATTGCTCTTGGTAGACCCTACCAAGGAAATATTCATAAGGATCCACAAGCTCCATCCAGATAATTAGCAAGTGCTGTTGATCACATCAGTATAATTTCATCTTACATGTCGTTAATACTCTATTTTTTATTGAAGCAATTTATGTACTTAATATTAATAAATAAATATTAATTACTTTTTTTGACATTACACACCTAAAACACACATTCCTAGTTTAACGTACTATGTTGAGGTAGCTTTCTGCCAATACCAATATTATTACACTGTTAAAAGAAACAGGCTTTTTTAACGTTGGAAAAAGCTAACAAAACATAACTAAACAACGAAGTAATAAGTAACTTGAATATAAATAATAAAAGAAAAAATTATACATCAATAATTTATGAAGATAATATTAAATTAATAAGATAGTCTATAATTTAAGTATGAATTATTCCAATATTGTAAAAAACGTTTGGTTTTAACCTTGTGATCTCAGCAAGGGGTTAGAAGATAACCAATCTATACCTAAAATCAATCTCAAATGAAAATTAAGCTCAGTAGCAACTTTATAGTTGGCTCTTGATGACACCAAGCAATCTATAGCTAAAAGATGCTAATTGAGCCATGGTAAGTGTTACATCAATAATTGTATATCATGAATTAATCATCTTCGTCCAATAAACAAGTCATATCAGTGTGAATTCCCACCTCATTGTGTACCAACCTTCAGCCCTTCAAATTTATTAAATGAAAAAAAGACTGATGAGCGGTCCTTATAAAAGCCAGAGGACAATTATTGAAGATTGATATGGGGACTAAATAGAATGGACTTTATTTTTGATGGGTTATATTTGCGAGAAAAAAAAAAAAAAAAAAAACATTGTGAGACTACTAATCCTTAGAGTAACTTACTTATTTTAAATTTTTAAAAACATCACTGTCATAGGAGGAATGAATAATTTGAACTACTATTGTTTCAATCAATTAGCTAGGACACCCTAGTTCAAAATAGTATTGGATTAACATGAAAACTCGAACCACTCATCCAATCAAAAAGAAAATAAGGCATGAAGACCTGCAAGAAAATGTGCAGTCTTTAAAGTTATGAAGGCTGATTAAGTACTCCAAAGCTCAAAAGAGAGTCTATATGGGTTTTTGTTATAATGAATAATATGAGTATAATAGAAACAATATGATTTCTCATTCTAAAAAAAAAAATTAAAAATTGATTAATATATCTAATAAATCAGTGTATAACAAACTATTACCAAATCACCATCAGTTGTTGGCATGATAAACTCTTTATTTGTCCCGACAGGCTACCCTTCGACAAGCCTGTCGGGACAAATAAATGCAGAGGAAGTTGCACGTAATCCTTTCAAACCTGGGTTTCGTCTGTGAATCTAAACATTTTTGGTATTCATTAAAAAGAAGTTATTAATTTTTTCAGTTTATTTGTATTTTTAACCATGTCAAGAAATTAGGTAAAGAAAATCGAACAGCAGCTAAAGCCTTGAACATTTCCTCTGGATCAAAAGTTTCTTTTTTATATTTTTCTAAGTCTCAATCTCAAGCACAGGATACTAAATTAAAATTAAATTGATGAGCCGAATAATTCCCAAGCTCAAAAAGATTGGGTCTACTGTCAAACAGAAATTTTCATTTGTTTGTCTGTGTGTTGAACCTGAAATTTATTTCTGAATATAAGATTAATGAAAAGTGGCCTATGCAAATAGTATTATAAGTAATTTTAGAACACTTAAATACTAATAAAATTTAATTGGCATTAAATCAATTAAATTTTACAGGCTCCAATAGTTACTTTTTCCCAGTGATTGGAAAACTAGCTTGATCTTGGAAGTAACATAGTTTCGCTTACAATATTCATTTATTCCAGAATCAGAAAATTCCAGAGTACTTTTTATTAAAGTACTAAATACTTTGTGGGAAACTCCAGAAGGTGTATTGCTAAGAATCCAACCAGGTTAATTAATTATTAATTCACATTTGTTTTAACTTTTATAAATTATCTATTTATAAAATCAGGATTTTATCAAGAACCTAATATAAGCCAATTGAGCAAGCTAATAACAACCCAACCTGTCGCTGCGTCTCAAACTGATGATCTATAAATGTGTCCTCCAGCCAGCTCTGCTGTACAGTGTCCCCATATTTACCCACATGACTGACAATACAGCCAAATGTCTCCAACATTTCCAGAATGGGATTATGCGAAAAAATACCTCTCTCTCGAGGTTAAAGAGCCCTGACCTGGACCCCTTAATAGGTGCAGATGTTCAATAAATTTCTCTCTCTCTCTCTCAAAATTTGTCACACTAACAGTGAATATTTTGCTGTTTGGGACTTGTATTTCGGAAGTATAGAGATGGAGATGGAGACCGATAGCTCACGGAAGCGGTCGGCTTCACCGACACAGGAATCGGAAAGTGAAGAGGACTTCACTTTCCCGAAGATTACGGTGAAGGTACAAAGGCCTACGGGGGCCAAAAATCCAACCAAGGTTGGAAACAAATTCCAAGCCTTGGACACTGAGTCACCGGAAAGCCTACATCCGGTGGCTCAAGTGCCCAAGAAGCCACCGCCAGTTGTTGTCTCCGGAGAGACAACAACAAATCTGACCCAACTACTAAAAAGAGCAGATATAAATAATTTCGCCCTCAAGAAGAAGAAGGAGGGCGTCACTATTTAAACCGAGAAAGAAGACGACCGGGTACAAATAATAAACTTACTCAAGACAGGAGATAAGGAGTATCATTCTTTTGCCCAGAGAGGCGGAAAAAAGAACAGGAAATACCTAATCCTAGGCCTATATGTCCAGGAGGACATCAAAGAAATTTCCGATACCATAAATGAGACCATACCAGGAGTCGCCGATGTGAGGCGACTTCGAAAAACAGACCAAACAGGACGAAAACAGGATATTTCGCCAGTCCTGGTAACAGCTAACGATAGCGTTACCCTAAACACAATGAAAAAGCTACGTGCTATAAATCACGTAATCATACGTGTCGTAACATTCAAAGAAGAGAGAGGGCTTCCGCAGTGTCACCGATGCCAAGAATTCGGCCACACGAGGAACCACTGTGGAAGAAAAATGAAGTGTGTGAGGTGTGCAGGCCCCCACGAGGTGGCGCTGTGCCCCAGGACTGCGGCGAGGCACATCCCGCCTCCCACAGAGGCTGCACAAAGCGGAAATAAACTCTCGCGAGAATTAAGCCAGTTCCCGACAGAGTGCAGCCCCACCAGAAGAAGCGCCGCCCAGACGAGCCACTCACGAGACCTGCTCCACCATCATCTATCAACTCCTGGCAGAACCCGCTCTTCAAGCTCTTTCAAGCCCGAGATGAAGAAACGGCTCACCCTTCCACGTGGAGAGCTGCCTCCTCTGTGTCAAAAGCTGTCCCCTCCACGTCGAGAGCGCCCCCCAGAACTTCGGAAAATAATAATTGTAAGTACCTAGATCCTAGGCTAAAGTTTCTAACAAACGACCAGCGTCAAGACCTTGAATGCGGACCGAAATGGGTAACTGCCCTAGTAGACTTCTGTAGCTAAATGTTCATAGCTATAATATCTGAAAAACATCAACAATGGTAGATTACCAAGTTTTAAATTTTAACGTTGATGGTCTCCTGACCAAAATAGATGAAGTAGAAGTGCTGCTGGCGCTCTACCGACCAGATATTGTAGTTTTGACAGACACTAGGGTATCTACACATTCGATCCACATTGAAAGGGTTAACGGTTACGGCGGCGTTCTAATTGCTATACGCCTTGGTATCAATTGGAAGAAAGTGGCTTCACCACTGACTACAACTGATCCCAAGCTTCACCACTTGACAGTTAAGGTAAATTTGGGGAGACCTATTTACCTTACCGCTCTATACAGGAGACCGTACGCGTCTCTGCAGCAGTACTCAGCCTTGCTACACGCATGTGCGCAGAGATCTAACCACTGGGTGGTGGGAGATCTCAACGCAAAACACCATGTGGTATAACACCGTAACAAACAAGGCTGGGAGACTCCTGTTGAGAACGCCGTTTACGGTCGTTCACCCCCAGACTTTTACTTTTCGACATAGAGGTAACCCACAAGCTACCTCGACGATTGACTTACTACTGACAAAACAACCCCACCGTATCACTAGTTGCACCACCCTAGACTTTATTACGTCTGACCACAGGCCAGTACTGTATGCAGTGGATGGCAAAGTGGCGACCCCTCGCCCCACGAGATACGACTACCGTCGTGCCGACTGGGATCTATATCGGTCACAAATTTACCGCAACCTGCATACGGTGCCAGCTCTCCGCACGAAAGAAAAAGTAGATCTTCAACTAGCTTTCATAACTGATGTGATCAAAGACGCAGCAGACACTGCAATCCCGAAGTACACTCCCATGCCACCGTCTCTATCACACCATGCGACCACCTCCAGACCATATTTTTAAAATTATTGCCTAGCGCAATAATTGGAAGAATAGGTGGAACAGGACGAGAGATCAGCAAGCCAAGGTCATTGTGAATTCTCTCACAACGCAAATCCGGGGCTTGATGAAACTCTGGAAAACAGCGCTGTGGCATGAGAGACTTCGTAGCACTCACGGAGATCACAGAAAGTTTTGGAAGCTGTTGAAGACTACAAAAGGCAAGACAGCCACTGCCCGTCTTCACGAAGGCGACAATGTTCTGACTGCTGAGCAACAGGCAACAAAACTGGCCTACCATTACGCTAGGGACATTACGGCTAGGATCTGCCTCCTCCGGTAGATGCTGAACAGAACCACATGTTTGTATCACCAAAGCAGCTCAAGGCGATTCTTCCCCGGTTCAGGGAAACCGAGCACCAGGGCACGACGGGATACAAACAATGCTGCTCAAACAAATGCCGAGGAGAGGGATAGTACAACTAGCAAACTTATACAACTCTTGTATAAGATTGCGGTACTTTCCTGACACATGGAAACAAGCCATCTTGTTCCCATTACTAAAGCCAGCAAAGAGTGGAGATCACCCAGCCCACTACCGCCCGATCAGTCTGCTACCACAGATGGGAAAAATCTTTGAGAAAATTCTTTTGAATTATCTCAAATATTACTGCTTGGAAAACGACATCATTCCGCCAGAGCAGACTGGATTCCAATCCAGTATGAGCTCAGAGCAACCCCTTCTGAAGGTACAGTCAGAGGCTAGCCATAATATGAATAGAAACATAGCCACGGCTATGATTTCCCTAGATTGCACCCAAGCATCGACTCGGTGTCTCACGGGACAATGCTCTCAAATGCTCTGCGACCGGGAATGCACGTAGCAACTCTATTCAATTCTGGCTAGCTTCCTGAAAAACAGATCGTTGCGGGTGCGGGTGGGTGATAGCTTCTCCGAAGCTGTGCCACTGACCTGTGGAGTACCCCAAGGACCCGTCTTATCCCCTGTATACATACGCGTCTAAGATTGTCGGAGCCCGGTACAAAAGTACCACAGTTACTGCTTTCGCGGATGACATAGCGGTGTACAGTAGTAGCATGAGTGCCATGGTAGCTCTAAAACAGGCTGAAGTAGCCTGTAACCAGATCAGTGAGAGATTGGGGAGACTCAATATCTCTGTAAACGCGGGCAAGACTGACTGTGTAATTTTCTCTTTCCAAAAGGGAAAAAGCCCGCTCCCTACTAGTTACATAGTAGGAACGGAGGAAAATTCACCAGCCGACAACCTAGTATATCTGGGAATTCAAATGGACAGACACACCTATTTTAGTAACCATTTTGCGAAGAAGTTGAATCTAACACGCACGAAGCCTTACCGGCTTGCGCACTTATTGACTTCCCCCAATCTATCACTGCGTCTCAAGCTATTGATATACAAGAGCATACTAAGGCCTACTCTGCTGTATGGTGCATCGCTATTTCGTTATCTGACGTATACGACAGCTAAGAAACTCCAACAATTCCAAATCGGTATACTGATGAAAGTGGTCAGAGGTACTTCATTCGAGCAGCGGAGAAACAGTGAGCAGGGTGAGATATTTGAGCTCCTACGGTGGATGAATTCATCCAACGTAGACATACCAAGTTTTTTGACTCCCTGCAATACTTGACAAACCCGGTGTTTAACACTATAACCCCCGCTCCGTTCCCCCATCGATGGCAGGACGCTGTCGCGGCTGGAACGCTTTAGTCTTAGGTTCTAGGTATAGGTTTTAGTTTGTTTTATTTGTTTTGTTTTAGTGTTTAGTGTTTGGTGATGGTGACAAGTTGAAGGTGAGCCTCATCACCTAGTGTTGAATATGAGACTATGAACTTTTAACCACAACAACATTTATTATATTTATGCACTCCTCCAAATGCATGTAAATGCAGCAAGAGGAGAAATCTGTAATTAAATTATTTTATTATATTATTTTATTCATTGTATTTACTTTTTGAGGTTGTGAAATTAAAAAAAAAAAATATTGTGAATTTATTCATTGCTATTTGCTTTTAACCGAAAATACTTTGTTTTAATTACGTCACTGAAGATCGTGTGTTCAGTAAATATTGAAATGTTAAAATTAAGAGAAACGAGACAGATTTATTAACTTTGTAATTAATTTATGTTTTGCAGCATTGTCAGCAGTCTAATCCGAATTATTATTAAATAAGCCTTTAAAATTTCAGATTGGTGGATCACTTTTACGATCACTATGTGAAACACAGAACACACAGGCGGACCATATTTCTTTTTCCCTTTCGAAAACTGTAACCTCGACCTTCAGGTCACGGAATTAACTTATTCTATTCACTTGTATTAAATAATAAACAAATGTTCTAATCTCTAATGCAGATGTTGAAGAATAGTTGAAGGAGAGGGGGTAGTGTCTTCAGCTGCCCCCCTTCTACCAGATCATTTAAAACCCAGTACTGGTGAAAACTTGTGAGAGCAGTGCACAACACAATCGAGGTTGAAACAAGGTGTGTATGCACGATTTCTATACTCGTATGTTGTGTATTTTAAATAGATTTAACTCTATATAAGTGATATTTTAGCTCACAATTTAGTGTTTATACTAATATTTCTGATAATTTGTAAAGGATTTAGCTTACAAAACTACAATGAATACTTAGTGATGAGAACGTGTCCATAGATATTAATAAATTCATTCAGTGTATTTCTGAGTGAATGGGGGCCCGATTGAAGTGAACCCCTGACTTTTGCGAATAACTCGTTTTAAGACTCTTTCAAATACTCCAAAAAAAGTTACATTATTGTTCTTCCCTTCCCGGTATCAAATTTATAATAAACCACAATAGAATCATAATAATAAACCGTGGGGTAACATTAAGATATCATGATGAGAAATACGTTTCCCTCAGACCATTAAGGTTTCTCAAGTAAAGGCTCAAAAAGCAAAACTAACTAATTTCTAAAATAATACAAAACCACAGCTTAGGGCGCTAACAATAGAAACCACTTGTTTGATGTCGTTTCAAAAGATTAGAATGTATATTTTCTTTTATTAATGAAAACATTATTTAATTAGTTATATTCATGGAGGTTTTAAAATTTATATATATATATTCCTATTTATGTTATATTTTGTATAGCATTACCATGGTTATATTTACAAATATTTTCTACTATTAGGAGAAATAAATGAAATTCAGCTCAATCGCTAGTTAAAATAATAGAAAAAAAAAACCTTGTTTATAAATTAAATAAACATATTTATAAAACAAAAACACACGTTCAAATTAAATATCACAAAGTGTGCACAATATCATTTTGTGGCTATTTTTATTATTTTAAATTATAATAAGTTTCATTTGATTCACATAGACATGCATCTACAAATTCCAAAAATATGAGTGGTACAAGAGTCAAAAATAACGTTTTGAAGTGATATAAGTCCAGAAGTATCGTTGTAAAAAAGAGGGAATAGCATCCATCAAATAAAGTAGACATGTGATGGCTAAATGATTAATGGCTAATGATAAATCCAAGTTTTAAACCTTCGGAATTTTTTCACTAATCGTCAATTTTGACCCTCAAAACCCAGCTTTACGGCAAAAATTGTTATGTACTTTTTTAAGGCAATCTAAGTTTCCAGGAAAATTTCCAACATAAGCAAATTTTAGAGGTTTTCGCCGATTTTGAGTAGAAAGGGCCTGTTTCTCTATAAAAGTAAATATATACGTTTTTCAAGTAAACTAAATTGGCAATAAAGTAAGACCAAATTGGTTTCTGTAGATCTAATACTGTTCGAGATACAGCTGTTCAAAGTAGACGTGTTATTCGTGTATACAATTTTAGAAGAAAGGTTTGTAAAATGAGAAACACGCCGTTAGTAATTTACACATTATATTTATCATATAAAACATTATATTATGGAAATATTTTTGGTAATACGTAATTAATATTATGTGATGTTGTAATAATTGATAATTACATTTCTAACTAAGAAAATAGTGTGTGCTTTAGCAAAATCTTCATTTTTAGTATTCTTTAATTCTTTTAGATTGGCCAGGCTGTTCATTGGAGTCCTGTTTCTGTTGCGGGAGGTTCCCTTCTCATTAACCACTTCGTCATTTAAACAGTTTTATATTTTTCTTCTTCAGGCAGATCGAACTCGTCGTCCGATAGAGGATCATCAATGTATGGAGAGTTTATTTCATAACGCATCAATCTGGCACGTTTTCGCTCGGCTGACCGCCGCAGTGTGTGCAGTTGAACGTTTCAGTTCAGTTTTTTTGTGGTATGATGTTCTCAGGTCAACATGGCAAAGAGCCGGGTGATGGCTACAGAGATGTCTGCCCTACCCACCTGCACGATTTGTACTGCCAACGAGGAGTGATTGCTAGTCTCGGTGCATCGATAAGAATAGTCGCCATGGGCAGTGGAGAAAGGAGGCCCAGGGCCGCTATTGCAGTCTTTAGCCCCACGCTAGACTTTATGTCCCTCGACCAGTTCTGTCTGGAGGACTTGGCGAATGGCCACATCGGATGGAGATGGGGAAGTTACTGGTGTCCTCCCTTTAGCTCCCCAATGATAGGGACCCGTCGGAGCTGCTCGGGGTGCTTGAAGAGTGTGCCAGGGGAAGAGGACATAGGAAGATCCTTATCGGAGGAGACGTCAATGCCTGGGACACAGCGTGGGGTTCCACACACTACGAGGAGAGGGGTCGTGGTGGTGGATTTCGTGGCTGCTAACCAGATGATTATCCTAAACAACGAACGCGGACCCCCGACGTTCACGGGGACGCAATGTAGCAGCTGGATAGACGTCCCCATGTTCTCGACCCCCCTCGCTGGACGCATTGAGAATTGGAGGGTATCCGCCGAGACCAGCAGTGACCATAACTCCATTTCCTTTGATGTGGTAACCGGGGCGCCGAGGCAGGGAGCCGACGCCCAAGGGTATGTCACGTGAGGAGCTAGGGGGTCGGCCTACGAAATCCAGCTTGAGGGTAGACTGGTAGATGACGAATGGGCTCTCCTAGGGGATGATCCCCTGGAAGGGGAGAGCATCGATGGAAAGGTAGCGTCTCTTACAGCGGCCACGAGGGACGCTGCGGAAGCAACCCTCCAGTGCATGAAGCCTAGGAAAAGATTCATAAAAAACATAATATTATGTTAGGGTAAACCATACCGATTAGCAATGGCAAGAGGTGGACTTTATAAGTACTTTGTAAATAGTAGATAAGGTCAATTGTAAATAGGTTAGGTTAGTTGTAGTTGTAGTTTTACTAGTTGTATTGTGAACATCCTGTTCTAATGTGGGCAATTGAATGTCAGAAAACATCTGAGTCTTTGTGTAACGTAGTTGTTACTTTGGAATACTCATGCGCAGATTAAAAAAGTATTTAATTCACTATTTCATTATTTTGCGTTTCATATTTGGGCAGGGATTTTGTTAAAGTTCCCTGAAACACAACTGAAATGTTAGTATATTTACCGCCAAAGCGTGTACATTGCTGTAAATAAAATATTCACTGACCGACAGGGTTCAACAAAAAGTTATGTATCTTTTGGCAAATACCATTTGCTTATTTAATATATCTAAATAACATTACTTTCATTACATATCTAACTAAGCACTTCCTTTCGTTTCTAAACATTTTAATAGATACTTCATGAATTTGAAACTCTATTTAGTCTAATTTTTAGTTCAATTAGTCAAATTTTAAAGAAATTATGTTAACAAGATGCACAAGAAAATGACAAGGCCTTCAGTGCAATTTTCTATTTTTACCTTTCTTATCTTTAATGGCGTATTTTTTGGTTTCTTTACTGCCTGAGTCTCGATGTGTATAACTTTCGTTTGGATTGTTTTATTATCTTTATCGACTATAACCCTTTGAGTCGGGAGTTTTACTTATGGGCTCACCTAACTCACGTTTATTGCTGATGTGTGCAGCTTACGTCAAAAAAATAAATGGTAAAATGTCTTGAGGCCTGGGAGCACGAGTTTAAGTTAAAATATCTTTCGCTGTGTTCTGTTTCTGCTTGAGTTTCTTCATACGCAAGAAATTCCCCTGGTATCGCAACGGGGCTTACTCAACATTCCGCTAAGTGGCGAAGATCGGTGCGAGAACCACAGACGCTCAAGACATTAGTGGAATTGATGGCTAACGCCACTATAATTATCTATTAAAGATATTCCGATCAAATGACTTTAAGGAAAATTAACAGACTCATATATTTTCTTTCCTAATATTTAGGAGATTATATAGGTTACGAGAGTTTTTGTTTCGTTACCACAGGATTCGTAAAACGAATTTCAAATGAATTCCGCTAAAACTGACACAATTTACTTCTTATACTATCATAGTATCTGATATTTGATCAGTGTAAATAAATTTATTAAACTTCTGAGGAACGCGTCCCCTAGATTATAGGAACGAGTCTTATTGAACCAAGACTGTATTCCAGTTGTGTACGTTTTGTGGTCGCAAATTCCTCAAGGGAACTTCCGTTGCCTGTAAATTGAAACGGGTTTAGCAAGTTCTTCACGAATCAAGTTAAGGTCGATGATACTGTACTTCGTTTCTTCTATTGTAAGAAAACTCATTTCCAACCTATCAACAGTTTAATACATTCAATATAGAAAAATAAATATAATGTTTAAAAATATATTTATCTATCAATATCTTTCCACCTCTCTACCCTTCG
The DNA here is from genome assembly GCA_930367205.1 of Acanthosoma haemorrhoidale. NCBI lineage: Eukaryota > Metazoa > Arthropoda > Insecta > Hemiptera > Acanthosomatidae > Acanthosoma > Acanthosoma haemorrhoidale. The sequence goes on along the minus strand of OV884013.1, from coordinate 17,731,157 downwards.
AATAATTAAAATAATTTATTTAATTAAATTTAATTTATTTATTTTAGATGCCATTTAATTATTTAAACTACTAGATTTGATTACTCAATCAAACTCTGAGCGTACTGCACTGGTGTAAAGTTATAATAAAAATAAAATTGATTAATTTTGATTTGATTATGTCCCAATTAATGCTAATCCAAATGTAAATCTCGTGTTGATCAATGGAAAGAATTTAGGTAGTAAAATAGAATTTACTATATAAGTTTTGTATTTACATGACTGAAAAATTAATTGAAATACAATATAATGGATAAAATGATGGATTATTACATTAAACTTATAAACTGAATATTAATATATATTGCTCACAATACATCAGTGTCTTCATTGAAGGGGGTTCATCGAGACCAGGTGTCCCGAGCCCCTCCAACTTCCACTCTGCTTTTCACTTCTCAATTGGCATCCTCCCTGACCTGCTGTTTCCCAGAAAGTGGCTATCCCTTCTTCTCCTACTGGCCAGTCTTTTCACCACGTCTAAGAAGGTGGATGCAATGATTGCAATGATCTCACTCGAAGAAAGGATTTTTCTTCTCACCTTGCTTGGTTAAAGGCAAGTTTGTGGAACTTCACACCTTCCTGTACGTGCTTCACCAGATATTGCCCCATCTTGCCCTCCGGCTTTGGCCTCTTTTCAGACTTTTAAAGGGGGTGTTATCACTTATCACTTATAGACTTATCACTTATCTGTCAAACCTCTTTTTATGGCCGCCGACAAAGACAATTATATTTACCGATATATGTATAGTCATTTATATTTCGCAATTCTATTATCTTATACATTATATCCAGTTACACATAGAACAGGCCATCTTACTTGCTAGGTGGATTGTTTTCTTATTATTAATATTCATACCCTTAAGTGACTTTAGTCATTTGGGCTGCACGAGGGCCATTAGTGTGGGTCATTTAGGTGTAAATTTTACTAATATTTAGAGTATCCTCGATACCAAGGACTTATATACATTTCTCTCCCTCAATTTTATCATGGAATAAAAAGACTTCTCAGGGTGTGGCTCGCACCAATACTGCATACAGTGGAGTGGTAGAGACTAAATCATTAAAGAGGATCCAAAATTTAAAAGTGGGAAAATTGCACAAATACAAAGTTTTTGAGACAATTTCAAAAGCAAGGAGCTCCTTAATCGATCTGATTTTGCATCAAAATGAGATTTATCTACTGCATCTAATGTAAAGTTATAATAAAAATAAAATTGATTAATTTTGATTTGATTATGTCCCAATTATCAAAATGAGATTTATCTACTGCAAGAAAATAAATCACCGTATAAAATATCCAGCCTTAAATTGTTTAATAATTTTCGTATCCATTTTTGTTAGAGAATCAATTTTTTTCTTAATACAAAAAGACTGCCCAATTTTAATTGGGTTGCTAAAACGCAGCAAACAAATTGATGAAATGACAAAACGTTGAAGAAAAAAAAAAAATATGAACAAAGAAAAATAATAACAATTATTAAATTTCGCCAAAATATTTAGCAATTTATTGCAAAAAACAATTATTTGAAGTGTTTATTGAACGTATGTTGCTCATTATCAGCCATATACATATATGATGGTTAATGACTGGATATATTTACTACTTACTGCAAATAGGAATTACTTTGGTTTCAGAAGAAAGTACCTTAGGTTTAAATTAGATCTTTTTATGCCAAATAATTGGTTTCTTCCTCGGCTATACGACCAACATGGCATCAAGGCATCCCTTGTCTTCCCATGTATGTGCCATGTATTGCGAGTATCAAACTTCTAATTTCGTAACAGCAAATGTAGTCACTTAGTTTCTCCTGTCCCTCTCTAATGTTTTGACATCCCTCTTGCACCTTGCTTTTTCCACTCTTTTTTTTCTTTGTATTAAGCAGGTGAAGCTGATGTCATTCTTGAAACTGGAGGGAGGCTCCAGTAAGGCCTGCCTCAATTTTGTTATCTTTCCTCACCTGAGAGCCAAACTGAACTAATTATTTTACAGTTTTAATCATAAAAAACTGCCGAATCAATTGTTCTAATATAATTTGCGGACCTGTCCTAAAATAGTTCATATTATGGGATTTTTTTGATTTTTTTTGTGAGGTTTCTATTAGATTATATACTTATTGAATTTGAGCAACATATTTAATGATTTTCTAATTTAATTTTTACAGGCCCAACGATGATTCCTTTTTCCAGTGATTGGACTACAAATTTGGCCATTGCAGTAGTTTCTCTTGTGATATTAGCATATTACAAAATCAAAAAATTCCACAGGTATTTTGAAGACAGAAATATACCTTACATTAAAGCTAAATACCTAGTCGGAAGTGATCCGGCAGGGGTATTATTGAAAACTCATCCAGGTTAATTAATATTTAGTTAATATAAAATAAATTTTTTTTTTAATGAAATAAATTATTACTACATTAAACATAATTGTTAATTTTCAGCTGATAGTTGGAACACAATTTACAAAAAATCAGAAAATAACAAGGTTATAGGATTTTTCCAGGGTTTTGTACCTTACATATTGGTACGTGATCCAGAGTATATTAATGAAGTCCTAGCAAACAGTTTCGCACATTTTTACGACAGAAGTTTTTCGGTAAATGACGAAGTGAATCCACTTGATTCCCATCTGTTTTTCTTGAGAGGGAATAAATGGAGGTTTCTCAGGAGCAAGCTCAGCCCTATCTTCAGTTCTGTTAAACTAAAATGGATGTATGAGGAAATTGAAAAATGTGGAAACATTTTTCTTAAACAGGTAGATGAAATGGCTGATGGTAAAGATGTGGAGCTTAGAGAACCATTTGCAAGATACACAACTGATGTCATAGGTAATAAGCATTATCCTCTTTTTATTAAAATTTATTATATAAGTTAGTTTGTGAATATTTCTATGTTAAAAGTAAATCAAAGTACACTTAAGAAAATGGACAGTTAATTTCCCTCTGAGAGTTTTGCCTGTAGAGTTCCGACTATGCCTGTCTATTTGTTTTGCTAATAACTACTAAAAACAGACAGTTTTATACCATTTTTTTTTCAAAACCCTTTATTTAATATATATAAATTGATTTACAGATTCCACAATAAGGAATCTTTGCTTTTTATATCATAAAACCATCATGCTATATATATTTATTTATTTAGGCTCCTTATACTGAACTGACAGCATCAAAACTGAAAATCTTATTTCTTCTATTACTCACCTTTTAACCCTAATATTGTTTATTTATTTTAGCATCCTGTGCTTTTGGTCTTGACAGTGAGAGTTTAAAAAATGAGGATTCAGAATTCAGGAAGTACGGAAGGGAAGCTTTTGATCCAAATGAAAAATTTATGATTTTTGCTGTACTCCAATTTTCCATTCCTGATGTATTTACGTCGCTTAAACTCCGGACCAAATCTGAAAAATTGACTAACTTCTTTTGTGAGACAACAAAAAACGTTTTAGAGCACAGAAAAAATACAGGCTTCGTTCGAAAAGATTTCATGCAGCTACTTCTGCAGTTGAAGGAAAATGGAAGTGCTGAAATAGATTCTGACTTGAAGAATGATGATACTCTACTGCCCTCCTCAGAAAATTTTGGTAATAATCTATTACATATTATTGATTTAAATAGCTAACTAAGGTTTTACCAACAAATTAAATGTTATCTCTTCTCCCCCTTTTCTCAACTTAATTCTTGTTTTTATTTATTGTGTATGAGATTTGTAATAAAATTTGACACAGTTACTGTTCAGTATTTTATGAAAAATATTATGGTAGTTACTACTGAAAAATTTGACGAGGCTGAATGAACTCCTACCAGACCTGTACATCTAGGAAAAATACTTAGGAGCCAAGTATCATGACAGGTTGGTTATCCATCATGCCACAGAGATGGTCTTATATTGCTTATTACCAAATTAAAATGTTATGTGTCGCTTTGTTCCTATTTATCTATTTACTTCATATTTCCACTAAATTTAACATAATATTGTTAATGCATAATAATGTTGTTGGGGGTAGATTTTGCTCATTGTCCGCAATGCTCATTCTGGCTCTGATCTTCATAGAGGCACGAATTCAATAGGAATACTGTTTACTACCTTGGGTGAAAATGATACATTTTGGGGACTAAAAATTTGACTCCCTGGGCCCTCTCAATTTCTATTTATTGTTGTATAAATCATATATTTTGCTTGAATTTGGGTCAAAGCTTTGGGAAATCCTTTTGAGTTCACAAGCTAAGAATTTCAAGAATATCTTCCAAAAATTTATTTATTGCATTATTCGCATAAAATTTGGCACAAACACTTTATATTATCTTGTACTTTTGCTGAAAACTAGTGGCCCTGGGCGCATAAATGATAATTTTTCAATGAGATGATGAGAGATTGGTCAAAGCTACTATAATTTATTTAGATAAGTTGTGAATAAAATGTTAAAATATCACAGAATTTCTTATCACTAACATTTTGGTTGATTTTGCTTATTAGAGATTACCGACGAATTACTTGCTTCGCAGTCGTTTGTATTCTTTTTGGCTGGATTTGAAACATCATCAACTACTTTATATCTTCTTACTTATTTATTAGCCAAGCATCAGGACATTCAGGAAAAGGCAAGAAAAGAAATATTAGACATGAAAGCCAAACATGGCAGCTTTACATATGAATCTATAAAGGAAATGACATATCTTGAAAATTGTATATCAGGTATCTTTTTACATTCATTAATTATTATACTTTATTAATGAAATAAGTTCGGCTGGATATTGCAATTTTACAACACACTTGTTAAAAGGAAAACAAAATATATCATTATAATTAAATAACATTTTCTGAAATTAATAATTATATGAGCCAAAAGTAAATGCTTCTTTATACAATAACACCTAAAGTTTCACCTTCGGTGTATTACATAATCAAGGTTTGGTCAGGTGATTGAGCAGGCCATGGTATAACTTGGTAGTACTCTGTTATCTTATAGAACATTTTTCTGGGAGCTACGCCCCTTAAGAATAAAAACAAATTAACAAATAAGGGCTTCAGTTTGATCAAAGTTGGTGAATTATGATTATGTTTTATTTAGATGATTTCAAAAATAAAATAAAAAGTAACAGTTTTCACCATCTAAATTATCTTTTAACGTCTTAATACATCAACTCTGAAGAAACTTAACAATAAAGCCTTAATAAACACTATAATGGAAGCAGGCACGGATGCTAAATGATATTCAATTTAGACAAAAAGTTTTGTTATAACGTTTTCACAAAAAAAAATTATGTTTGCAATAAACTTTTCGATAAAAGCATTAGTTCTTCAGAAAGTTGCTGGAACATAGCAAATACGTTTTAAGTAATAAATCACATGCACAACATGTAATCTGATAGTCCTAATAATGTTCTTCCACATTCCAATTCGCTATTAAATAAAAATTGTTCATTTTTCTTCAAATTTCAATACTTTGCTTCATGCTTTCCCTAAATGAATAACACTAACCATCATCCTTCTATCAGAACAGAACAACTCTTTTTTTCCTTCCCTCCTTTTTTTCATCCCTACACTCTTTCCACTGGTCATTTGCCGCTCTTTTATGCCCGCTAGTTTTTGAAATTCAAATTTCACAATATTCTTTTGATATTGGGTATATAAACCTCCGACACTTCTTATGTAAAAAATTATATTAGATTTGTTTCCTAAATCTATGTAATAACCTAATAAAAATAAGGTAATTACCTAGTTCCATAACTTTTCAGAAACCTTGAGACTGTACCCAATACTTCCAATGCTGAATCGTGAGTGTACAAAGGATTGTACTTTACCAGATGGAACATTCATTGAGAAAGGAACAAAGATGATTATTCCAATTTATTCAGTTCAAAGAGATCCAAAATACTTTCCAGATCCTTTAAAATTTATGCCAGAAAGATTTGAGACTGCACCTGCACGTGGAACATACGCTCCTTTTGGGGATGGACCTCGGATCTGTATTGGTATGTAGCATTTAGATTAGACAATGTCCCACTATGCCAGAACACAATTCGGAGAAAGCCTTTAACTATGCTTGAAACAAAATAACTTAATCTTTCGTGACAGGTGATCCTGGATAATTGGATTGTCCCTAAATTACTCCCTCTCTCTCTCTCTCTCTCTCTCTCTCTCTCTCTCTCTCTCTCTCTCTCTCTCTCTCTCTCTCTCTCTCTCTCTCTCTCTCTCTCTCTCTCTCTCTCTCTCTCTCTCTCTCTCTCTCTCTCTCTCTCTCTCTCTCTCTCTCTCTCTCTCTCTCTCTCTCTCTCTCTCTCTCTCTCTCTCTCTCTCCCCCCCCTTTCGATTTATTGCCATTTAAGTTAAAAGGTAGAAAGGATTAATAGATTTGGCTTTCGACTAATGACGTTAACGCTAAAATGAAATCGATTATTATATTTATACACAACAAACCAACCCAAAATGAATTTCACATAGCTCAGCAACAACAGAACCATTGATTTAAATTGTCATACTGTAATATATTTGTTACTAAGCATACCCCATCTTAATGAAATTTTATGAGAGATTTGTTTTACAGGGAAAAGATTTGCTCTGGTGAATGTGAAATGTATGTTTGCAAAATTATTGGAAAAATACAGATTTGAATATAGTCCTAAGAATGATCATGATGATGTGCTCAAGTTAAAGCCCAGATTTGTCATGGTAGGCCCTAACAAGGAAATATTGATAAGGATCCACAAGCTCCATCCAGATAATTAGCAATTGATCACATCAGTATAATTTTATCTTACATGCCGTTATTACTTTAGCAATTTATGTACTTAATATTAATAAATAAATATTAATTACTTTTTTTGACATTACATACCTAAAACACACAGTCCTAGTTTAACGTACTATGTTGAGGTAGCTTTCTGCCAATACCAATATTATTACACTGTTAAAAGAAACAGGCTTTTTTAATGTTGGAAAAAGCTAACAAAACATAACTAAACAACGAAGTAATAAGTAACTTGAATATAAATAATAAAAGAAAAAATTATACATCAATAATTTATGAAGATAATATTAAATTAATAAGATAGTCTATAATTTAAGTATGAATTATTCCAATATTGTAAAAAACGTTTGGTTTTAACCTTGTGATCTCAGCAAGGGGTTAGAAGATAACCAATCTATACCTAAAATCAATCTCAAATGAAAATTAAGCTCAGTAGCAACTTTATAGTTGGCTCTTGATGACACCAAGCAATCTATAGCTAAAAGATGCTAATTGAGCCATGGTAAGTGTTACATCAATAATTGTATATCATGAATTAATCATCTTCGTCCAATAAACAAGTCATATCAGTGTGAATTCCCACCTCATTGTGTACCAACCTTCAGCCCTTCAAATTTATTAGATAGACAGAAATGTACTTTTTATTAAAGCTAAATACTTTGTGGAAAACCCCAGAAGGTGTATTGCATAGAATCCAACCAGGTTAATTAATTATTAATTCACATTTGTTTTAATTTTTATAAATCATCTATTTATAAAATCATTATACTATAAACATATTTCTCAACTTTCATCAGAGAGTTGGGACAGGCTTTACAAATCATTAGGGAATGATAAAGATACAGCAGTTTTGTTATGTTTCATATTTATGGCTCACTGATCAAGAGTGGAATGATTTTTACAACCGGTGAGAGTGAATGAAGTCCACTTGACACCACTTCTTTTTCTTGGATGGGAATAAATTGAATTTTCACAGGACCAAGCTGACACATATCTTTATTTCTGCAAAAATTAAATAGTCTTACTTATGGTAGATATCGTAGAGAGTCATTTCTAAGACAGACAGCAGATTTGATAGTTAAACCATTTTGTTGATATTGTTTTCCTAGATTGATGTAGATAAGTGTAAATTAGTCGTATTATTAGAAATTTGAAAAGTAGTTGCTTGTATTGAATAGTGTATTCCCTTTTGAGTGTACCAATCCTTCTGCCATTCAGGGTTCTAAGGGAAAAACTCCTTCCCATTTGTTTCCATATTATGCTAAAGTATTCAAGAAGTAATGATGAGCATTGGGAATGAAGAGTGGGCAACATTGAAAAATGTAAGCTACTTGTTGATCCAAATATCTGTAGCCTTGCTATTATTTAATTTTAGCTTTAAACTTAATTTTTAGCAAAAAAACTTTTAGATCAATTACACCAAAGTTCTAAGCACTGCTTAAAATACTACGTATTGATTGAAGGAAAACATTTCAATAAAGATATTTAAAAAAGGGGGAAACAGATAAATAATGAGCTGAATTGTATTTTTGAAAAATATGTTTAAAAAACGTTAGTGAAATCACACTAAAAGCCACTTTTGGGGCTCCTTGGTAACAGTGGTTTAGAATCTGCCTTGTTTCATTAACACCGATTATGGTTATGGAAAAACTACCGAGTATTTTTGCACAAAAATACATTATTCTATTCGTTAAACCAATTACTGATAATTGCCTTTAAAGTTTCAAATCTCAAATAGCTTATGAGCTATTACTTGAAAAATCTTAAAAGTTAACTTTAAAGCACCAACTTTTTGCATGCTTGATTTTAATTTTTTTACTTCTCAATTATTTATTTTATCCAACATATTATTGGCACATTTCAAGGTTTAAGGGAATATAACTTTAGAAATTTGAAATGCTCCTGTATATCACAACATGAAACTGACAGACAAAACAGACCACTTATCCTCCTAAACAAATATTCTGATGCATTCAGTAATAATTTATTATATACAGATTCATTAGATAAATCAATCAATTTTTTATTTTGTCTTTTTGTTTTTCAAACAATAACAAATTATATTGTTAGTACACTTACTTAAGGAAAGAAAACAAAACTTTGGGTTAAAGTTATCATCATAGTATGTGAATTTTAGTTTAATTAATAATAATAAATGTATATGAAAAATGTTTATAAATCCAGATGCAAGAACAGAATAAAATTTTTTTTTTAAATCATTGATAGCTTAAAATATTTCAAAGAAAAATACCCCATTATTCCAAATTTTGATAAAATAATTTGAGTTTGATAGAAAATGGGTTACCTGTACTAGTGAATTGTTTTGTTATATAAACATTACAGGCTTTCTCCTGTACTTGCTTTTAAAAACTCTTGATAGAGGAACTGACAAATGCGAACACTACACACTCTCCCTTGAGTTTTGGGATATTTCATCAGCTGTCATAAATTTAAATACTGCATATTTTCTTGCCTTATTTTCCTTTTGATTGGATGAGTGGTTCGAGTTTTCACATTAATCTACTACAATTTTGAACTAGGGTGTCCTAGCTAATTGATTGAAAGAATGGGAGTTCAAATTATTCATTCCTGCTATGAGAGTGATGTCTTTAAAAATTAAAATTAATGTTATCCATTCTCCACATACCTCTTAAAGTGAGGCTTTTCAGCTCAATAGAGCCATCTATTTGAATAAAACAAAGAAGCTTGATAAATTGGAGCTGAATAAGACCCGTGTTATGCTCTTTAAAATATCAGCATTATTTTCCTTAAGAATGGATTAATGGTCCGAGTTTTCTCGTTAATCCAATAAAATTTTGAACTAGGGTGACCTAGATAATTGATTAAAACAGTAGAAGCATGAATGATTCAACCTAGCCACAATAGTGATGTTTCAAAAATTAAAATTAAACAAGCTACTCCATGGATTAGTAGTCACAATTTTTTTATTTTAAAAGGTTTCTAATAGTTTAATATTTTCTAATGAACGTCAAGATGAATTTCTGGAGTGAAGATTTGATTTGGGAGAAAATATAAGTTTTATGTGCAAAGATGGTTGATTTCTTCTTGTAAATGGCAGAAACTGCTGTTATCCATTCTCCATATACCTCTTAAAGTGAGGCTTTTCAGCTCAATAGAGCCATCTATTTGAATAAAACAAAGAAGCTTGATAAATTGGAGCTGAATAAGACCCGTGTTATGCTCTTTAAAATATCAGCATTATTTTCCTTAAGAATGGATTAATGGTCCGAGTTTTCTCGTTAATCCAATAAAATTTTGAACTAGGGTGACCTAGATAATTGATTAAAACAGTAGAAGCATGAATGATTCAACCTAGCCACAATAGTGATGTTTCAAAAATTAAAATTAAACAAGCTACTCCATGGATTAGTAGTCACAATTTTTTTATTTTAAAAGGTTTCTAATAGTTTAATATTTTCTAATGAACGTCAAGATGAATTTCTGGAGTGAAGATTTGATTTGGGAGAAAATATAAGTTTTATGTGCAAAGATGGTTGATTTCTTCTTGTAAATGGCAGAAACTGCTGTTATCCATTCTCCATATACCTCTTAAAGTGAGGCTTTTCAGCTCAATAGAGCCATCTATTTGAATAAAACAAAGAAGCTTGATAAATTGGAGCTGAATAAGACCCGTGTTATGCTCTTTAAAATATCAGCATTATTTTCCTTAAGAATGGATTAATGGTCCGAGTTTTCTCGTTAATCCAATAAAATTTTGAACTAGGGTGACCTAGATAATTGATTAAAACAGTAGAAGCATGAATGATTCAACCTAGCCACAATAGTGATGTTTCAAAAATTAAAATTAAACAAGCTACTCCATGGATTAGTAGTCACAATTTTTTTATTTTAAAAGGTTTCTAATAGTTTAATATTTTCTAATGAACGTCAAGATGAATTTCTGGAGTGAAGATTTGATTTGGGAGAAAATATAAGTTTTATGTACAAAGATGTATGATTTATTCTTTTATATGGCAGAAGCTGCCACCGTGAGGTGTTTCAACTCAAATTAGCCTTGTATTTGAACAAAACAAAGGAGCTAGATAGTTTGGAGCTGAATAAGACCAGTCCTATACCCCTTCAAATCTCAACATTTCCAAGAGCTACCAAAAAAAAAAACAATCATAAGATACCCATCAACTGAATGTTATCTACATCAAATAATTCATGGAATCTATTGAAACCTTTATGCATTGAATTATACTTCAGTATACTTAGTTGTTAGTGTTTACAAAAATAAATTGATGTCAATCAAATTTAAAATTTATCATTTTCTATTGCTATTAAATATTTTTGGTTAATTTTTAATGTGGATTGGGGACAAAATTAATATTTTTGTTCATTCATTATGTAATTTTTTTTTTTTTAACAATTATTATCAATTGGTTGATTGCATTCCTGTGTTTTTGCAGCCCAATTAAAATTGAGGCTGTGCAACCTCTCATTATTATTAAATGAAGTACTTCACTCTATTCTACTATAATAATAATTATCAACGTTTTTGTAATAATATAAGGAAACAAATTAAACCTTCGTAAAATTTAAATATTTGTTAAAATGGACGTAAATAAATAGCAAATAACGTGTTGATAACATCCCCTTCAACCATTAATATTTTGGTCAATTTTACTTACGAGTGTTTAGTGGTAGACAATGGCTTTGAAGCATGTTTTTATGCTTTATACTTTCTTATTTATTTGTTGGCGAAGCACCAGGAAGGAAAACCAGGATAAACAAGAAAAGAACAATTGATTATGAATGCTAACCATGGCAGCCATTTAATTCAGGCAGGTAGATTTTTACAGTCATTAGTCATTATCAAAATATTTAATAATGATTAAACCATTGATTAAGTGTAAATCCGAAATTATAAGTGTGCTATTTATAAACAATAATTAATTCAAACTTAGTGTGAATTTATTCACTGGAGATAGGTAAAGCGTCTATTTGTTATTTGTTTTCTATTGTTGTGTGCAATGAATTCAGGTATTTGTAAAAATGTGGTGCAAGTATGTTTGTATCCTATTATCATTATAATAATTATTCAATTAATTCTTACGGTATGATGATATGTGTGAAAAATTATGTTCAACATTCAGTTTGATCTGTAACATCTCTACAGTACTTATTTCTAGCAAGTCTCTTTAGACAGTTAACCACTCTTTTTTATATAAAAAAAAATTGTATGAATTTTTTGATTAGATTTTTCACTTTTTTTAGTTTTAGTTCTACTTAATGTTATTGGATCATAATAAAAAAAGTTAACTTATCTGATATTTTACGTAAAATTCGAGTAATAAAATTAAATATTAAGATCATTTTCTATACAGTTACTTTTCTTTTCGGTTCAAAAGTTACAAAATTAATAAGTTTCACATGAAATTAGTATTTTATTTTGAAAAATGAAAATAAAAGTTTATATAAAACTTCAGTTTCGTGTAATCCAACACAAATAAACCAAACTTACAAGTAATAAATTATCTTATAACAAGTGATGAAGTTTGTTCTTCAGGCAGCCAAGGGAATGAAATATCTATTAAATTTTATTCGAATTCTTTGTGTTTTTAATTGTTCTGTTCTTGTTTATATAATTAAGTTTTATATTTTTTACTCGAAACATTGGAAAGGGCCGAATTGTGAGTGAGTCGGTGTTGTGTTGGCAGCAGTGAGAGTTCAAACCGGTCCCTGGACTTTTTGCGGTCCGTCAGTGAGAGACCAACTGTCGGGTGCTGCTCGTGTGTATTTATAACTTTGTGTTGTTTACACCATACTTTGGTTCACTTATTTCTGTTTTAATCATTGTTTTGTGCTTCGCTCTGGGAGAGGTTTTACAAGTTACAGCAAGACTTTCCACGTAAGTATTTTTTTAAATGTAACAATATACTAGCTAGAAAGAATTCTACTTTACAGTTGCCCTGCTCACTGCATACCGGCCCTATAATTGCTGTTTCAAACCTCATGTTTGCTCTGAGGAGGTTTTATTCCAATCAGTGATCTTGTCGGAATTGAAATCTCTTCGATTTTTTTTTTTTTTTTAAACCCTTTTTAGCTACCTGTTTCGTTCTTGAATGACATTTTGTGATTTTTTTTTAGGAATCCTCGAAGACTAATAGTTGCTTTAATGAATATTAATCTTTTGCTAAAATTCATCGTTTAAGATTCATTGAACTACTAAATGATTAATGTAATTTTGTAGCCTAAAACTTCTTAAACTAGCACACATGACCTTTTGTGTGCTACCCTTCTCTTTATGATACAGGACTGTAGTGTTAGTAAGTATTTGTTACAATAAAAATGTAAGCTGTTTTAACAACACCTCTTTCATATGAAAAAAAAAATATCTCGCATTGATATACATAGTTATATTCATATGGTTGTAATATTTTAATACATATTAATTATAAATATCTTTTTTCAATGTAATCAAAATATATTCTACATGTAGAACATCAATCAAAATATTTATATATATAAAAAGTATTATATCATTACTAAAGAATCATTAACTTAGGCCTCGTACATTATTTATATTTATTCCTTTCCAAAAATTGTATTTATAATTAAAATCGAAACATTCTCCTTTTCATTTATTTTATTGTGTGCACTTCATTGATAACTATACTGGTTAGGTGACTTAAATAGTTTATAACTAATAAAATGAATATAGACTGTTCAAAATTTATTCAACTGTTGTTATTTAGCTAAAACAAATGGTTCGTCAACATTAAGTTAATTGTTTTAATCAGAGAAAAATCATTGTTGATGAAATTTGGGAGTTTGCTTTTAAATTGATAGTAATTTCATAAATAACTCAACATTTGTAATATCAAGAAGATGAATATCCTTTGCAAGTATCCCAATTCAAATAGTGATATAAACTATTCTATAATAAAATTTAATTCAATCGGTACTCCCTGTCAGAATTGATATCCTTAATGAAAAGAAATAGTTAGTTTCTTCAGCAGAAATAAATTTGTAGTTTTTGTGTATTTTTCGCAGCAAGGTAGATTAACAGACCGAGTCAAATTTGAGACAATCTATTAATGGTTATTTAAAAAAAAAAAAAAAAAAATGTAAGTAAATACAATGCTTGAATGGTGTTCATTGGTTTATTTCTTTTAAATGCCATACAGCTGATGACTTAATGGAGGGGACATATTAGTTATAGTGCCCACAAGTATGGGATAGTAGAAGCTTCATTGATCTAACAATATACTGGCCTGTTTGTTTTTAATATAATCAACCTGTATTATAGGACATTTTTATTTCAATGAATGGTTGTTGGTTAAAAATGAAAGGTATTTTGTCATTATTTAGGAACACACACTTGTCAAATAAAATGCCAAATAGTTTTGTAATTTATAATAATAAATTAGAATTATTCGTATTGGTCTGCAATCTCGCTGTTTTACATGGTCCTGGTTCTGTTTTGTCCCTGATGCCAGTGAACTGTCAGTTAATCCTGTGTGTAAAAAGACAACAACTGATAGGAAAACTGAAGCGGGGAGGGAGAACAGACAGGATGGGCCTATTTGTCCTGTTTCAGTTCAGTTCTTGAAATCGTGCCTGTGAACACGTTCCTTTTCGAACTGTTCAGTACAATCGTCAGTGTTTTGTTTTGTTGTGCTCAGTGGGATTCTACTCGACTTGCAATGTCCAAAGGCCACGACTTCGTTTGTGAATTCCTTGAAATTTACAAATCAAAGACATGCTTGTGGAAGAAGACGGACCCAAATTACCATAATCCGAACATCAGAGAGGACGCCTACAGAGTTCTGTTGGCTAAATACCAGGAGTATGACGGAAAGGCTACAAAAGAGTCGGTAAAATCAAAAATAAACAGCCTACGCACAACTTACAACAAAGAGTACAAAAAAGTCAAAGACAGCGAGAGAAGCGTAGCAGGAATTGAAGAAGTATACAGACCTTCTTTGTGGTATTACGACTTTATGTCGTTCATCAACGACAACCTGTCCTCTCGTGCAAGGGCCATCTGTAAAGACGACGATAAACAGAAAGAGGTGAGTACAATAATCCACAAACCTATTTTGACAATATTTAGCATCCTTACTGATATTTATTGTGTTAGTGTCAACTTGAAGATCAAATAGCCCTTGCAATTCAATAATCTCATCTGAAATCGGGCGTGCATGAATTTTCAGACCGACTTAAGCACTGCGTCAAGACAAGACTATTCACAAGTTCCATCTCTGTCAGGCTTCGGAACGAAAAAGTCGGAATCTATTTGAAAGTATGCCTAATCCGTTGTTGACAATTGTTGTCGCACGTGTTAATCTGTAGTTGAAAACCGTAGTTCATAACTCAACTGTGTTTTATTGAATGGGTACTATATTTTGGTTTTTCATCAGTAGGTAACTCCACGCTATTGTAAGTTAGCTCGTGTCCACAATTCGAATACTATAAAACGTCTTATAATTACAATACATTGACCAGCTTCCAGTTGCTATTTATCGTAAAAACTATCAGCAATCTAAAAAATAAAAAAACGTTGAAATTAATTATACTACAATTAAACAGTACTTTTTTTATTTCAGTATTTCTTTGTTACATGTTAGAGGTTATATATGTAAAAAAAAATTTCTTCAATTTCAGGAGGACTGGCAGTCCTCCAACACGGATGGACTTGACGATGTATGTCCTGAACAGGAGCGATCAATGCAATCCGATCGCGATTTTTCGATGCCAACTCATATCCCATCACCAGGAAGTTCAGGGAGCAAGCGGTCATCGGATAGTGGAAAAACTAAACTTCTTTCCGACACAAAAGCGCTTGAGTTGATGGCCGAGAGGCTGAAAAATACCGATGACGTGGAGAGAGTGGGACGGCACGATAGCTTTGGAAGGCATATTGCCGACGAGTTGAACAGTATCCCACCTGACATGTTGCCGTACGTTAAAAAGATTATTAACTTAGCTATATTTGAAGGGCACATGAGAACATTGAACGCATCTTCGTCGATAGTTACTCGGCAATCGCAGAGTGTGGTCCACTCTTCGATTCCGCTCCCACTGCAAGATAACTATTCAAGTGGCCAGGCAACGCAAGGCCTACATGTCAAGCGAGTATAGATCTCCTAAGATGCAAACAGGCCCATCGGCTAAGTAATATTTTCCCAAATTGATTAACGATGATATCTATTTTTAACACAATAATATGGTTTATCACAAACTTTTCTTATTTGTATATATTATGTTAACTTTAATAAAAATTGTGTTTAATTGAAAATTTGTGCACTTTTATATAATCCTTGAGTGCTTCAATGATGGTTTCATAAACTTCAGTTATTATTTTACATAGACTTAGTGTTGATATGACTGTACGAAAACTAAGATTTTGGTATGTACTTCCACTCAGTAAAGGCCTCATAGTTTCACCTAGCCTTTCATGGAGCGACCCTCATATTAGTGTTCTGTTTCTTAATGATATGAGTCACCAATTTTAGTAACAGAAGCTAGGTATCCTCATCCATCCGTAAATAATTCAACCAATCACATAGTTCTAAGAGGAGCCCCCCCTCATTAAATTTGTATCTGACAGTGAATTCGTTTTGAGCAAGCAAGTTTTTTCTTCTTATGTTTCCTAGGGTAAAGCTAAGGCAACTGCACGAGACAGTCTTCATCTATAGTTAAATAATCTTTGTAGAGGAAACTCTTTTAAAAGAAAAGAAAGAAAATCTTTATTATGAAGTACAAGCAAAACACTGGTGTATACAAATATTAAGAGTTACCTAACTACATACTGGGAAGGGACGAGTGTGGTCTTTTTTTCTTTTTTTTTCAAAACCCCTTTTTTATTTAAAGTTTGTACAAACAGATGATGAAATACAATGAACAATATTTACAAAATTTATCCTCTTGCTGCATACGCAGATGCATTTCAAGGAGGGTAGAATTACAAATAGAACATTTCTTTTTGAAGTTAAAATATCAATACAAATAAACAGGACTAGGTGATGGGGCGAGTGTGGTCTGGGGCTAAAGCTGAGACATATATGTATAAGAAAAGGACAGTTCTGGGAAGTAAGGAGGGTTGCTTACTTAAAAATAACAGGAACCATCAGTTACTTACATGAAGTCACAAGGCAGGTATACAGTTCTGCTCAAGCCCCTTCTACTTGTTCTTAGCAAGATTATAAATAATATATATAAAGCAAGCATTATAAAACTCATGGTATTATAGAATACAACGTAGTGTATGACAATGTACACTCGTTATAAGCTCAAGTCCGACTAGAGGCTGATGAGAGAACTGACATCAGGACGGATACCTTCCTCTTGACTAAAATGAAACAAAACCCGAAACTGAAACGGAGGTCCTGAGTTCGAAGCCTTGTCACTGTGTTCTTTTCTTGGCCTAATAATCAACAATTATTATCAGCTAATTAAAAAAAAACACCGAGACGCCATCCTGCGGTTTACGTCCGAACAAACACAGCTTCCTCTCAGCAGTAATTTTTTCAGTTCTGAAAACGAGTTTATTTTCAATACATATGATGTCTGTCATTGCACAGAAAATAAAAAAGAACATTTAAAGCGGTATTTACATAAGAGTAAGTGCGCCCGATAGTGAGCAATGATGACGAATGATTCTCCTCATTCATGTTATATGAACCCTGTTTCCTCTAACTGTCTCAAAAATAAACTGTCTTTGACATTAAAAATAACAAAACACTGACAGAAAAAACGTTAAATTGAAATCGGCTGAAATGACATAAAATACACTATTTTTATTTTAATGATGCTTGATGATTTGATTTTAAGGTTTACTTGCAAGAATTTTTAGTTAAGGTCTTTTTTTGATCCAAATTTTAATTTATATATATGTATTCATTCCCGAGCCCTTCCAGATCTCCTCAAATGGAGTGCAATGAAGGTCTTCCACGCTGGTTCGAATGATGAAGATTCACTTTCAAAAAGTTATAGCTATTTTTTCAATGATTCCTCTCGATTTATGATGGTGTCAATATGTATAGCAACGGCTCGGCAAATATAGAAGTTTCATATTAGTTCAGATCGAACAATAATGTCAAAAAAAAATTTAACTCGCCAATATTTATAGAATTGTAGTTTAGCGATAGCAACCCTTAATTGTAAGCTTATAACTTACTTCTGCCGTGTCTGGATGTAACGTCCCTTAGGTAATCCACCCGTGTCCTTTGTCAGAGCCGCCCGAGGATATACCCTTTGCTTGAAGGTAAATGTCCTTGGGTCCACCCCCCGGGACACAATATCCACAGGCAGCGTGGAGAGAACAGAAGGCCGAACCCAGCTTTCCCTCCAGTCCCTGGCTATCTCCTGCACTATCTTCCAGCTTCTTTATTTCACAACTACAGCTGCTTTGGTATTGGGTTTCGAGTAGCCTGCTTACTTTGTGATCATAGCACTGCCATTGTTTAGTGAATTATTATGATTTCTCTTTGTCACGGAGCAAGTAAAGCCGATTCCTAATTTTTAAATATATATATATATATATATAGGCAAATACATACGCAATTTAGAAGAAAAGTACTTACTTACGCCCTAATATTGAAGCGTTTCTTTTTTCAAACTATATTTAAATCCAACCATTATCCCGAAATTGATGCTTATGTACCTTTTAATAATTATTAATCATAGAAAAAAGTGACAAGCCTCCTGAGACTTCGTGTGATCAATCCTTTGAGCTATTCCTATCGAAAACGAGCCAAACCACCAAATCTCTTCATTTACATCCCCAAATAAATCTCAGACACTTTTGTTTGGGGGGGGTGATAATTATGGAAACAGTGTGATTACTTACCACAACTAATGTTTATCAGTTGTACCATTTAGTAAAATTAATTTACGTAAACTTCAATAAAAGCCAAGCTCCCTACAGTATAAAGATTAAATGAAACTATGACTGTTTTAGAAACCGAGAAACTGTTTAATTCCAACCTAAGCCAGTTAGTCGAAGGTAGGAATCTCTATTGTGATCTTATGAGAACTTAACATTTATCAATTGTCAGTCGAAACTGATTCGGCACAAAGGTTTATAAAAAAAAAAACTGTGAATACATAAGAACGTTTCAGATCATGGGCATTTTACTGGAATAGAACTTGTAGCTCAATTAAAGACAGACTACGTCATCGTCAATTATGCTTAACTGCGTTTATCAAATTAATGATTTTTGTTTCGTATTATCATATCCTGATAGGGCTTATTCGTATTCAGATAAGATGGTATCAATGACCCTTGTGGTCTGAACTCCTCTTGAATACCAAATAGAATCCTTCATCCGTGTAGACAAGCCTTTAAGGCTATGGGATAGATGGAGGAAAGTGCACCATTTTTGGTTTTGAAAAAAAGAAAACATTTTGTAAAGACTAATTATTAAGATGAGAATAATATCACTGTTATTAATCACTTAAAACTAATTAGTGGCGTTTTTCCAGGCTAGTCTACATGTCACTTGAATGTACCTTAAACGATTAATTCGACGATTTTTTCTATCTTAGTTGAATAGAAGAATAAACAGGTGAGAAATAGAACTCGGTTTCACTTGTTTTTTTAGAATGATTATCATAATCGATATTTACAAAACTGTACATAGCTAAAGCCAGTTATTAATGAAAACTGTTAAAAACGCTATTATAAAAAAAAAAGTTGAAAAATAGCTATATAATATACATATAATAAATAGTTATAAATATGATACATGTTATGTATGTCTGCATCTAGTGTGAGATGTTTTCCTGTTACACTATACTGGGTTACCTTCTCACCCTATGAACTGGTGCAGAGGTAAATGCAGTATGTCGAAACGTTGCCCATTAGTAAATTTTATGAAAATCCAATACACTTCATTCATCCCAACAACAGCAGATATCCAAACAAAACTTGTCTACTTTCGGCCACTCTTATGTGTTTAGTCATAATCATAATATCATCCTTCCGCCTATCCTGCTCTCAAGAGGATACACATAAAATTAAAGGTTGCTATAACTACTATAACTAGCTAAACTTGCAGCTCTGTTAAAATGACCTCTGTTATTTATTTATTTATTTTTAACTTTAACTGACGTTCGTTTCATATATTAAAAAGTTTATATGTATATATACTCTATAATTATGTTTTTTTCCACTTCAGTTCGGTCTGATAAAACCAATTTTTATTTAAAACTGTCCGCTGCTATTGATGCTGCTGTTACGGACACTTGGGGTGGATGAAGTCGAGATCATAGGTCCATGCTGTCATAGTGTTCATGGTGTTACGATAAGAAGTGTGGTAACGCACGAACTATGGTACATAATGACAATGATGATTCGGTTCCAGAGTGTGATTGTGGCCCTCCCTACTCCTCCCATTGTTCCAAAACCTCAAGGGACCTGGAAGGTCAGAACGAGAGGCATCTCAGCTGGATAGATGCCTTCTTCGCCCTAGCGCTATTAGTTATGGCTTTGTAACTACAGGTCTGTCGTATTCATGGTTGCCTGAGGAATCTGAAGCAAAAAAGAGTGAAAACTAATGTGTCCGAAGGGAACTGTTTTAATTCGGGGCAGGGGTCCTTTTGTTTTTGTTAAAGTGTGAACAAATATTCACCATAGCTTCATGTTACCATATCACATCGATGTGTCCATATGATTGTACTAGATCATATCCTTCTGACATGTATTTCCCTTTTCACAAATCTGCTTCCTTTGACCGTTCATTTCTCACCCACAAACCTTTGGAGCTCTATTTCCATGGTGATTCGTCGTTCATCAACTCTCCCATACAATAATTCATCATTATTATTTGATTTATTTATTTTTCATTCATCAGGCAACCGTCCATGATCATCTCCCCTTGTGATAATTTCTATGTCTTTTTTTTCATCTCTATTCATTATTGTTCCGGTTTCTTGCAGTTGATTCTTTGTTGTCATCTCATATGTATACAGGCGGGCTATGCCTGTATACATATGTATGATGCTGTATACTATAAATATGTACATAGTATTATTTAAAAGCCTGAGATTCTTTAGTATAAGATGGACGTGAGGCGTTCAACACTTGAGGGCAGGATTGTAAGACAAATCTCGTTACTCCGATGAGGCAGGAAAACCTCAAACCTCAAGGAACCGTCAAACCTCACTTCGCCGGGCAGAAATCGTCTAATAAAAATACGAAAACATTTTCTTAGGCTTAGTGACTAAAATAAATCTTAGTTTACAAGATTGTACCCTTCCTGCTCTATTGTCCATTCATGTCTGTTTTAGCATTAGGCCCGTTTCATAATTTTTGTGATATATTGTAGTTTAAAATTCCACGCTGCAGCCATTTTGTATAGTTGGGGGGGGGGATGTATGTTTTTAAAATGAGACAAATTAAACTAGAGGTATTGGTGCTTTTTAAACATTCTTCACTAGGTTGTCATTTTCATTTGCTTTCTTCTCGTTTGTTCTCCTTGTGAAATATTAGATTTTAGATTGCAAAACAATTTTATTATGATAAATCTGCCTCATTGGGAAATAAGTAATTGTGATAATTTTTTTCATTCATACCACATTTACAATTTGCATTCACTCGCTCATTTATACAGTATTTACTAACAGCCCAGAGACCTCGTAAATCCAACAGGGTTATGAAATATTACGGATAACGATAAAAGAAAAGCTAAGCCTAAATGCGCCAGAAAAAAATAAAAATTTCGCTCATGTATTTTTTTCTCCATTCTTCTGAAATATTTTTATACATAGGTTTTAAATTGAAAATTTTAATAGTTTCATAGGTAAAACCGCAAATCTTTCAAAGTATTATTTTACTTTTCCTTGTAAAGAATACTACTGTAGTCATGACAATGACAGGATGTTTGGTAGCATTTGACTGCTCAACGTTTTGTTCTATTCGGGTTACACCTATTTGCAAATGGCAGGTATAAAGTTTTAGAACGTTTTTAACAAAAACCATGGTTAAATTCATTCAACAATTTTCCTGAAGTTGACTATAACGTTGTATATTACATTATAATTAGATGTGCAATGGACTTTTTTTGTAATATGAGATATTACATCTTAATCAATTTTTTCCCGGTAGTTATATTTGTTTAATTAAATTATTATTCGATTTCATAATTTCTTACATCTTTTACATCTTATCCACCCTCGGTAGACTCTCACTACCTTTCTGATTCCACCCGCCTCCTTTAGGCATTCCACACCCTATATCCTTCTCATACATCCTTCAAATGGGGGACTCCCCTTAGTGAAAGGCACTCATTAGCCCAAAATAATTTTCCCACATCATATTTTATAAGTTTGAGAGCTAAGAAAAAAAAAAAAAAAAAAAAAAAACTTACATCTTTGTAAAATGGGTTATAACAGATAAGAACATCTTTCGAAAAAACGTACTTGTTTATTTTTCTCTGTAAGATTTTATCATTATCATGCTTTCACCTCAATTAGTTAATCAGTTCATTTAATTTATAAAGCTTAGTTCTTCCATGCCCGGGTAAACGCTCTTACACAATAACTCAGTGATAACCTCTGGTTAGTTCCCTTACTTATCTAAATTGTTAACTATTCATTTTTTTTAATTTTCATCTTTAATCTTAATATTTAAAAATGGAACTTTTTTGTTTGTAAAATATGGGGCGGAAAACGCACAAAGAGGGAGGTCTAATTGATGGATTTTTCACGAGAGGGGCAATACTTCATCACCAATACCTGAAATTCAAAATAACGCCACCTTTTGCAACCCAACCCTTTTTTTTTCTTTTTTTTCCTCTCTACTGGGCTACGAGGTAAAGCAACGACATTCATTTCCATAACGCGTTGAATGTTTTGCATTGTTAGGTTTTGCACAGAATAAGCAACTAAACTTGTTGCAACTGAAATTGATTCCAAATAAATTTATTTACAACATTTACATTATAAAAATAATCTTATGCTAACATCCTTAATGCTATCTAGTGTAATAAACTATTCCATGACCTATCAACTCTCTTCTTTAGTATAGTCATTTTCATCATTTTTCAGGGTTTCTCCAGCCATCCAGATCCCCTAGTACCTCGTGGCTCGGACACTACTTACTGGTTGATCCGATGTTTAGCCTCGCTATTTTCCGTTTCGTTATCGATAGTGTAATTCTTCCTTCGTTTGTTGAAAATAGTGCTTACGACCCTTGAGGGAAGACAACCTTTTAATATTTGTTTATATAAATTGTATAAATTGTATTTTAGTAGAAGCTGACTCGCACAAATTTCTAGCAAACAGGCAAATTTGTGGTGTATTTAAAATGTTCTTATGTTTTTATACAGTCTCAGAAGATCCCCACACATTGTTGCCATTGATGGAGTCTGATGACGAATGAAGAAGTAGATGAAAACAGACCGGTGATAAAATTATTGAAGTGAAAAGAGGCAACGAGATTTGTTAGGTATATGCATTGTCTGGTGACTAGTAAGTTTTCTTTGGGGGAAAGTTCTGGTCGGGGTTCACCTAGCCAGGAACAAAATTGAGTGCCAACTTAAATAAAGGAATTACGATTCATGTTTGATGTTTTTGAACTGAAATTAAACTAGTTGTTAAGCTTAAATGTGATAGGTATTAAGCCTAGCGCAGAGTACTATCTTTCCGGCAACCTCGGCTGGCCTGATCTCTTGAGGTGTGGTGGATTTCTTTAAAGGAGTTTATTTATGAATGGTGATGACACTTAACAGGCAGCTCCAGAATT
Organism: Acanthosoma haemorrhoidale; assembly: GCA_930367205.1. Taxonomy (NCBI): domain Eukaryota; kingdom Metazoa; phylum Arthropoda; class Insecta; order Hemiptera; family Acanthosomatidae; genus Acanthosoma; species Acanthosoma haemorrhoidale. Next base: position 17,707,653 of record OV884013.1, on the reverse strand, counting down.
GACCTTGAAGGTTGATATCCCTCACTTTCTACAGTCAAATCGGAGTACATTAAGGCGTTAAACTGAACAATTTAAACATCTCATATTATAACAAAAGTATCTCTCTTTTTGTAACCCTTTGAGGTAAGCGATTATTTAAAATAAAAATAAAACAAGCTCCACAGAACCTTTTTATAACGCTATGAGTAGTTTTAATTTCTTGAGGTGGGTTAAAACAATATCCCACCATGCTTATAAAAAAGCAAATTGTGGGGCAGTTTTTAACCCGCCTAGCTCCATATTGTTAAAAATCAACGCTTTTAGATGGGCTGACAGGTTGACTGAAAAACAAATTAAAAAAAAAATTATTTCTATATACATGTCAATTTCCGTTAGCCTGTTAAAATTGTTAATTGGTTTAATTAATAATGAATTGCCTGATACTGGGCTCAATGTGGCCAGGTATTACATCCTACAAGGATGTGCGTGGGAAGAAAGCTAGCAGGTTCGTACAAGGATAGCTTACAGGCGGGAGATTAGCTGGAACTTAGCGAGAGAACTTACCCTCTTTGAGGTAGTCTTTGTAAATTTCTCGGTAATTAAAAAATAAATTGTTCTCTATCATATTGAGTCAGTCGATTTACTCTCAGGTTATACTTCTGTATTTTTTATTCTATTTCCCTTCAGTTGTAGCTGGTTACTGGACTAGTAAGCCTCTTGGAGCAATCTAGGAACTGCTTGTTCCATTGAACTGTTGTAAGTTAGTTCATAAAGACTTGTTATTTCGTTTTATTTTACTTATCGAGATTGGTGCATATTTCATTAGTAGATGTATGTATTACGCTTAATTGGTCAATTAATTGTGTCCGGCCCGATAGTTGGAGAAGATATTTAGTGTCCCTCCCCCCTGATCCATTCCCAAACGGTACGGAAATTGTTTAATTTGTTTCCTCCTTAAACGTCTGGAGATTCCCACCGATAGATGTGGGAGCTCGGATGGTAACTTTCTAAAGCTCGGCTGAGAACGGCCGTTATCGTGGGATGATCAGAGGAGAGCCTTGTGCCGGACCGATCGTCGGAAGTAGGACGGGCAGATGTTTGTGAGCAGCCCCTTGTTCATTATAGTCTCTCTTGCCCAATCCCTGCGCCCCAATGCTTGAGTTCCTTATGTATGTGCTGATGCTCCGCAGTACAAATCGTCGTGTACCTTTTTTTTAAGCATTTTACGCCAAAAGAAACAGATCAATAAATAAGTTGCTGGTTACTTCCACTTCGATTTCTGGAGAGCAGGAAGCTAAAATGGTAGTTTTATAGGCTCGAAAAAGGAAATTCAGACGAGATTGCAGACAAGTTGTTACAAATCGTCGTGTACTTGTGGCATTTTACGGCTAAAAAATGTTTTTTTGAAATAGATAAATAAATAAGCTGCTGGTTGCTTCCACTTCGATTACTGGAGAGCTGGAAGCTGAAATGGTGGTTATATAGGCTCGAAAAAGGACATTCAGACGAGATTGCAGACAAGTTGTTAGTGACGGGAGCCTCTCACTATATTTTACAACATTACTGACTAACGGACGCTGTACACAAATTGAACATTTACTAGACTGAATCGCAAAGATCATACAGCATAAGTAAGTATATTCCGATAATTAACGAACAGCATTACCAAATTATTTAAAGTGCTGATCACAAACACCTTAGATTTTGATAGGTTAGACAGGGCAAAACCACGTGTACATTCCCCACGAGAACTAATCTTTCCTTGACAGTGATTACGAAATGGAGAGACAAATGATCCGAGTATCTATCGACTGGAAGAAACGGGTAGGTCTGGAAACTGGGATATGGACCAGGAAGAAAGGATGAATTCCTACAATGGACTAGGATTAATTATGTGTCACCGACCATTTTCTTCTTTTGATTGTCTCCAGGTTCCTCCAAGAGGCCGTTTATATCAGATGTATTCAGTTAACGGATGAAATGGCAGATTTTTTTATTTTATATCAAATATGTTTATTAATTCAATTTTAAAAAAACAACTTTATTGGGCTTAAATTACAAATAAATTACAATAAATCACCTTATTAGGCAAAAAGTAATTGTGATAAATGTTCTCATTCATACCATATTTACAATGTTCATTCACTCGCTCATTCATACAGTATTTACAAACAGTCCAGAGACCTCCCAAGTCCACATTGTTGTCACCTCCCTCGCATGCGAAAGAGGAAGCGGAGTATTTATTAATAAAATTAAAGACCAAGACCTATTCTTCTTCATGACAATGACTGACCACATGTTTATCAGTTAACTATAAAAATAATTACGTGATATATAGGTATTTTTTAATTCAATTATTATGATTTAATGTAAAGCTACAAAAGATTTATTTTTCATAATTAAATAATATGCGTAGGGTTTCCTAAATCTAATGCTTTGAAATTCAAGAATCTATTCCTTCAGCGTTTTATTCATTTATGAAGAATAAAAAATTTGGTGAAATTTCTATTTTTAAAATGAATACAAAGGATGTAGTAAGTGAAGGAACAACATCGAGGGATCTACCTGAGGTCTCCAAAAGAATTTATTAAATGATTGTGAAAAAAATTCTAGCTATTTTTGTACAAAACTAGTTTATTTTATTTGTTCAACCATCTTGGTCAAGGAAAATCAACTTTTTAACATATAAAAAAAAAATTGTGCTAGTGTCCTCGATTATGGGGAAAAAATCAGATCTTGAAGAGCTGCTAGCTATAGGACAGCATAAAACAATAGACATAGCTTCTCAAGTTAAAAGCATTCTTCAAAATTAACATTGAATATAGATTTTGACTTGAGAAAACTTAAAAAGTTTCACATTTATTTTTCTTTATTCAACACGGAGGAGGTTAGAAACCAATTCGACTGGTTTTCAAAGAAATATTGTACCTTAAGATAAATTGTACCCTGAATATTTTCTACCTCAAATAAAGTATTTAGATGCTGAAAATATAAGTTTTACCATATCCACCACAACCATAACCTCACTTGTTGCCAACTGATCATCGTACTTTCAGATCTTATGACGCATTTATAAAAAACAAAATGAAAACGAGGTAAAATTTATTGATTCAAAGCCAAACACATTCCTTGAACAATTGATAAAAAAAAAGCTTATTGGGCGTTGGGAGAAATGTATCGAAGCTAACGGAAGTTATTTGGAATAAAAATAATATCGTTAAAGTTTGTTTTTTCGTTTATTTACCTCTTAGCCTAGGAACTGACATTTTTTATGTTACATCCCATTTTAAAATCACTAATGCAAGAGCAAAATAAATACTGAGATCCTTGGATTTAATAGTAATACGTTTATTATTTAAGTATTTTTTTTTCGTACTATTCAGCAATATCAGTAATCAATATAGCGTGTATTATACCCTTAACATGTTATTCGAAAAAAAAAATTTGATTATATAGATATTTTAAAGTATCTCAATTAATTTTGTTTGTTAATCAAAAGGTGTGGTATTTAGTTGCATATTTAAAATGGCCCTCTCTAATGGAACTGACAGTTGATTTGTGAATATTGAGTTGATACACTATTGATTTTTTGTGAATTCCGGAGCAACCGTAGCACTGCTTAAGTCAGTTGGTAAAAGTGCATAAAATAAATACCGTGGAATCCAATTTTTTTTTTTCAATTGTTTTTTCTAATATGCATGTAAATAGCATGCAAATTATTTGATTTATATGAGGTCATGCATATGTAAATTTGTCTGAGTTATTCCATGGTGTTGGCAAAAAGTATGTAGGTGCTGTTTTGTTTAGAATTAATATCACACATTAAGGTATCTCTCGGTGGGAAAACCGGTCGGTTAGGCGTCAAAAAATTGCCAACTACATTTTAAGCAAAAACCTAATTATTTTGTGAGGTTGTGTTCTCAATAAATAAAAATTATATTTGTCTGAAGAGTCAATTTTTGTGGCCTATAGTCATTTTTTAAGAGAGGTTGTAAAACCTGTTGCTTATTCGCCAATTACTCCGGTTACCGATTACCCTCAAACTGTGCCATATCACTTTCGTGTTCCAATGTTACATATTAAAGTCCTGTTTTATTTTGGTGAATAGTCGCTGCGAGGTTAATCCTAATGCTCCATGCCTAGTATACTAGCTGGACAGGGGCATGGTTTTGACAAGGTCTATCATGTTAACTTACAGGTGTACCTTACACCTGTAATAATATTGTCAATATTTTGTAGTATTGACAGATATTAAATGAGGACTTACGATATTGACGAAAATCTACTTACAAAAACTCCTGAAACCCACTGTGCTGAACAATAAGCAAATCAATGAAGTATGTGATATATTGTTTTGAGGATAGATTTTGTTTAGTTTGTTATGTTTTGAAGGATACCTACAACCTTTGTTGTCTAGAGCGATTGAATTACTAACATGACAATAGTGTGTTACTTAACAAAAATATTAATTCCACTTGCGTTGTGTTAGCGAAAGGATTCCCCGTAGATGTTTGTATATACTTTTTACATTTATGAATAATGACTTGTAAAACACGTGTTATCAAAGCACATATTAAGTAAATTCACTCTTTCTAGGGTGACTAATGTACGCGCTAATATTATCGTCAATGCCCTTGCGAAGGGATATTGAAGAGAGTATTTCATGTCAATACGCATGTTTTTCTTCAGTTGCACGTACAATTGTAACGTAATCATCTTTTGTAGACTAGTCAGCAGTACTGGGAGTATTTTCTTGAGAGCATTGTCTAAGTCATCATTATGGCAGAAACTGCAAAGTTAATCAAACAAGCAGGTAGAGAAGTGTTGACAAAAATGTATTCTTAACTGAAATAGAAATTGGCAGATCAACATCAACATTGTTTCTTAATATGATTTAATATTATAATCTTGTCATATTTACGGTTCTACGCTCTTCGTAGATGTAACTGTGTGTGCTTGTCATTTGCATGTCCTTGGGTAATATTTTAATTCGATAAATTTAAATCCGCGTGCTGGTCACTGGTCAAACCCCGCTGCTTATACCTGCTATGTATTTATTAATGGTGCAAAATACTTAAGTACTCCAACATCCCGGCATTTTGAGGAGATAATATTGAACTATGAGTTGGGGGCTATCGATAGTTTATAATTCATATTTCAAAGACATTATTTTAATAAGAATAATTTGAAAAATATGACAGGTGTCAGAAGATGTTATTAATAAATAATGTATAATTATTTGTCAGTATTTTTTTGCAGTACAAAAAGGTGCAATTAAAGCAAAATGTTAAAGAAAACGTTAATTTTCATTTGGCGATAGAAAAATTTACAGTTTACAGTCTCAAAACATGACAAATGAATTAATTTCATTCTTCCATTGCTATTCTAGTCTCTGTTTTTTTGTTTTTATTCTATGTTTCGAATCGAAATATCAGATTTTATTTGAGGCAAACATTCATTTCATCAATGTTCAAGGAGCTATTTCTACATCTTGTGTAATTGTTAACTGTTGATTATGTTTCAATGCAAAATATGTAAAAAGACTGAAATAGTATAGTCTATGAAGAAAATGCTCTTACAATGCCTGCGAGTATTTTGCGGAACCTATTGATGGGCGAGAATAGGGAATATTACTGTTTAATTGCAAGAACGAATTTCGTTCAACGAATTCAGTTCAAGCGAATATTATCGCCTAATTGGAGCGTAGTGTCAGTAATATTGACAATATGGTTGCCGGTGCAGCAGGGTATCTTTGACCCTAGCCTCAGTGTAGCTTGAGCGGACAACACTCGCTCGGTATTCGTATTGATGCACTTCCCAATCCGTTATTTGACAAGCCTGCTCAGAAGTGGGATTATTCGCTGGCGATATGGTTCAGACCCTGCACGATCTACCCCAACGGTAGCTGAAGCCATGAAATCCAGTCCCCGTACAATGCGATGTACCGCTACGGTCGGATTCCATCAGCGGTCCGTAGCCAGTCTTCGGGAGTCCGTTAGTCTGTCCGTATCATCCGACTTACTATCTGGTTTTATTATCATCTACTAATATTTATATATGAATGCACTGTAATAGTTGCCAATTGTTACTTACATATAATTACATAACTCAGATTTAGGCAATATTGTTTATACTTTCAAGAGTAGAAAGTCAATTTCCATCATCGCTAAATAAAAAAGCTTTTATTATTGCATAATTTATTTTAAAACTACATTTAGTGGGGTAAAGATGTTAGCTTTTAGTTTCGAAATTCTGGGGATTCTGTCTCATTTTCGAAGTATATGAATATATATTATACTATACTTCTACCACTAATGCCGCCCGAAAATGTAAAACCCTCCATGTTGACCTTAAAATTCCCACTAGCCAAGAACATATTCAACAAAGAAGTTGAAGCATACTCCATTAAGTCTTTATTAACCTCCCCCAATCTATCACTGCGTTTGAAGCTATTGATCTACAAGAGCATACTCTGCTGTATGGTGCACCGCTTTTTCGTTTTCTGACGTATACGACAGCTCGGTGACTCCAACAATTCCAAAACGGTATACTGATGAAAGTGGTCAGAGGTACTTCATTCGAGCTGCGTAGCAACAGTGAGCTTCACGATATCTTTGAGCTGCCTACGGTGGATGAATTCATTCAACGTAGATATATCAAAATTTTCGACTCCCTGCAATACTTGACAAACCCGGTGTTTAACACGATAACCCCCGCTCCGGCCCCCCATCGATGGCAGGACACTGTCGCGGCTGGAACGCTTTAGTCTTAGGTTCTAGGTTTAGGTTTTAGTTTGTAAGTTTTTCTCCCACATTTTCAAACTGAAGGTAAGCCCCATCACCTAGCATTATATTCATTTCATTTTTAACCACAACCTGTATTGTTGAGTAACCCAACCTCCTTCAAATGCATCTGCGCATAGCAGAAAGAGGAGAAATTATTTTGTCATATTTTCACATTGTATAATTTAAAGGGGTTAAGGGGAAAAAAATCGTTTTCAGGTATAATCCACCCGTACCAACCCCTCGGAGATTGAAGTGGAAATGGTCCCGTGATCTTTTGAAAATATTTAGTTAGTCTCTGGGAGTTATAGCGTGCTGGGCACTTTTCTCTCTTTCTGTCCTGAATGAACGAATATTACAAAAATCGTTTGAATGAAAGAGAAAGTTTAAATTAGTAAATATGGCATGAATGCAATCTTCTATCATAATAATCTATTGTTCTTCTAAGGCAGGTTGTTATCTTATTCAAATAAAGATTTAAACTATGAAAAAAAAAATTATGTATTGTTGTGGTGAAACACGTTCTGTCCATGTGAAGCATTTATTGAGAGGTTATCATTTACTATACAACAATCAGGTATTATACTTTTTGTACAAACAATTGAAAACATTTCCGGTCCTGAAAATGCCTAATGCCCAGTAAATAATTTAGCTATCGGTAGGAAAACAAATGAACGCCTGTTTTTATCGATTAATAATATTTTCTGAATAGACGAATTTGTTAGGATAGATTTATGGCGGAGAAATTAAATAATTAATATAAAACGTTTAACTGTATTCATGTTAATTTAGAGGAAAATTTGACTCCTCGCTTACAAAAAACGCCTTAGCCGATATCCCAACAACTCCATCCAACATTGCTACATATTCTAACTATTAACTTCCGTTATAATAACATTTTCTCTGGATTTTCCATTATAAGTGATATGTCAGGATCCTAACTAACTGTTTTCAATAAAATGGCTCGTATCCGGTGACGCGGCTCACGGAGGAGCGTGGAGGACTTGTCAAAGCTCCGCTTCCTCTTTCGCACGCGAGGGAGGTGAGAACCATGTGGATTTGTTAGGCCTCTGGAATGTTTGTAAATACTTATGAAGGAGCGAGCGAATAACAATTGTAAATATGTTATGAATGAGAACATTTATCACAATTACTTTTCGCCTGACGAGGCAGAATGTAGTTTTAGCACAATAAAGAAGTTTCAATGTATTATATAGCACCTTGACGGTCCATTGCATCCTATTCTTCCAATTCCTTCTTCTTACCACTTCCCACTCTATGTTTTCTTTGGGTTATTATGAGCTGGGGATTGTTTTTACGTGCTCGTACCATATATATATATATATATTTTTTTAATTTCTCAAGAATATTTTTGTCCATTATGTTGTTGTGGAACGTATTGTCTTAATGTATGTTTATTGTATTCTCCAATTCTGATTATTACTAGAGGCTTTCGTGAGTGGTACTTCATTGAGGTCCAAACCGGGTATGCGTAACATATTATTTTGAGTTTATTTTTAGTATTTAAATGTCGACTAGGAAAAAAAAACAATGTTTGTAGACTTTCTACCCCATCTTATATTTCTTTTTATTTTATTTGAAGCATCGTCGATAATATTTTCATCTAGTTATCATTATTTGAAGTAATCATAACGCATTTTTAGTATACAATTTTGCCTTTTATTACATGACTTAATGTTACTGTCTTTCTGTTCGGAAAGTTGAGAGAGAGAGAGAGAGAGAGAGAGAGAGAGAGAGAGAGAGAGAGAGAGAGAGAGAGAGAGAGAGAGAGAGAGAGAGAGAGAGAGAGAGAGAGAGAGAGAGAGAGAGAGAGAGAGAGAGAGAGAGAGAGAGAGAGAGAGAGAGAGAGAGAGAGAGAGAGAGAGAGAGAGAGAGAGAGAGAGAGAGAGAGAGAGAGAGAGAGAGAGAGAGAGAGAGAGAGAGAGAGAGAGAGAGCAATGAACAGCCACCAAGCTGATGTTTCTGTAACGATGATTAATGGTAACTTGATGACAGAAGCAATGGGTTTGCCTGCTCTCACGTTGGCTCATGCATTCGATTAACTTGTTTTCGTAGCAGTACTGTTAATATAAATAATTATAGCAACTAACTCATTGGCTCAATTTCCACTATATATAGTCGTAGGAAATATATAACGGATTTTTCCTAGAATAATTAATTCCTTTGGATAGTGAAATTTCGTAAATATGGTCATATGAAATTTAGTTGAGTGGCTCAGTAGGGAATAAAGTTAATAAATTGTGTTTTTGTTCGTGTTTTAACCAATACATATTCAATAAATTTCGATTGAATCATTCTTACAACCAGAATCGTATAACATGCAGGCAGTTCTATTTATCAGAAAAAGTTACAAACTATTGAGCTGTTCACACATTCATAAGCCGCTTTTCTGTAGGTTACAACCTACCTAGTGTTCGTTAGTTCGAATACTCCTCGTTTTTAAACGATTTCGCATAATGCATAGAGTCATTGCACTGCAACACTCATCCATATAATCCTCATCGGAGACTGAAACGGCAGTGGCTTCGTGACCTGCTATAAATGCGTGACAGTGGGAGTCCTGGCAATGATCAGTTCCAATCATGTCCTGAGCGTATGAGGATCTCGCGCTCTTGGTCAGCCTCCACTGGCTCGCATCCATTGACACGGCTGACGGAGGAGTGTGGGGGAATTCCCAAGACTTCCTCTTTCGCATACGAGGGAGTTGACAACCATCTGGATTAGGGTGGCCTTTGGACTGTTTGTAAATATGGTATGTATGAGAAGATTTATCACAATTACTTATTGCTTGATAAGGCAGATTGTAATGTTAGCACAATAAAGAAGTTTCAATATAAAAGACCTTTTAAAAAATACAAAAAACGACTATCTATAATCCTACGCTGGACAACAAATCGAGAAAATGATTCTCACTGACTTGTAAATAAACTTCATTAAGGACGATACCAGTTGTAGATACACAACATGCCTTTGTAAATACTATGCCGACTCTTCAATGTTCGGCGTACTCTCCCGAACACTTCGACTAAAGTGTCACTCACTAGTGTTCTCCGGGCCTGTCGTTATCCATTCTATAGTTTAGTTAAGCTATGGTTGAACATCCTCTTTTACCGTATTCCGAGAGGTTTTCAACCGTTTACACGACGAAGTGTTGGTCCGGACGCACTGGAAATAGCCTGCCGCCGGTAGGTGGTTCTTAAGTGCCAGACAGTTATGCTAATGAGCCAATCCGCCTGGATTCCTCAGTGAACAGTTTCGCCAGTTCATTCAAACCGTACCGTCGGTCGTAAACGATGTTTCAATGATTCGGACAGCAATCGCGAGATGTAAATATATATTAATATATTTATATAGAATGGCCGGGAAGGGTCACCGGTACATATAATATGTTAACTTCGAGCGACTCGCTTTTAGCACGCTGCAATGAATCGTAATTAACAATCCTCAGGTTCATCTGACAACAATGCTAGAACTAACGGTCACAAGTGACTGTCAGCGAAGAATATACTCTTTAATGTATAATGGAATAGGGATTGCGATTTTCTTATCACAAGTTAGTCTAGTGTTTCTAGTTTAGTATATCACCTGATAATAATTTCTCATGAAAAGAATTTAGAAAGTGTATATTGCTTATTTGTTTTAAATATCTATAAACGCTTTCTCATTCAGCCTTAAAAAAAAAAAAAAACCATCATATTGAAAGTTCTATTTGCCAGTTCTCAGAAGAACCTAGAACCTTCCTACTACGGACATGTTTCCACCTATAAAAAAATGGTGGGTGAGCGATAATATCTGTAATAGTGGTGACAAATCATTAAACTCACATTGCGAAAAAAACTTCTAAAAGTCTAAAACATCTTAGCTTAACATCAATGAAACCAGATAACCAGGAACCCAGCACTTGCAAGCTTAAATTGGAAACACTTTTTTGTAGTATTATACACTTTTACAGCAAATTTTGTGCTCAATTGGCAATGAGGGTATGGACATTTTTTGGGCTCTAAACTAGAAAAAAAAAAAAAAAAAAATTCTTGCTTAATTTCTCGTGAAAAAAATTTAGAAAGATAGTAGATTATAGAAGATAGTAGTAGTAGAATGCTTATTTGTTTTAAATATCTATAAATGTCAATAATAAGGAACATCGGATAGAGATTACAATACACTGGACAACTCATTTTGACCAATTTATGGCTTATTACCGTTTTCCGTGATTCGATATATAAGTGCATAAGATGTTAATCGAAACTTGGGTTTAAAGCCCCTGTCTTTATTAAGGAACGTGAGTTGTTTTTTTCCCCGCAATTATTCCATGGGTGAGTGAACATTCTTTCTCAACTCTTTAAGTCGGCGAAGAGTTCTGCTAAGGCGTGGCTGATGTTAAGAACATCAAGCTGCTAGGTGAAGTTTGTTCTTGGAAGGTGTGCTAGGCGATGTGTTTAAGTGACCACTTCTTCGTCCAATCATGCGGTAGGTGCAAGTCATCAAAGACATCCGGTTCAGTCGCTCCCACAACTTGACAGAATATATCATTCCGGAGACTCTAACTATTCTAGTTTTTTCATATATAATAGCTTTAGTTGATGAAATAAATAACACCAGGTCGATTATATAAAGAAAATATAATGACAAAAAAGTCTTGAAGGCGTAAATTAAAACTAAAAGTTCTTAGAGTTTCTTATTTTACAACTGGCTAAAACCAATTCCAGCCGTTCGATACGCTTCGTTCAATCAGTGACTGATCGTCGATCGAAGCACGCATTAATAGTAGACCGAGTCGTTCGTGAACATCGGCCTAACCTGCTTCTTAAAGGCCTCAGCCACTTATCTTTACATAACCAATACATAGTTAATTTTCACAAATTCTGCCAGATATGTTGGCCCAGTTACAGAATAGTGTTGACGATAATAGTATATCCGATGATATTTATACTCGGTCAATTAGTCGAAAAGAAATGGACAAATGGGAACTGTCAAGTTGGCAACAACTTGGAAAGAGCGATGCAACAGAATGTATTTCGATCTGCTATGATACAAGAAAAGTGTGCCATAAACAATGAGCGCGAGAGTAAACAGTGTGTAATATTCATACAGTAGCACTAAATATCAGTAAAATAAACTTGTGTGTTAGAAAAATAAAATATATAAATGAATTTACTTTTTATATTTGTCAATAATAGCTTTAAGCAGTAAAAGACTTCAAGTGTAATGCATGCATGGGGTAAAAAAAACAATTTCCTCTTTCTAGGAGTACTAGTGGGGGGGGAGGGTTTGAGATTATTGACATGAGGTACTAAGTCATTAGAAGTAGTGGGGGGTTCAAAAATTTGTAGGTTTCATTTGTTGCAAAAGTCAGGTAATTAAGATAAACTTGTGTTAGGGACTGTACATGGTGGATTTGGCACAGCGTGAGCTTGCGCAGGCTTTTAAAGAGAGCTGATCTGAATTTTGCGGGGTGCCAGATAGCCTTTATGGGTTTGTTCTGATGATTCTTTAATTATTTTGTTTTTTTTTGTCTAACAAGTAGTTGGGGGATAAACATTCAGTATTGTCTGATGACAATTACGGGTTTAAATAACAATCTCTCTGTCTCTCCCAACACCAAGGTTTATTTAATACATGAAATGATTTCCTTAATAACGTTGAATTTGCTGTGGTAACGTTCTTTATATTGAAACACCTTTATTGTGCTAAAATTACAACCTGCCTTACTGGGCAATAAGTAATTGTGATAAATGTTCTCATTCATACCATATTTACAATTTTCATTCACTCGTTCATTCATACAGTATTTACAAACAGCCCAGAGACCTCCCAAATCCACTTGGTTGTCACCTCCCTCACATGCGAAAGAGGAAGTGGAGTCTTGGGAAGTCCCCCATGCTCCTCCGTCAGCCGCGTCACCGGGTACGAGCCAGTGGAGAGTTAACGTTCTAAAGTTTAAATATTTTCAAAGTAATTAATTAAAACCGTAATTTAGTTGAATGAGATAGTTTTCGGGTCTTCGTAAAACCACGTGGAAATTCTTTTCACGTGCCTATGCTAAACTCTGTTCTCTTAAAAACTACCAACACACTGACATTTTTAACGACTGGTTCTAATTCTACATCAAGTATCTATAATCAGGAGCTTCTTTGAAAAAGGAAAATTTTATATTTTAGGTGGGTGGGTCTCGTGGGTGAACTGAAACTATCATGAAAATATTTATTGTTATAGGGGCTTAAAATTACACATCTGATGGAGCTTTTTTAACTTCCTTTATCGTACTATATTGGTAAAGACAGACTGACATGCGGAAGGCGTTATTAGTCCGTACCTGTTTAGTAGTAAAGCCTGTTTGTTCGGGTTATGAAATAATAAAAGGTAGTGTTACAGTTATTTTTAATAAAATAATATTACTTATGAAAAGGTGTGATGGAATGCTAACTGTTTCTTCCCAAGCCATCCGTACAATGCTTCCTCGTCTTAAATTGCCCATTGTAGATTGCCAATCTATCTAATAGCACTTCCTTAGATTCCTGCACATCCAAACTTTCTTTCTTAGTCATAATGGTAGATAGTAACTTCATACCACTTCGGCTGACCATAATGAGGAAAAAGATTTGGGTAAAAATATTCCATATTAATTCTCTATTTTAATGATAAAGAAGGTGATATTTGGTCGCAGCCACTTTGTGAAATGGCTTCACTATATTACACCAACAGAAAAAACATTTTTTTTTTTGCTTTATTGTATCCTCCTTTTAAATTTTACTTCTGTTTTAAATTAAGGTCAATGAACAGTCGTAGCAGTTATATTTTATAGAAGAATGACAGGTGGCTCTAGGGTTATAATCATCAGAACACACACCGAGGAAACATCTGACATTAGAACCACACAATGGTCAGGAGACCTCGTTCACATCTGTCCCCATATTAAGTTTCCAAGGCCTTCTACAAACTCAATGAAAGTACTTTTGTAACGTCAGACCTAAATCATTATAGGTTCGTTTCACAATGCCTCAAGTAGTTTTACTTTACTTTAAGCTGAATAAGAGAGCTATGAGGAAAATCATAGCAATATTACATCTTCAAATTACTACCACGGTATATTGTACTTATATTCAAGCACGCCATTGCCAGCGAAAATCTGAACTGAAATATTTCACTGATAGGAAATAGGTGCGAAGACTCGGCAAAGGAGCAGACGAGATGATGGCTCGATTCTCGCCTCGAAGGACCAAGTATTATCCTGCGATGACTCGACGGGATATTCTAAGCGTTCTCACTCAGCCTTGAAAAAAAAAACCGTCCTATTGAAAGTTCTATTTGCTAGTTCTCTTTAGAAGAACCTAGAACCTTCCTACTGCGGACATGTTTCCACCTATAAAAACATGGTGGGTGAGCGATATCTGTAATAGTGTCGACAAATCATTAAACTCACTTGCAACTTGCAAAAAAAACAACTTGAATTCAAGTTCTAAAACTTAACATCAATGAAACCAGGAACCCAGGCACTTGCAAGCTCAAATTGGAAACACTTTTTTGTAGTATTATACACTTATACAGCAAATTTTGTGCTCAATTGCCAATGAGGGAATGGCCATTTTTGGGGCCCTTGATTAAAAAAAAAATTGTTGCTTATAATTTATCGTGAAAAAAATTTAGAAAGCAGATTATAAAATATAGTAATAGTAGAATGCTTATTTGTTTTAAATATCTATAAATGTCAATAATAAGGAACATCGGATGGATTACAGTACATGGGACAACTCATTTTGACCAATTTATGGCTTATTACCGTTTCCCGTGGCACCCTTGATACGATACTTAATATATAAATGCAGAAGATGATTGACTATTTTAGAGCAAGTAGCTGTACAGTACATGCAAATGAGGGAATGAGTATTTTTGGGGAAATTTTTTGTATTTAAATCATATATCATATATACTGATGAACAGCTCTTCAACGAACGATACATCGCTATGATAATACCGAGCTGTTCTTATGCGAGGAACTTGTGCTCGCAGTAACGTAGTTTGGAGTCTGATACACAGTGTTGTTATGTCGAAGTGGAGCACGTTAATAATATAATGAATTCGAATAAATGCCATGAATATATTTTGCATTTTCGCCCTAAACCGATTCCTCAACAACTCGATTCCTTTTAATTTTCTAACTAACCATGAATACAGTTTAATGTTATTATTATTACCTTTGTGAATATATTCACTACAATAGTTCAGTTAGTGTTTACGTTGGTGATCTTGGACCATAAACAAAACGGGGTGTTTTCTTGCCCTACTTGATGTAAGACGACTCCAGCAAGATTTACTGGTTTTTCTTCAACGTTAAAAAAACAATAAAAGGCGGAAGCGTTTGACTTTCTATCAAGTCAAGTGTCTAGAAAATAATAACATAAAGTTTTACGAAGGTGGTTAACAAATAAATTTGTACACTGTGCAATGTTCTAAAAGCTGGTTTGGAGTGGTTGTCTTGAAGGAAGTATATTGAAACATCTTTATTGTGCTAAAATTACACTCTGCCTTATTAAGCAATAAGTAATTGTGATAAATGTTCTCATTCATACCATATTTACAATGTTCATTCACTCGCTCATTCATACAGTATTTACAAACAGAAACCTCCCAATACACATGGTTGTCACCTCCCTCGCATGCGAAAGAGGAAGCGGAGTCTTGGGAAGTCCCCCACGCCCCTCCGTCACCGGATACGAGCTTGAATGAAGAAAGTATATTTAGAATATTGTCCGATGAACAAATTTGTAAAGTAGTAAGGTGGGAAATATAGAGGAACAAGAATATGGCTAAGTGAATGCTTGAGGTTAATTAAAAGAGGATGATCTCCCGTCAAGAACTTTTTAGATGGTGGATACAGTTAAGTAGGGAAGAAAAATATTCGGATTTTTATGATTGAAAGTTAAAGTACATATGATAGTCATTGAAAGTTAAAGTACATATGATAGTCATTGAAAGTTAAGGTACATATGATAGTCATTGAAAGTTAAGGTACATATGATAGTTATTGAAAGTTAAAGTACATATGATAGTTATTGAAAGTTAAAGTACATATGATAGTTATTGAAAGTAAAGGTACATATGATAGTTATTGCATGTTTAATGAAATCTGATACTCGTACTGTAGGCATAAAGAAAGTAATTTGATCCATTAAAAAATAAACTGCTCACATCATGTAATCATGTTTCGGGATCCATCCCACCTTTTTGGTTATTGTCATCGCTACTCCAAGCATTTCCTGTTGACTAGGAACAAAGAAGAAAGAGCATAAAAGATTTTCTACCGTGATATACGAGTACGAGAACTGCTTTATCTTCTTCAGGGATTCTAAAGACGCGTACTTACTTGAACCGATCGTAGTACGCTCTAAGTAGGAACATACCTTATAGCGCATAATGCACGGCAAGGTACATCAATCATGCAATAGTCATTAAAGGTCCGGCTCTCTCGGCTATTATTACTTGTGTTTTTACTTTATCAAAAGAGGTAGTTTGTCTTTCGTACCAAACTCTATTTTAAATGACCCATCCAGTATACAACGAATAGCCTGATATAATAACCAAGGTAAAACGAGAAATATTTTGAGTGTGCTCGAGTGAAGCGGTTCGGCCGAAAAACCAACCGCGGGTTTGTTTATTAGCTGGCGGGGAAAATTTTCAAGGTTCGCCTCATCTTAACCCCCCTCGACTCGTCTGAATAGCTTTCTGCCCTTGGTTGAAATTATGAAAAGACTTTTACCCAAAAGTTGAGATTTCAAAGGCCCCTGATTTGCCCTTTCAAGGCTGCCCATTCCTTTGGCAGGTAGTGTCGCTTCGATTTTGGGCACCCTAAGGCCACATGTCGGCACTTAAGAAAGAAACAGGTACCTGCTGTCCCTTCGGCATCCTACTTCAAATCGGCCGAATAGTTGCAGTACAAAATGTCTAAAAATCAGGTCAAACGTTCGTTACCAATACATGGCTCAAAATCGCTTGATAAAGTAGTTCAGTCGGCTTAAAGAGATTAACTGGTCAATTATGGATTCTGATATGATTATCAGTACATGTTATTTTACAATTTATTCTACTCTTTCTACACTTCAGGAGTTGGTGGTGTATTTCAAACAGTATATTATATAAAATTAAGAAATAAGGCCGTTCTAATATAATATAATAATGTTAATATCTTGAGTTGCGCGAACAGAGAATTTTACAATTATTTTCACTAGCATATATGCACATGTACATAATGAAACCTTCTTAATAGTCCGCAGACGAAATGATCAAATGTCTACCCTTGCATGTAAAATAAATCATTACGTTACGACAATGTACATAAATTATAAATCAGTAGTCACAGGGAAAAACTAGGCGTCATAAAAAACATTTTTAAAGTTCAACTATTCCTCATAAACTGGCCAGTGAAACAAAACTAATTACAAATTCGTGACAGCCAAAAAAAAAAAATATATATTACCAACTGACCCGAACCAACTGAGCTGCTATTATTTTATTTTTTTTTTTTTATTTTTTTTTTTTCAAAACCTCAAAAAATAATACAATAAACATACAATTTTTATAGAGTTACAAGCTGCTCCTCGTACTGCGATGCACTGATGCATTCGAAGGAGGGCATAATATAAATACATTCAATCTGTATTATAAAAAGACATAACCATATCCACAACACTAGGTGATGAGGTTTACCTTCAGCTTGTTACCGGCACTAAACACTAAAAACAAACAAAAAAAACAAAAACTAAAACCTAGAACCTAAGACTAAAGCGTTCCAGCTGCGACAGTGTCCTGCCATCGACGGGGGAACGGAGCGGGGGTTATAGTGTTAAACACCGGGTTTGTTAGATATTGTAATGAGTCGAAAAATTTGATATGTCAACGTTGGATGAATTCATCCACCGTAGGCAGCTCAAAGATCTCGTGAAGCTCACTGAGCTGCTAAAGTGACGACATTCCCAATATGAACCAGTTGTTGTTTTTTCTGTGACCGTCAAAATACGGCTATTAATCATCCCAATTCTGCCTGAACTAATGGTTTCAGTTCAGTTGTTGCTATGAGCTGTTTTACATCTACTACTTCAAAATAAAAATCATAATAATACGAATTACTATTTTCTACTTTTGAGAAACATCGTGTGAAAGCATAAAAAAAAACATGATGTTTCTTGCCGTTCATGTGATCCCGTTGAAAAGACATGGCTTGTTTGAATGAAGGAGACAAGAGCGAGAAAGTAGATGTTATTTGTACGTTCGTGATATAGTTCGAGATAGGAGAAATGTTTCTTGGGAAAAACTTTTTGTCACGATTTCCTTTCTCTTTTCGAAAATGAGGCCCCAATATTCCGAATAAGGATCAAAACTGCACGGCGTCAAAAGGTGAAAATGAGATCCACTTACAATATTTTTTCCATCACGTAGCAGCCATCCATAGGTGGGATTTGAATTTTTCTTTCAGTTGCAGAATTGTTCTGCTCTTATCTGTGTGGAACAATTAACACTTGGACTGTTTTAGGTCCAATGGAGAATCACAACTCACTAATTATTATTATTTTTTTTTTTAAATTAACGTTATGACAATGTATTTAAATATACATCAATAGTACAATCAATAAATAGTCGCTAGGCAAGTGATAAACAATAAACATTTTTAAAGTTCAACACATACGAGACTAAAACGACAAGAACTAAACAGATGCTTTGGACAACTGTATAGACTACTTCAAAGGACATCCCATCTCTCAATAGAAAATAAACTACTAATCTACAAAGTTATACTTAAACCAAACTGGACATACGGAATAGAGCTATGGGGGACAGCAAAAAAGTCGAACATCAAGCGTATCCAATCCTTTCAATCAAAAGTCCTGAGAACAATAGTAAATGCCCCTTATTATGTCAGCAACAAAACCCTTCATAACGATCTTAATATACTCTACATTCTAGAACTCATCCCTTCCAAGTTTATGAAATTCCACAGCAGCCTCTCCAACCACCCTAATCCTGTAGCACAGTTATTGCACTGCGCCACTCATCCCTATAATCCTCCTCGGAGACTGGAACGGCAGTGGCCTCGTGACCTGCTATAAATGCGCAACAGTGGGAGTCCTGGCAATGGCCAGTTTCTCCAATCATGCCCTGAGCGTCTGTGGCTCTCGCGCACTTGGTCAGCCTCCACTGGCTAGTATCCGTTGACGCGGCTGACGGAGGAGCGTGGGGGACTTCCCAAGACTACGCTTTCTCTTCGCATGTAGACTTAGGCGGTCTGTAAATATTGTATGAATGAGCGAGTGAATGATGAATTGTAAATATGGTATGAATGATAGCATATCTTAATTACTTATTGCCTAGCAAGGCAGATTGTAATTTTAGCACAATAAAGGAATTATACAGTTAAAAAAAGTTCAACTGTTTCTCATAAACTGGCCAGTGAACCAAAACTAATTACAAATTCCGTAATTGCCGCTCTCCCGTGGTTTGGAAGGTTCATAAATCGGATTCTCGAATTCCATCGCATTTAGTGAATGCGATCCTCAGTCACTTCCTGCTCTGATAGTCATTTTTTCCCAAAATCATTAAAAGGACTAACCAGGAGACAAAACTCAAATTTTGTTCACGTCAATCGCGAACATGTTCTGAAGTGTTAACAGTAACATCAAGTAATCTGTCATGTAATGCGGTTCGTCCGTTTCTGAGTCACTTCAAACGCAACAGAAGTTCTTCAATTTTAGACAGCCTACCCATTGAGTCAAATGCGGGTCGTATTCCGACGAGAACCACGTGGTCATTTTTTGTAACTTTTAAACTCGGTGCAAAGTCTTTTTGGTTTAAATCGTGCTTAAGAGGTCCTCCTTGCTCTCTTTGTACTTGGATTAATTTTAGTAATTAATTAATAAATTTTTGGCATCTATTACTAATTTTATGTCCTAGTATCTATCTATATAGATATATGATCCTTTATGGATATAATAGAACCTTTTTGTTTTCATAATGTCTAAGACCACATTAAAGCCGCTGATACAAAATGAATTTCGAATATTTCCCAAACAATTTTTTTAAGTAAATTTCATAGTTTGTTTTTTAGTGAACATTTTTAAGTATTTTATACACTTTGAGTAAATTACTCATCGGCGTGGTTTACAAATAAAAACTTTTTGTTCAGAGATGCGGAGTTCTGAAGAAAAACCTGCACAAGAGCTTTCTCAGTCCTCACAAGACTTTGTCCGTAGAAGATGAAATAATATTTTTCATAATGTAAAAATAGATGAAACAGTAATCCTGAGAATAGTTAATTTAAATTAAAATGATACCTTTATTGTTTTGATCCAAAGCTGTTCGATTAGTGATTACAATAGATATGGTGTTGTATCGCAGAGATTCCACTTCAGCTATTGTGCTGTTGTGCCATTACAGAAACCATGCACAGCTTACGGCCGGTAAAGATGAGCCTTCGAGCACAATGACTGCTTACCAGTAATTAGCCAATGGGAGCCGCTTCTCCGAAGATTGCCTATCGACAAGGATTTAATCGCTAAGACCACTAATGATCCAATCCTGCACGGCTATTTGTTCCTTCGTCATACCCAAGTCTTCTGGCGCGCAATGAACCTGACCGGTAGCTCGCCGACCCTTGCGCAATTTAAATAATTAAATCAATCGTTTTTGTCTACGAAATGTCTATGGGAATGAGAATAAAAGCCAATCCACTCAAAGATCGGGGCCACAATTTTGTTGCGGTCATTGACTGCTGATAGGAAGAAGAAAAAAATCTATCATCTTTATTTTAGTGGTATTAATACTGTGTGAAAAAAAGTATTTTATTTTTATTTTTAAAGAAAACAGCTTGAAGTCTCTCCCAAAATATCTTTTAATTATTGATATTACGTCAATAGTCGACTTTCGCCTAGTCAGCCCCCTTCTCTGGTCTACAATTCAAACAAGAAAAATATAAAACATATAAACTAATGAATGATAATATACTCAACAGTACAAAGAATAAAACGGCACACCTGTGAATGATGCTATCTTCAATGTGTTACTTATTCACTGTTATGTACTGAAATTGGTATCCTTTCTGCAAAAAATAAAATAAAATTTTAAAATAGTAAATTAATATTAGTTTAAGAAGTAACTCTACTAATATAAAAACCGTTTGTGAAAAACTTATTTATAACAGTTCATCAGAAGAATAAGCCATACTTTGCTGGGGGAGATAATATAATGTTACCCTAACTAGTTTCTTTTGTTGAAGACAAACTACACTTCTCAAAAAATCATGATTGGTAATAGAAATAAAAAACCAAAACAAACAAAAAAACCCGGCTCAATGGAACAAAAGGTGCGCTTACCAGTGCAATACACCCAATAGAAGACGCACAGCTCAGGCAACGAATTACCCAATGGTCCCGTCTACGTTACAGTGAGCCAGGCACATGAGAGAACCCCGTCTGGAACACGGATACCGTGGTAGGGTTTAAAAAATCACTGATAAACAAAACTGCAATCCTCTCCGAAATTTTTTTTGAAATTGCATTACAAACGTATATATTTAAATCACAATACTTAGATGGAAATGATCTGTGGACATGAATTGTGTGGCGCTGTCTCAAAACATTCAAATATTCCATCTTTCAAAACTAAAATAGACTGCACAAAGATTTATATTTGATTAAATCATTAAACAGATTGATACATACTTAACAGCCTAGAGGCCGAAAGAAAAAAAATTATTATTTTTTCTGTAGTTCAAATTTTCTTCTTCTTAAGTACTTCTCATTAGCTATTGTGCTAAACAGACAGAAGCTAGTTTGATCGGTCATGCACCCGAAATATTTAGTTTCGGTTCTTCATTTTTGTTTTCGAATTAGCGGCATAAAATAAAAGCTTCGATAGGTTTATAACCACATCATGACTTACCTGTCTGCTTTATATATCAGATATATTGTTTTATTCCCAATACACCTCGTTTTTTTTGTTTTTGTCTCATTTCAAACCTAAGGGTATATTAACGGTTCTTTAAGAGTGACCTAACCATTTAGGGTTGGGCCAAGCATTACGTGGAGAATATATACCTGAGCATTTTTTTTTCTATTTGAAGAGGTGGCGAGCGTTACCTGAGCAGGGCTAATCATGTACCTAGCTATTGTGCTAGGCCACATTCAGCTGTAACGGTCTGTCTCTACAGGAGGAAGGATCGAGAGAGCCACTCCTTACCACCCACTCACATCAACCCATGGTATCGACACTTCAACAACCAATGCATTCAATGTTGCTTTTATTCCAGTGATCAAGGTACTTTATATTACGGTAGAATCAATTAACTATGACTCGTGTTTAGGTTTAGGGGATCCTTATATTGGAAACTGACTTTTTTTACATTCGAATATTTTATATCGATAGATTTTATTCTAAAAAAAAAATATATCTGTGACATCTCTAAGTACGCTTTGAACCGTACACTTGTAATATTTCCTTTGAAATGTTCTTCTGTAACTATTTGATCTATTGATTGTGTCAACGTTCGGAGGAAAAAACTGTCACCTGATTTCACTTCTTTAAACAATAAAATAGAACAAGTTAAAATATTGTCATTATATAATTAAACAGAAAATTCTGTATATAAATGAATAAAAAAATATAAATTGACATACACAAAAGACATCTAATTAAAATTTGTAGAGTTAATTATATAATTAAATAATCTTTCACCCTTAATGAGTTTTTAAAAACACTTTATCCAGAAAGCTAAACAAGGTTTAATTATGGCTTAGTCTGCACATGGACGAGTCAAAAGAACAAAATAACTTATAACAGAAACAAAAGATAATACGATAAGAATACGAATGAGATACGAGTTGAACAAGAGTAAGAGTAGTAAGGATGAGTCACACTCCGATAGCCTACATATAGGAGAGGAACATGGATTAGCAATGTTTAAGATTAGTTAAGGGACCTTAACTATATAAAGTTATCAGCCCTCGCCGCTTAACTATCCACCTAACTCGTTAAGTTGACATGACTGGCTAGAAATGTAACAAAGTCAGAGAGAACGACTCGAGACACAATTCAATCTTATGAAATTGCCTCATCCAACTAAGAATTTGTTTATATAGAATTGCTTTTTAGTTAGCCAATTTCCAAAATATTTTATGACTTCCTGTTCGAAACACCACTCTTGGATCCACTTGACTAAACAGTTTTTTACAGCTTAATATCCTTGAGCTTTGATCATTATTTGTATACATTTTCTTGACATAAGTCCTATTTTTTAAGGATTTCATCATTACTATCTTGTTAACTCAAAGTTGTCTCTTATCGGAGTATTACTCTTAAAATAATTCATTTCCAATATTTGTCGGGTCACTGGATGGCCCCAATCACAGCGGCATGACCACTCGATTTCTTTTGAACCACTCCTAGTATTTTTCATAAACTTGTGTTGGTTTATTGCTAACCTATTATGTTTGTGTCGGTTTAATATAATGAGTACGTTCATAATTATGTTATGTATTTACTATAAATTAGGGGCAGATGATGACTGAAACAATTACATATCACGACAATTACATAGTTGACTCATAATTGTAATTATTATAATGCTCTAAACACCCAAAAGTGTATAGTCCCATTTATCTTAAAAATTTCATTGAAATGATTTAAATTAGCATAAAAAATCAATGGTATAAATTTGATTGCAGATATCGAATGCAAAGAAGGTAATGCTGGCTTCTACAAGTGATAATCCGGGATGACATCAAGATTGCGACTACTTCAGTGCCGATCGGAAACCATCTATCAGATCAGTCATGTAAGTCAAATTCAGATTATTTTTTTTATATATTATTTATTTTATATATTTGACGCTGTTAGGAATCAGCACAAGATCTGGCTAAATTCAATAACTAGCTTGATTTAGCTTGGACTTCTGCGCTCTTTATTGCAAACCGTCATCATTAGTGGAGAGACTTCAACCAACACTCCCGCCTTTTGGACCCTCTCGACTTTCACTTCTCTCCTCGCAATCACACCATTAACCTTGAAGACATTGTATAATTTTGTCCGTAATATAGTAGAAATTTGTTGCTGCTGACCGTATTCGTATGAACTTCGGTGCGAATTCGACAAGAAATTCAAAATTACGTTTTAACTTACCTCCCTCCCATAACATAAATAATTGTTGTATACAAACCAGGGTAAAATACAGAGGGGTCCAAAAAAATGTATCCACTGTTTAAAAGTCCATAACTTGCAAACTAATTGACGGAGTTGTCTCATTTTTGGTAGTGTAATAGTTTGTAGTTCCGGCAATCGCCATACAAGCGTTGTATTGCGTTGTTTTGTTTTGTCAGATGACAATCGCCAGATAGTTAGTGTTTTATTGTTATTTATACCTTGTTACTCGAGTAAACATGGCCGGCGTAAGGCTTACATTTGATGAAAGGAAGTCTGTTTTAAAGTGGTATTTTAAGTACAAAAACATGAGGTTCAACGGCAATGGCGAAATGTGTATCAAACAGAGCCACCGACACGTTTAACGATTCGTCACATTCGAGACAAATTTGAAGCCGAAGGCTGTGTTAAAGATGTACACAAACAACGATCTGGACGACCTGTAACAGTAACAAGTCCATTTAACTCCCATCTTGTGTTACAACAATTCACTCGCTCACCACAGAAGTCTGTGAGACAGTGTGCCCGTGAAACTGGAGTGAGTCGCTCAAGTGTTCGGCGAATTTTGATATCTTTAAGTTGGACTTTAAGCTACACTTTCACCAAAAATGAGACAACTCCGTCAATTAGTTTGCAAGTTATGGGCTGTTAACCAGTGGATACATTTTTTTGGACCCCTCTGTAGAAAAGAAAAAGCTACGGGTCTTATTTCGATAATACAAACACTATTTCCAAAATGCCCGAAGTCAAAACCGTAAGTGAAAGTACGAGCACCTATCGAACAGAAAACCGACGAGAGCCGCCATACCTCGAGGCTCTGTGCTATCGCCTGAAACATTTAACCTTTTCGTAACCTATATTTTACTCAACACCTCACAAATTGAAGTGGACCACTTACAAAAATTTAGAAATATTATTTATTTTCTTTTACCAGGTTGATTTTAAATTTTATCCAGTTAAAAAAAAAAAAAAAATATAATACTTTTACAACTTATCTGCAATCTTTATATTAATCTTAATCTCTATTAAGATCGCAAGGTTATCATAAGAAATCGGGGAAAACTTCATTCTTGTTGGTGATAATGCTCGACCTCGTAGAGCAACGGTTATTTAGAGGAACAGGATATCACGCGTACGAACTGGCCCGCTTGTTCACCAGACATGAATCTGATAAAGCATATCTAGGTAAAACTCCAACGCCCTGCCCAGATAACTTCGATGAACTTGCAGATGCATTATTTGAGGGATGGGTTTATTTGACCCAACATTACCTTACGACCCTTATAAGGAATATGAAACAACGATGTGAATTCGAAGCAGAGGATGCCCAACGCTACTAAAGATGTTGACAAATGAATAAAAACCAGTGTCATTTAAAAATAAATTTGATTTTTTCTTAATTATCAATGTATAAATCATTTAAACCCTTTTTTTTAACCCAATAATCTAATAAGTGATCTATTGAATAAATAAGTGGCCCGCTTGAATTTGTGAGCATTTTAGTTCCAAAAGAGCCAAACTCGTATTATACACAGGTTAAATAGATTTTTTCAGATTCTCTGGACTTCAAATTACAGCAGATTTATTTTTGAAAGTCCCCGAAAGACATGGGCGAAAAAAAGTTGGGGCGAATATGACCGAATATGATGTTCAATCGACGCAGAATTAACAGCCTACGCTCCGAGCCGATAGCCAAAAGGGCATATCAACGATTTCCAGGTCAAACGCTGCATCCTTAAATGAATATGAAACGCAACAATTGCCTACTCTTGTTAAGAAGCGGTGCGAGAGAGAATTGCGATGAAGGAAGGATCATAAGAAGGCACCGCTGAGATAGGCCGTTGTGCTGTGAGGAGCGAACTAGCCGCCTCTAATAACACAGCTCTAGGGTTGAGGCCATCACCAATTCCTCTATAATTATATCGCCTCTTCACCCTCTTCTCGAGGCGGTAAATGGGTACATATTCATGTTGGCACTACTGCAGGGAGGCAGTTCCCTCCTTCATAACGTTTACTTCAATTCGGCAGATGAGCTCACTTTAGGTCGAAGGTGAGGAACACTAGTCGTATTAGGGATGAGGTCTCGTCGACCCAGCCATTGCCCGGCTGAGGTCAGAAATATATAAGAATAAACCTTTTTCTAGCGGCCTAATCGCTGGGCAGCTTAATTTTCTAATTTGTTTATTGATCTGACTCCTTATGATCTTAGAAGGTGTGCCCCGATAGTGCAATGTGTTCAGGAGAAGAGGTGCAGGCTAGGTATTACAGGTAGTTTCATCTTGGAATGACCTCGAGTACAATCTCGCTATCTAAGTAGGTGAAAACTGTCCAGATCCCAATGGCGAGTGAGTGTGAAGAGGAAAGAGGCAGACTGGACCGCTGGGGGTGACGCTACTAGGTACATTTTGTATGGCCCCAGAGATTGTCGTATGCATGGAAGAGAACCCCTCCTGGAATGTGTTAGTTTTAGTGAGACGAAGGCAGAGAATCCTACTAGGAAGGTGTAGGGTCTGACAACGCCGGACTAAAGACAGCAAGGTTAAGGATATAGATGTGTAGAGGTAATTAAATACGAATGCCATGGTTCGAGCAGAGCAGCATCCGCCACAAGTGTCTAATTCCGACTGTCTGAAAAAGCCTTTTTTTTTTTTTTTTCTCAACCCCTTTAATCAATACAATATGTGAAAATATGAACAAAAGAATTAACAAATTTCTCCTCTTTCTGCTATGCGCGGATTCATTTGAAGGAGGTTGGGTTACACAATAATCAGATTGAAGTTAAAAGTCTATAACATGAATACATTACAAGGTGATGGGGCTCACCTTCAGTTTAAAAAAGTGGGAGAAAAACTTACAAACTAAAACCTAAACCTAGAACCTAAGACTAAAGCGTTCCATCCGCGACAGCGTCCTGCCATCGATGGGGGCCGGAGCGGGGGTTATAGTGTTAAACACCGGGTTCGTCAGGTATTACAGGGAGTCGAAAAATTTGATACGTCTACGTTGGATGAATTCATCCACCGTTGGAGGTGGATACGGTTACGAGATCTCGTGAAGCTCACTGAAAAATTCAGTCAGAATTTCTGCCTTATATAGTCAGGTCGTTCCTGCTTAAGCGAATGAGAGCTTTTTATTTCGACCAATCAAGGGATAATACGCCTATGCCCCTAGCGAGCTTCTTGCCGTGTCGGGATCGTGAACTAGTCCCCTCTCTCTCTATACTGACGCCGAAGATTTATTCATAAAATATAGAAAGGTAGGTGTGAAGTTGGCGCAACAGTCCCAATTCCTACTAGTAACATAAGAAAGCTTATGATTATCAATAAATAATATTAATGAAGAGTACAGGGAAGACGAAAAGCCTACTTTTGCCATTTACGATTGTCAGCTTTTGACGCTTTAACTAGTCACCTGCTCTTTGAATGAAACTTTACATTACAAACAATCAAAAGTTTCTCACAAAATACAAGACTTAATTTTATCAACAGGTGTTTTTCTCCAGGGAATATCCCGATTCTTCCGAGTATGAACTGTTAATCTGTCATACTAATTGGAGGATGCTTCTCAGACCTTTATTACTGTCTCTTTGTGCGTAAAATTGAAACAAACTATCCAAACCTTTAGACTAATAGTCCATTCTAATAGTCTAAAAAGGCTATTAGTATTAAAACCGGCTCTATTGAACAATCTTTTTAAATGCTGTTCTCTGTTTGGTTTTTATCTACTACCAAAGATTTAGATTTAGTACGAACGACTATCTAATCACATGGTTATGGTGCTAAGCCATAACCATTGTAACAGAACCTACTTCAGTCAAACGTTTTCCTCGTTATATAATTCTGAGGGAAGGAATTTTCATCTTTCACGCTTTATGATCAGGAAGCAACTTGAACTTTTGTGTTATGACTGACGCCTGTTTTGACGCTGGTCAGAAAATATTCAGTATTCTACATTAGCTGGATGTAGTTGTTGATTAAGTGTGCGTTTGTGATAAACGAGGTCACTGCTTCGACCATCCTTCTGGCTGACACTATACATTGCTCTTTCAATCTATGTTTTTTTTCCTCCCGCCGCTCATCGCCCTATCCGCCGTGGGAACTAACAAGTAGGAGAATCCCTCAGGTCGTTCATCAGTCGGACAATAAGATTTGAGGACGAAATTCCTCGCCCATTGCACGGGAGTTAGATCTATAGGACACAGGTAGCTCTGCCCGTCATAGGCAGAAGGATATTGTTGTTGGCAGAGCACCTGCGCTCCATCAAAGAGCTGCTGCCTCAAAGGAACAAAACCGTGGACGAGGGCATTAACGTCTTCGTGGCGAGCGAGGTATTCATCTCACTCTCGCCCTCCCATTACAGGTCGTTTAACTACTAACTTCCCTATAGCCAATATATTATTATAAGGATAACCTCTCATCACTGGCCTACACTTTTAGGTTATTGAGAAAAATCTATAAAAATGTTCATCAATACAAATCGATTTTCTACGAAACAATTCAATTCGACTCTTACGATTCGACAACTCATAAATCAGTTTTATAGTACTGCAAATGGGGGGGGGGTCTCTTCCAGTAAATCAAATGCAACAACTCATTATGTACGAATCTGTTGTACGACATTCGAGATGAATGGCCTGGGCGTTGTTAGGACTAAGTTTCAATGGAAATTTGAAATAGTAATGCTTTCTTATCTTAAGCAATGTTATACCCACATACATGTAACCCATCTATATATCTTTATTGCATTATTGTATATATATAAATTGCTATCAGTAATACTGCGTATCACTGCTATGAAATATAAGATTAAATAACTCATTCCATGCTATTAGCTAGCAGATAATTAGGTAAATTTTAATAATACTAATACATTATCATCTATAAATTTTCCATTATTAGCTTCCCATAGCTATGATAATAGTTAATTAGTAATAAGCCTGAGGATCTATAATTGTATATAATTATCTGTAAATTTAAAGGGGCTATGAAGGGAGAAAAACAACTATAATATGTATTTCTTCAACATCAAGTATCTAAGGCTCTAAGACTTTAGTATCAATAATGCTAATTGTAAAATCTGATTGTCGGAAACGAATAAATGATAGAAAGCTACAAAATGAGGAAACATAAATTTAACGTATCATTATTTTCTATTTGACATGGAAAACAATTAAATTGCTACAAATTTTTCATTACAAGTGTTAAGTTTTGTTTCCTGCTCTGGAAAACTGGCACAGAAACTCTCCAAATGTTAAAAGTGGCCTTGCCAATCCAAGGATGGTGCTATGAGGGAGAACCCAAATGTTTGAGTGGTTTTCACGTTTCAAAAGTGGGGAAATGTCAACTAATGATCAACCTCGCTTTGGACGGCCCGAACCAACGAGAATGTCGAAAAAACTCGCCCTGGAAGATCGACAGTTTTATGATGCTAAGAATGTTATAATGATAATATTATATTTAATGCTAAAAGTAGAAGGGGCTTGAGCAGAACTGTATACCTCCCTCGTGACTTCTTGGAAGTCACTGAGGTTTGCTTGTTATTTTTAAGTAAGGAACTGCATCCCTCCAAGACCTCCCTACTTCCCAGAATCTTACCCTTTTCTTAAACATATATTGTAACCTACCTCATTTTTTACCATTTCTCTGTTTACTTTATTTGATCAATTTACCTTAACTAATTTGGCAGGTCCGTCATGAGATCTTTAATTCAAATTGTTTTATGTCTTTGACATAGGAATTTATCCCGATTGAATCGCCTGATCTCAAGGCTAATGTTCTAGTTATTAATAAATTGAGAAACTGGGAATTGTGAAATATATTCAAATAAAATGGTTATAACAAATAATTATAATTAACATAGATTATTGACAAAAGTATAAAAAAATATTCAATTCATTTTAAATTAGGATAATTACTACTAATTACAAACATGGATTTGAGCTCAATTTCTTTTAATGGATCCATAATAAAAACATTATTAATATCACCCAATCGTTGATCTTCCTGTAATCCAATCAACGTTACTTTCTGCTGTTGGTTCTTCTCCTCTCTTCCTGTATGGTAACCGCCAATTCGGGAGCTTGCTAAGTCCGTTCTTCTTGCCGGTTGTGCTAAGACTGCTGGTATATCTCATCCCCACTCCTAGGAGCATAAGGGAAAATGCTTACCAGATGTGAGGATTCCTGGTCTATATTCTCAAATATCATGAATGTTACAATATGTCACTGCTTCAGCCCCACTCGTCCCTTGACATTCCACCCAGTATGTAGTAACGTAACTCTTAATATTTGTATATACAAGTGTTTTGATTGTTCTTCATAATAAAGCTTTTCTTTTAAAATACTCTCCTCGTACAATAAATATCTAATATGATATTGCAAGCGCCCTAGAACGAACAAAACTGTTTGCTAAACACAGAAAAGTGAATGCACATTGATTCCGCAAATAACCTTGAAATAACGGAAGTTTCAGAAAACTGCTAACTTTGCAATCTTGCGCAAGTACTTTGTCCTTGGCATGCGGTGTATTTGTTTACAAATATAAAATTATCCTCAACCTAATCAAATGTACTTGGTTAATAATGAAATTGAGCCCACCTTATTAAGAGGTGGAAACAGTATTTAAGTTCCTTTTGTCTCACTTCTTCGAAAAATACGGCCACCATCCCTCTTTGAACCCAGGATTTTTTCCTAATGCATCACAAACATTTGTATTTATATTCCGTGAAGATTACTTTTTTAAACAAAAAAAGCTTGAAGTCTATCCCGAAATAGTAGTGTTGATATTACATCAACAATTGGCGTTTCATCTATTCAGGCATACGCAGTACTAAAATTTACATCCCTAAGTTAAATAATCTTTGTAGAGGAGATTCTTTTAAAAGAAAAGAAAAAAAGCTTTATTACGAAATACAAGCAAAACACTGGAATATACAAATATTAAGAGTTACGTTACTACATACTGGGTGAATTGTCTAGGGTTGAGTGGGGTCTGGGGCTAAAGCTGAGAAATATATGTATAAGAAAAGTATAAGATTTTGGAAAGCAGGGAGGTCTTGGAGGGATGCGGTTACTTTCTTAAAAATAACAGGGAAACATCAGTGACTTCCGTGAAGTCCTGAGGCAGGTATACAGCTTTACTTGTTCGTAGCAAGATTATAAATATTATATATAAAGCAAGCATTATAAAACTCCTAGATAACAATTACATACAAAAAAATTATATAATTGGCAACATAAAATGGCCCACCTGTTAATTCCTATTTATTCATTGTTATATACCAGAATTTGTAAACTTGCTGCAAAAATAAAATTAGACATTAAATCAATATTACATTAAAAACGTAGTAACTCGGCCATGAGTAAAACCATTCTCAACAAATCTACGGCGTGTTAAAAACTAATTTGAATGATTTAGAATTGAAAATATTTATTTTTTGAACTCCATTAATGATTTCAATTGCAAATGGAATAAATTGTAAAGGACATTTTAGATTATGGCAGGGTTCGACCGAGTATGGTGGCGGTGGTATAATACCGTTCACTGAGATCGGAAGTCATGTGAATTCGATCCACAGCTTTATTTTTGTTTTATTTTTTTCCCAGGGCGCCCTTCCTGTATAAAGTTGGTAATAAGATCATGTAGGCGTTATATCGAAGACTGTACAGTACTGTAATATGTTTTAAGTCATGTACAGTCAATATACTCCAGCTTACAATGCTTGTGGTGATGTACAAGGTGATGAAGTCAACCATTTCTTTATCCTGAGTGAATTGGCCTACAATGGGCTCAAATTAAAAAAAAAAAAAAGGTATTTATTTGTTATATAAAACTCAATTCTCAAGAGAGACTATGGCTCAGGGATATTAGGAAAAATCGTACTAACCGAGTTAAAAGTAAACGAACTAAGATTAACAAACAATGTCTCAATGCCTAATTAAAAAGCAATTGCTAATCACTAAAATAGTAATTTTAATAAGCTTTAACTTTTTGGAATCTCTGAGAACATCATAATATATATATTTACTGTATACTAGTCATGTATTTTACATATACACCAAGTTCATTCGCATAATTTTGCATAGTAATCATTTATATAATATCCTTCATTTCAGTTGCAAAATATGTGATCAAAAGGAGTGTCCTCTATATTTATTTAACCAATCAGTAGTTATGTAACCAAACAGTAATTAGTAGACCAAATGAGTAATGGCGTGATATATTGTATGAATATGTACGGCATAAATTCAACTTTCATGACTCTCCTAAATGTCTTGGAGGAGAACTACTTCAATCCTTTCGTTTTTTGATTAAACAACTTTATTGTGATAAAATTACAATCTGCCTCATTGGGCAGTAATTGTGATAAATGTTTTCATTCATACCATATTTACAATTTTCATTCACTCGCTCATTCATACAGTATTTACAAACGCCCCAGAGACCTCCCAAATCCACATGGTTGTCACCTCCCTCGTATACGAAAGAGGAAGCGGAATCTTGGGAAGTCCCCGACGCTCCTCCGTCAGCCGCGTCACTGGATACGAGCTAGTGGAGGCAGACGAAGAGTGCGAGAACTTTCGTTTTTTATAGTTTAAAATAACTTGGGTGCAGCAGTAGCTTAACCAGCCTACATTTGATAAAGATCTGATTGAATGAAGAAATTCGAATTTCAAACTTTGCATTACCTGCACTCAATTTCCCTTCGACTTCTTTTGGCAGGACTACAAAAAGGTTTCGATGAATGCGGTCCTAAGTCAAAACGAAGAAAATTCGACCCTCTACCGAGACAGTTAGGGAAGAGGGATGCTGCTTTGATGATGAAGACAATTTTGACATCACCATAAAGAGTTAATTATTCAAAGTATCGGAGATCCAAGATAGCGTCAACATTGCAAGTAGCAGCAGCGATAACCAAATCGAGTTGGACATATTAAGTGATATTTAATTATAATTTTGTGTACATGCTTAGTTTCAGTGATTCATTCATTTACTAGTTAGCTTGATTGTACGCATATATATTTAAATAATAAATAATTTTTTTCCCTTTTCCTGATTTTTTCCCCCTTTTCCTGAATTTTTTTTGTGGTTAGCAGGGTAAGATGTCTTGAGGAATTCATCTTGTAATTGGCTACAAAAACATTTCTGAATTAAAATGATTTTTTTTTTTCAACTGAGCAGAAATAGTTTTGACCCAAAAAAAAAAATGAATTTATTTTCATTGACTTTTGCCCCACTAGATTTTGTAGACAGCCCACTTGTATGGCGCTTGGATGACAGAAGGGTGGGATCTGGGAGGGGAGGCTATAGGATATTTATAGCCTCAGCTCCAGCAATTTCATTATAACTGTTAATGCGATGGAGGAAATGTGGCGTCATACAGGGGACTCCCTTCATCCCTACATCCTATGTTTTATTGCCGCTTATAATTAGCATCTAGGGTGTTTTTAAGTGGAAGTGCTCTTAACCTCCTATTAATCATTGTTCGAAATGGTTATGTTAGGAAAAAAAATAAACTTTATAAGCTGGGACTAACTCCTTTATGAGTAACAAAGATATAAACTAATATAGCCCCACTGGTCTGATAAAGTTTGGAAATAACCAAGCATTTGCGATGAGATATTCTAAATTCTCCGTTTTTTTTTAAAATAAAACGACAGACTAAATGAAATAAACGATGATTAATTAAAACGAACAGAATATTAAATATTTTAAATCTTATAGATATTGGGAAAGCATTGGAATCAGTCAGAAAAGGACTGACCGGAAAGTAGAAGTTGTCAAAGACGGGATTTGAAAACTGGAAGGAAGAATGGCGGATAGACGTAGCCAAAGAGAATAAAAGAAGCGCATCTGTGAATAGGATCCGGAGATCCGATATTTGAGCCATCTGTTCTACGGGTATGGTTAGAGGATTTGAATTAGGTAAAAGGATTTAAGGAGATTATTTGTGTATGATAGGGTTTCTTATTACCATCAGGTCGATCTGATGTTTTTAGATATTACATCGGGCATCTAATATTTCTGATCAAGACTATAATAGATTTTACACACTTACTTAAAATCTTTAAGATGTAAAATAATGTACTTGGCACAATAATCGAGTTTCTCCCCCCCCCCCCCTCATCGCAACTTATGACTTTCTTTATTAGCAGTGTGAATATTTTTATTTTAACAAATAAAATAAAGCAGTTTCTTTTTCAAAAACAGCTCACGAGCCTCCTCCATAATCTCTTGATAATATTCTTTAACTTTATATTACCTTTATTTCGTTTATCTGTGGTTTACACTGAAATTATCTGTAGTTTACACTGAAACTATAGTTTATACTGAAATATGTAGTTTATACCGGAATCTGTATTTTACACTGGAGTCTGTAGTTTACCCTAAATCAGTAGTTTATACGGAAATCTGTAGTTTATGCTGAACCTGTAGTTTACACTAAATCTGTAGTTTGTGCTGAATCTGTAGTTTACACTAAATCTTTAGTTTATACTGAATCTGTAGTTTATACTGAATCTGTAGTTTATGCTGAATCTATAGTTTATACGGAATCTGTGATTTCTACTGAACTCTGTAGTTTACACTAAATCTATAGTTTACACTGAAGCTGTAGTTAATACTGAAATTTTAACTTACTGTTTTATGCAGTAATTTCCCTTCTATTTCTGTATCTTATAACATGAAACATGGCTTCTTCAACAGTACAAGCTTCCCCCGCAAGCTGCTTTGTTTCAATAACACAGAGGTATTTTGATTCTGATAGATTCAACTTATACACACACAAATTATACATTTGTTTCAAAGGAAGATTAAGAGAGTATAGTTGGTGTTCTTGAGGTCAATATAAAGAATAAAGACGAATAATTTACCTGAGATATCTTGACGTGGACGAAATAAAACTGCAGACACGGGTTTTTTTTTTATCATGAGGTTTATTCATAATAAGTTACAATCCTTTGTCGTGACTTACGTGTTACTCCGATGCCGTGATCGTATCAATCGCCTTTAGGTAGATCACAGTTTTAGTGTCATAATTTTTTTTTGTGTTTAAATCTATGGCTCTGGTCTCTCATCAGTAAGCCATATTTAAGTGATGCTATAAAGACGTATTTTAACAATAGGTTTAATTAATTAATTATTGCCCAGTTAGTTTCTCTATGCGAATGTATCAAGGAGCATATTTACGATGTAGTAACTATTATGTCTGTAGCTTGACAGTCATTGGCAGGCTTATATAATAAATGTCATGTTTTGTTTTTTTCCCTCCCCTTTCTGCATTTTAATTTATTATAACTGAACAGAATAGCAGAACCTGTTCTGCAGACTGTCTGTTCCGCTTATTTCCTTTTATAGTTTGTCCCATTTCTATAAATAAAACTGCACGGCTGCAAACAGGTTTTTAAAAAAAAAATCTGTTTTTTTTTCATCAAGGCCCTTCAAGTTTCTTTAATTAAATTAATTTGAAGAGAAGCTATTACATTTTCTTTTATTGTTTTCACTTTGAAGAAAAACTGGGGCGTATATAAATAAACAGTTATTAAATGCGGCTGGAGGATAAACGAGACTTTTTCTTTTGTGGGTATTTCTGAGATATTGATATTGTTTTATTGATCCCACTATTATCTATAATTATTAATAATTAACAACAAAAGAAAAAATGTATTTGCAAGAACTGGACCCGGACCTGGGACCTCGCTATTGTCTAGTCGGGGGTCCCACCAGCCGAGAGCAGCTAATAAGAATATTTCTTGACAAATTAGATATTAGGTATCATGCCAATACAGTTGTCGTTTGCCTGTTGATTATTAATATATGTATTTCTATTTAAAGTTATTACATTGTTTTCATAATATCGTATTACATCTGTTTTACAGGTATCGTAGTGACATTTTTAGAAACACTTTATGTACGTATAAATTTATCTATAGTTGATAATTTTACTATTCTGAAATATATTTTGTATTTTCAAAGTGCACATTAAAAATATTTAGCACAGCTTCTACAGACTGTAACGTCTTTAAAAGCCGGATGTGAAATTATACTCATTGCCTTGTAAGTTGGAAAATTACAATTTTCTTATAATCAGAATTTAAGGTTGTTTCTTAACTTCTCTCTCTCTCTCTCTCTCCTCTCTCTCTCTCTCTCTCTCTCTCTTTCTCTCTCTCTCTCTCTCTCTCTCTCTCTCTCTCTCTCTCTCTCTCTCTCTCTCTCTCCTCTCTCTCTCTCTCTCTCTCCTCTCTCTCTCTCTCTCTCTCTCTCTCTCTCTCTCTCTCTCTCTCTCTCTCTCTCTCTCTCTCTCTCTCTCTCTCTCTCTCTCTCTCTCTCTCTCTCTCTCTCTCTCTCTCTCTCTCTCTCTCTCTCTCTCTCTCTCTCAATTCCGTCCTTCTACTGTTTAATTAATCTTAGACGCTCATCCTCAGTGTAACATTCGAACATATTATTAGTTCTATTAGGAAGCCTTGATGATCGTGATAGTAAAAATTTAATGCTTACCCTAAAAATTAGGGGCGCAACGGTTCCGCGATCAAACGGAATTGTGCGATCATAATAATTTTGTAGAATTAAAAAGAAGCTTGAATTGGGTTGAAACTGCGTTAGTTAATTGGCCCTTGACTGATGACAGTAGAGGTCTTTATGTCAGAGTCGGGTTAACTGGTTCTAAACGACTGTATGACCTGAATATCAATACAACCAACGGCTTAATCACGATTCCCCACACGATTTGATACATGAATGGGTCTCCCTCATCGCGCAGGTTGGGGGGAGATCGTAACAACGAGAGCTCTCGGGGTATGATAAATTTCTTCTTCGAGAGGGAAGCCCAGCAATAAGTGTTTAAATTGGCCCCCAGTGGGAACGTGTTGACGTCAGTTGCGCCAGGGGGCAATCGAACCAACACAATAAACTGAAAAGGGCACGGTCGCCAGATCCCAGATCCTTCAATTCATCTTAAAGGGTATTGGTCATCGAAACCCTGATCTCGAATTCCAAACCATGATGTACATTTAGAATATCATGAAATAGTGGAATATTCAATACACGTGTGTACCCCAACTCATGACACAAGACATAATAACACTAACTGAAAGTGTTCTCTGCAACACTCCATTGAATGGAAAACATATGAACATTTTAAATGAGTTAAATTACATACAAAACTCTTCGTTACAAGGAAAATTACTAATACTATACTATTTAAATAAGTATATTATAACGGACTATTGGTTTAAGAGGTTTGTTCTGAAAACAATCCACCAATATACATCAATAACAAAATAAATGATTACTTCAACGATAAACTCTAACATTCCATTACGAAGAAATGTGTATTAGTTGAAGTAAGAGATGGTGAATACTTTACATTTACA
The DNA here is from genome assembly GCA_930367205.1 of Acanthosoma haemorrhoidale. NCBI lineage: Eukaryota > Metazoa > Arthropoda > Insecta > Hemiptera > Acanthosomatidae > Acanthosoma > Acanthosoma haemorrhoidale. The sequence continues at coordinate 17,670,324 of OV884013.1, read as the reverse complement.
ATTACCGGACAAGTGTAAGGGCATTTGTTCTGTTTAACCCTAATATGTTATTAGCCTAATACAGAAAACTATTTTACATCATTTAACTATTGTATAAAAACAATATTACGGTACGGAACAGATCTATACTGAATACTGAATATGTGATTAAAACAAAACATTACATACCCATGAAATAGACAAACCAGTAATTATAGTAGATCGTCTTTCATATTGAAAATTATGTAAACCCTTGGTAGACTCTCACTACCTTCCTGATTCCATCCGCCTCCTTTAGGCATTCCACACCCTATATCCTTCTCATACATCCTTCAAATGGGGGTCTCCCCTTAGAGAAAGGCACTCATCAGTCCTAAATAATTTTCCTTTATTTTTCCCACATCCTATTTTTATAAGTTTGAGAGCTTAGGAAAAAAAAAAATTATGTAATGGGTATAAAAATGGATAGGCATCTCCATTTCTCTACTCATTTTAGTAATAAAATAGAAAAGGTACGACAAAGGTCTTACCGGCTATCGCACTTGCTAACTTCACCCAATCTGTCGCTGCGTCTCAAACTGATGATCTATAAATGTATCCTCCGGCCAGCTCTGTTGTACGGTGCCCCGCTATTTACCCACTTGACTGACAATACAGCCAAATGTCTCCAACATTTCCAGAATGGGATCATGCGAAAAGTGGTCCGACATACCTCTTTCGAGAGGTTGAAGAACGCTGACCAGCACCCGTTGCTTGGTGTGCCGTCGGTGGGTGAGTTCATCCGCCGGAGACACATTAAGTTTTTTGACTCGTTGCGGCACCTGACAAACCCAGTGTTTAACACTATGACCTCACCACCCCTCCCACATCGATGGCAACAGACTGTCGGGGAAAAATTAGGTTAAGAATTAGTATGTAAGTTAGTTTTAAGGTTGATCAAAAAGGTGAGCCCCATCACCTTTATTAGTCAGTTTAGTCCAGTCACGTATAATGTATATCATTATACTTGTTTATTCATTATATAATTTTTATAAAATAACAAAAACCTAAATAATGTAGCGATGCTACAGGAAATACAAAAATAATTTGTATATAGATTCGCCTGAGGATCTATAATTATCTGTAAATTTAAAGGGGCTATGAAAGAAATGGGGGTGGCGGGGGGGGGGGGGACACTGTCCCGAAATCCCTACACCTCTCCCGAGGTCCCCTTCACTCCTCATGCTCTACACCCATCCTTCAAATTATGTAAATTTTCCCCTCATTCCTCATTTTCAAGTTTGAGAGCTTAGGAAAATAAAATTGTAAAATATAAACATGTACTTAACTTAACCAACTATACTTAATATTTACAGGACTTATATACAACAAACAATGGTTCACAACGCTACTTTCTCCAAGGGCTCCCAAAACTCTCTCTGCCATGAGGCATCCGAACAAAGCGATCTTAGTTCTCTCTCTTGCCGCTTGGTGGCGAAGGTGGATTACCACAATTTCAACCTCCTTGGTACAGTTGGAGCGTTTGGTCAAACTGACCTGTTAGTCAGTATGAACAATTGAAAGGACTCAAAACCTGTTACAGTTACTACCAAGATACCAACTAATTTACATATATTTATTCATCTAAAAGAAGATCCTCTCCTTTCGTACATAGAAATTATATGTCGATCCCTCCCTGCGCTGTAGAGCCCTTCAGCGTCACGTCTAATTATCGCAAACTTTACGTAGGTTTCTTTTCGTAATCTTTTTCTATTTCACCATTCAAGGAGCTACTTGTTTTACAACTTTCCTCGCTGTGCTATATGCAGCCCATCTAGAACCATCCTAATGAGAAATTACATAGGATAGTCACGAATCAGACATGGGAATCTCAAAAATTAGTAGTCAGGATGTTACGGCTAGCCCACGGATACGGTCCTGAAGATTCAATTATCATGATGACCTCCCATTAACATAAATTGCTTGTCAAGAATCACTTTCATCCTAAATATCATCTCGAGGCTAATTGCGAAGTTTTAATGAATGTTTTAAACTATAGTTGACCGCCATCACATATTATATATTATTGATAAGAACTTTGATATCATTAATCTGATACCTTATTCACAGAAGAAGGCTGGTTTTACTTTTCGCATCATTTAATGGAATTGTCATGTAAAATATAGTGCCTTTAAAAGTTACACTGTTCGAGTAAAAGTGGTGGATATGTTTTTAATTTTAGTATAAATAATTTATTAATTAAGCACTCATCACTCGTGTTTTATAGAGATAGCTACATTTTTTAAACAGGCGATTCAAATGAGCAGATCCGATTAAAAAAACATAAATTCATGAGCAATTATGGGAGCGTTGTGATTTAAATGCGAAGGCGCGATGGGTTGTAGCATTTAATTGATATTTTATGTCCTGTCTTTATCCTTATCGTCTGATCGTCATTTTTGTGATAAATTATCCTGATGACGTTTATCGCTACTGATTATTTATTATTATGTATTTCACACTTCCTCGGAATGCTGGGCGGAAATATTTACCTGTCCGCTCTATTAGTTATGGGTTATTTAATGTTGCTGAGTTTTCCAAAGTATGCTGGCAGTTCCAAAAAGTGTTCAGAGTATTTTCTTTGACAGCTCTCTAGTATCGGGATAGATTCCACTGTGTCCTCGGGGATCAAACTATTGCAGGAACTGATGATGAAAATCCTGGTTTTTTATCATCATTTACGCTACTACCTTTAGCAAATCGTCATCCGCAGGCAATGATTATCTATATTTATTAAATTTATGTATGATGTTTATTTATGTTGATTGAAAACAAAAAGCATATTAAGACTCTTGAATGGAAGTTCGGAGTCTTTGTTTAAAATTCGGCGTTTTTTTTGTTTGTTTTTGTTTTTCCCAATCCCCTTAAAAATGACAAAATGATTATTCATTATAGATTCTCAGGTGAATCTATTCACATATCACATTTTATATGCCCTGTAGCGTCGCTACAATCTATTAAAGTTATATAATTAATACAAGTACAATGATACACAATATACTTGACTTCTTTTAGTACTGAGAGATGATGGGGCTCACCTTTTTGATCAACCTTAAAACTAACTTACATACTAAATCTTAACCTAAATTTTCCCCGACAGTCTGTTGCCATCGATGCGGGAAGGGTGGTGAGGTAATAGTGTTAAACACTGGATTTGTGAGGTGCTGCAACGCGTCGAGAACCTTGACGGATGAACTCATCCACCGACGGCACATCAAGCAACGGGTGCAGGTCGGCGTTCTTTAACCTCTCGAGAGAGGTATGTTGGACCACTTGAAATTCGGCGATGATATACTTTAATCTTATGACTGGATATGGAGAAAATGTCCATCCTAGGCAGCAGGCTTACATTCAACAGATCTTTATGTTGTATTTTTAGTACGTACTTCATTACTTCGCATATTGTTTGCTTGTGGTTTATAAATTCTCTGTGGTTGCAGATGATGACGAGGTGAGGGGCGGAATGGATTGCGAGGAGCGGCCCCACGGCGACGAGATCCTCAGGGCGGGGGTCAGGAGGAAGACAGAGGGCCCCCCGCCACAGCTGCCCCCCAGGCCCGTCCAGTGCCCCCAGTCCCACATCGAGGTCCACCTCACCAAGAACAGTAAGTGCTTAATCTCATCTTCATCGTTTAAAGGTTACAGGCCTGGAGTTTCCGAGGAAGATGACTTATTCCCTGTTATCTAAGATGAGTTTGAGCTTAGTCAGTCATACCAATATTAGAGAACTTCAAATAATCTATAATAGTATACTACAATAGTTAAGTTTCACGAAGCTTCCAAAGCAGATTGATTATATTCTAGATTTTTTAAAAGCGATCAGCACAAAATTTATAGAGAAATGTAAACATAGCGAGACTCCATTACTTCAAAATATTTCTAACATTGATATTTACCCAAACATAAGGGCTTAGGGCATAAAATACTATAAATAAATCGTCTAATTAAAGAAAACATATTTTTTTGTCGTTTATATTTTTTCCTAAATTAGCATTTATATATACTTCAATGAATACTTTATTCATAATCAACAGCGAAGGACTCTCAATAGAAAATAAACTATTAAATAAAGTTATACCTAAGCCAATCTGGATATACGGAATAAAGCTATGGGGACAGCAAAAAAGTCGAACATCAAGCGTATCCAATCCTTTCAATCAAAAGCCCTGAGAACAATAGTAAATGCCCCTTATTACGTCAGCAACAAAACCCTTCATAACGACCTTAATATACCCCACATTCTTCAACTCATCCCTTCCAAGTTCCAAGAAATTCCACAGTAGCCTTTCCAACCACCCTAATCCTGTAGCACAGTCATTGCACCGTGACACTCATCCCTATAAACCTCCTCGGAGACTGAAACGGCAGTGGCCTCGTGACCTGCTATTAATGCGTGACTGTGGGAGTCCTGGCAATGGCCAGTTTCTCCAATCATGTCCTGAGCGTATGTGGCTCTCGCGCTCTTGGTGAGCCTCCGCAGGCTCTTTTGCTTATTACAAAAGACATGACATTCTCGTTTTAATTCTTCTAATATACATATACAAGAACTTGATGTTGAAAAAATCAGAACTTGAAATGAAACGGGGTCTACTATGGTCGGAGAACTCTTAAAATTTTCACTTTCGTTTTTTTTCTCATGTTTCCACGTTATTATATATTTATTAAAGCCTTGATCCCTTAATGAAAGCGCTGATGCCACATCTGGATGGCTGACGTGGGTCTCATCTTACCCGTGGAGTGCTTCCCATTGATAATATCCTCGCCCCTCTCAAACATATTTGAAGCTCGTGTAAATTAAGTAAAACTCGTGGTGCCCTAATTTGTAAATAATGAACAATTTTACTTGGGAAATTTTATTTTAATTTTCTTGCTTAAATATTCATTTCCTGTATATATATAATTGTTTTTAATTGCTCAGGAAAATTGGTCAGGATTAGCGATACATTACCATTTTTGCTCACCAATAGTCAGTGCAGTAGACGTGTCGTTAAATAAAGTACGGCGAGCAATACAAAATCATGTATTATTTTCTGAATGCTGTTTTGACAAGAGCCTGGAAGTTGTGTTTGTGAGAGAGCGGGAAATTAATGTTTCGGAGATATAAATTTGTTGTTTTTTTTTGTCGAAAAAGACAAATTATAGTTAGTGAAGATAGTTAGGCTTATACCTATATTAAATAGTATAAATTTAAGCAAGTTTTTTTTTAAACAATTTTGTGTGGATCTATCGTCAAATCCCTTCCCCTTGACAACGGACTGCACTCTGTTTAGAATCATACGTTGCTCTTGTAGCGAATGTGTTTGTTTGTTAGATTGGCCTCGAAGTTAGATGGACAGTCGATGTTTGCGATGTATCGATAGGGGCTAGAGGTGGAGTTGAGCTGCGCAGCCCCTCAGTATCGACCAGTGAGTGACCGGGGGTCCGTGCTTGCAACCTGCCGTCTCCTCCTCCCACACATCGAAACGTGGTGTACCATGTTGTTGGCAGCTCACTTCTTCGGCTTCCTGTTGTCCACTAAGAGGGAGGAGCTTAACCCTCGTCCCCGCCTACTTCTGATAGCTGACGACATGTGATCCGATCTCTGCAATCACGTCACTCACTGTTATCTGTTACCTGAACTTGGGATTACGCCTGAATTAGGCTGAACAACGTCCTAGCCACTTCCGTCCTGTACCTGATAGTATATGTTTTAGACGTTGTCATCCCACGGCAAGGAAGCTGTGCACTAGGAATGGACAACTACCCCGTGATGCAGTTCTTTGAGTATTCGGTACCTCAAGACTGCAGGCCTGAGCCAAGTAAGTTTCCATTGTATGCCAGCAAATGTATAACCTGCTGGAAATAATAGCTCATTTCCTGCATTTCATAATCTTGTTTATATTTCTCAGCTAGCTTGCTCATCGTGTAAGAATACAGTAATTCAACCTAGCCATTTTATCCTATGTTACAAATAGATATGTTGTTCATTATAATACAAACAATAACTGGTTCTCATGCTCATGCATGAACGTTCCAGCAATTTTGATTAGTTCAAATAAAACTTTTTAAAAAATCTCACGTGTCATCTCCATTAACATTTTCAAAAGAAATCAAATTTTAAAATGACCAAAAACAGAAAATCTTTTAATGGTTCAATGAATTGGTACGCACAATAAAGTTAGGATCATTTTTAAAATTGTCTTTGTCTTGTAAAATGACCCTCGAATTTATTTTTGTCCTTTTTAAAGATTTAAAAGCAGTTGGATGCCCTGGCTGTTCATCCCTAAAAGTTTCAAAACTATGTTAACTTTTTTATTTTTAAAACTTCTTAATTACACCCCCCCCCCCCCCCCAAACTTTCCCTTATGATGGTTTTCTGTTAAAATGACAGTAGCTAAAATATAATTTACATCAATTGCTAATATCAGAGATAAGCCACAGACAATTACTAAGTGATGTATCTACCAAGATACCGGACAGCCTTGAGGACCAATTGGGCTATTCCCTTCGCATAGTCTCTCCCCTACTTTTTGACTTGCCGGCCTCTTGAGTTTCATTTATGATCATAATTATGTATTTATATTACTTATGTAATTGTATTAGTCAACACAGACCGTTGCACTAGCTTCAGAGACGCTACTTTGAAATCGCTTGGAATACTAGTAGGATATTTCTTGAGCCTTCAACTCTCCTATTCTTGTAGTACTGTTGTAACAATTATTTCTTACAATAGGAGTTTATTGTTGTTGTTTTTTTCAATCAAACTACTTGCCCACTATTTCCAAATCTATTAGACAACAAAATCAATCTTCTAGCCATTAGACAACCCATTTTTGGCGCGTAGTCACGAACGACCGTTGATCAGCCGTGCCCGTCAATTACAATTATGTTGAATAACTTTTCTTTTTTATAAAGTATTATTATTTTTGCTCCTTGTTGAAGGCTTTCAGTAGATTAATTGCAATAATCAAAGCTTGAATGAAGGCTCGTTTAGTGTTTTGTTGGACCTGTTGCCGTCTAACGTAGCCTGGTTGTGCCGTCCTCTGCACCAGGTACCAGGCGCCTTCGGCCAGGTAGGACAATGGAAAGGAGTGCCGGTACCTGGGTTCATTTCATGTTCAAAGAAACATCGAATGGGTGGCCCACATTCGCCTATGAGTGGACCCGTTGCTTACACTGTTACTTCACTGTTTGCTGCTTTGCGCTCACCGAGGAGAACATAAAGCTGTAGGCAGACAACAAAGTGACTAGCCTCCAATGATGTCTAATTACAATTGTCACTAAATGAAATGATCGCCCTACCGACTAGTGCTAGTTAATTCTTGCAAGAACTCACAAAATTACAACCGTGGTCATTTCGATGGGTACTATGACAGATCCTTCACCAAAAAAAACATTACTTTTTATGCCAGAATATAAAAACAGCAAATGAATAGATGAGTTTATTATTGGGGGGGTCCCTTAAGGGGGGCTTAGCTGGATGAAAGTCTGTTGTTGGATTATCAAATTTATTTTTATGGGCAATACTTTGACATATTGTGTATGTCTGCATCAGGTCCCGATAATAAGAAAATAATGTCATTAGTAATGCTTAAAAGCAAAAGAATAAAAAAGAAAATTAGGTAGAAATAACGAAACTCATATTAATATATAATAGTTGTTAGATTTGAATTACAAAGGTATATAGATAATAAATGAAACAGTGGCTGCTTGATTGTTATACAATTTGTGCACAAAATAAAATTTTAGTTTAAAACTTAACTTAAGTTTTACCACAAACTAATGAACACAGTTTTCAGGTATACATTGGGACACAATTTTATTTTTTTTAACTACCATATTCAATCCAAACTTTTCGATTATCATGTTTAATAAGACCTGATAGTGTAGTTATTGCCTTGATTCTTACTGAACAAATGTTGGTAAACGTAGTATTTTAGTGTGAAGGTATCTATTATCTGTATACCTTCCTTTTGATATAGAAGTATAATTTGTAATTCCTTTTAATCTTTTGGTAGCCCTTCGGGATAAGATTTTTTAAGAAAGAGAAAAGAATGTCTCTTGGCCACAAGCATTTATTACTTTGTTGCTAATATTGACCTCTCTTGGTTATTCATTTGCATGTCTTGATCGTGAACAGGCGGTTTCATGAACGAGAAAAATTAACTATGCAGTAATAAATGATGGCAGTAAATCTGTTTCCAGGATTAAAAAAGTATGTGTTCCTGTGCTCCGTATGTGGTGGCCTTGCTTCACTGCTCGGTGGTCTCTTCCTTGGGGTGTATCTCATCCTCAGGTCATACACCTCTTCGTTGGGCTACTTCGAAACTATACCCACATACATCCCTGCTGCCATGGTGAGCCTAATTAATCATAATCTCTAAATATATATAAGGGTATTTAATAGAGTAATGTTATTTCCTATATGTATATTGCATTTATGATTACAGTTGCTACTAACAGGACTTGGGATCATGTGTTTAGCCCGGAGAAAAAATAGATATGCACTATTGGTAAGAAAGATTTGTTAGTTACAGCATATTTGTGCCAATTATTTATGAATAATAATAATAGTTATATTCATATTAAGTCTGTGATAAATCTTTACAGCTCCAAATCGTAGTTTCACCTGATTATTTTTTCTAGATAAAGGTATGCGGTGTGTTCTGTTTGATGTGTGCTGGGACCTGCATTTTGGTCACGGTGACTACAACAGTCATACACATGAGCCGCTTACAGTCACTTAAAGAGTGTGTTTACACAACCAAAACCCTAACTTGTACCTGTTATTCAATTTTGCTTTCCAGCGATGGAGAGAGACCAGATGACGATGGTATGTAGTGATACTCTAATAATTTTTCTAACCTTAGTTTTAAGCATACTAATTAATTTTTATAATAGTTTTAAACAAATTTCTTTTTATAGAGTTGTGAAGCAATAATGAAAGTTAAAATAATTAACAAATTGTAAAATCAAAATCAAGGAAATGATCATATATATACAGGTGTCAATGACCCTTGTGGTTGACCTGCTCTAAAACAAACGAAAAACATAACAATGAGATTAATATAATATTGTACTTATTAATTTCCATGTTAAAGAGAAATTATTTCATTAAAATCCAAACTTCATTTAGCGTTTTATTATTGTGGTTTTAATGCTGTTAAAAAATAATTTATGAATGTTTAACATTTCAGGTGTTCACTATGTATTTAATTCAATTCCAAACTGTGAAGTTATCCACGGAACGTTGTATTCATGTTTGAGGGCTATGTTCGGACTGTCAGTGATTGGGATACTTGTCTGCATTTTTTGCTGTATGCTTGTTTACCAGCTATTAAGGTTTGTACTTCTTTTAAATGTAACAAATCATTATAAACATAGTCGAGACATTTTATGCGAAATCGAGAAAGTATTTCATTCTTAGTAATATTGAAACTATGACAGGTTTCAGAGAATCCTTGAATTTTTTTTTGGGGGGATGTTTATAAGATTAAATTACAGCCAAAAGTCTTGATGTTTTTTGCTGTTATTGCTTGCCCTCCTTATGAAATTAAAACCTTACAAAATCAAACCCTGGCCAAGATTAGCTCACCATCAACTTTTTGATTTATATTGAGTGCTACTTGATCTGCAATGCTGCTTGCGCTCTATGAAATGCTCTCTTGGCTGTCTCTTTTTTTCACGGCAAACGCGGACTAGCTTCTTAACATTATTAAATGGCTTCATTTTGATTGATCAGAACATTTATAATTGGCCGATTAACTGTTAATTCCTTTATTCACCCGATATTTTTTTGTTTACTAATCATTATTTTTAAATAAAATTAATAAATGGGGCTCAAAAATAATCAGCTCCAACCAGACGGCCTTGCTACAGTTTGCTAGCGGTTCTCACTTACTAGCCGGGCTAGGGCTAGTGCTAGGCTTCTTAGCTCTTAACCTAAATTTTGGTTTAGCTTCTTCTTGATTCGAGTAGCTACTTGTTTATCTATTTATATTATCTTGTGACGCTGATTGAAACCCGACCAAACTCATTCCGAAAAACCTGCGAGGAGCCAGGGAACAAACCAGAGAATACTAAGTTAGAACTCGGCATGCTAAACACAAGGCTATAGGGGAAGGCCTAATCTTTATTTTTATTATTACTAATACAAACTGTTGCTCCTAAAGTAAATTTATTTGAATGAGGGTGGTAGATGGTAAATGGTGTATTATTTGAGTGGCTGTTTCTATTTTTTAATCGATTTTACTATTAGATAAAAAAAAATCTAGATTTTTATTTGTGTACCACGCTTATACATTGTATGTATATCTGCTTTAACTCCTTATGTGAGGTGGTTTGAGGTTGGAGGTGTGGTTGCTGACAGAACCTCTCCAAGACTGAATCTGGGATAATTTTTTATCAAGCTAAGCCGATTTCTAACAAAAACACCCACTCATATCTAATATCACTTGTCACTAACAGCTAAATATGATCTCACAGTGTATTGTAAAATCTTTAACATTTGTGAAACTAAAATATGAGCAATTACCACAGTCATGAAAGGAAGAAGATGTACTGGGAACAACTGGAACTGCGGTGCAGGTACCTTTATGGCCAGCCCACGAGGAACCAGCAGGTGATATCTCCTCCACAAAGGTGCAGTCACTGTGCTTGCTCACAACAGTTCCCTTATTCTCAACCAGCCGACCCTAACTTCGACAACAGGTATTTTTTATTTATCCTATAAACAGGAATTTCATTTATTTTTATTAAAGATCATTTATAAATCATTAGTCATTGACTAATGGACTTGAATGTACATTTACACATTAACACACTATATATTTTTCCTGTTTTAGTATTAGAATTAAACAAATATTATAAGGGTCGTTTTACATTCAGCATCATAATGAGCCATATGAAATAGTTGAGCCTAATTGTAACTTATTAGTTCTCAGTTCCTGGGGCTAAAATTACTTAAAAACGTATTGACCAGAGCTGAAATAGTGAATTTTTTTTTTAACCTTCCCAACAATTATCCTTAAATTCCGCTGTGAGTTCCTGTCAAAGTATTGTCCAGTCATGTAGTCTGATAATGAAAAATACAGTTAAGGGGAGGAGGGTATGGGTCAAATTCCAAGACTTTGTATGCTATTTTTCTTATGGTTCTAGTATTTATATTAAATATAGTAGGGGAAGTATCATCACCTCCTAAGAAAATTTTAGTTTCCACTGTTTCCTCGTACTCAAGTTCGATTTACTAAAATATACCTTTACGGATTGACGTAATCAAAATTCTAGGGTTAGACCCACTTGCGGTTTCAGTACTGAGCCCTCTTTTTCTAGCCATGTTATTATAATTAAATTGTAAATATTTATTTGAACATTTTATCATCTAAGAGAGTATATTTTCTTTGATCCTATCAGACAATGGACGGGTGGAAGGATAGGAAACCTTTACTCTCCCAATCCTGAGCCAGTTTCATCTGGTTGGGGCTGGAGGTTGCCTTGGTCTCGTGACCAACGCCAGCATCAAGAGCCAAGGTTTGTCACATTTCTCAACTAATACTCATTCTCTGGATATTATGTTACTCATAAAATAAGGATATTTTATTATTCTTATAAGTGAAATAAAATGTAGCTTAAAATAAAAATCAAATTTATTAAAAGGGACCTTAAGTCAGGGAATATAGCTGAGTTGAATTGAGCTTTTTATTTATTAAAAAACAAAGTTCATAAAAGGGAATAGTGAAGAGTATTATCATATTAGAAATATGTTAGATTAATCTATCGAGTTGAGTGTTTTGTTAAGCTGTACTTCAAGTTTGTTGACATAAGGCATTTGTATGAATAAAACTTTATATTATTTGTCTCTTATACTACGACAATTTTGAACTGGAATCTTGACTTCAGGTTCTCTTTTTCAATGATGCACTGTATAATCAGACTTTTTTTTTTTTTTATTTAGAAGTAACCATCTAAATGGCTACATTATATTTTGACTGTAATATTCAATGACTAATGATTTATTGTGTAGAATCAGTTTATTAATTTGGTCTCAAGGCAGCTCTGTTCAATCTAGCTCGTAATTCTTGAAATAACTTTGAACTTTTTAAATTGTTCTCACGATTTTCATATTTTTTTTAAAAATGAATATATTTAGTTATTATAATGTTTTGTTTATAAACAAATTATTTGTTCTGTATACATCATTCTATAGTTGTACTAACTAACTTTGTTAAATGTACTATTGTACTGTGTCTGAAACTCCCTAGAGAGAAACTTTTTTCATCTTTATTTTTTCATATTTCTCCATTTTTTCTATATACAACCCAAAACTAACTAATCATTTTGTGTCATGGAATATAGCTTCAGAATTTCAGATCGATTGACTCATTTTTACTGCCCTAGCAGAATATACCTTGAGATAGACAGAAAGATGGGTGACTACCCTGAACCTGAATGAAAGGAATTCCTTAGGGAATGACAAAAAATATAGTTCATTTCATAATTAGTGAAAAAAACTTTTAGTTATTAGAAACAAAATATTGGAACTACTGACCCATGGATCAACTAGTTAGTTATTATAAGTAATTGATAAATTAATAAAAGAAAGTAAAGGTCCTGCTCAATGCGGATTTTCATCTAGTTATTGTTAGGAGGTTATGTCTTACATAAAGAATGAGGAAGTGATAATGTTCATTTCAAATATGAAACGGATATGCAAAGGTGCTATGCTATTGTAAAAATCTAAATTCATTCTTTTTAATAGTAACATACCATTATAATCTTGTTGTATTTAAAAAAATTGTTATTAATTGTATAGTTAGCTAGTTATATTGTGAATCTCACTGTGACCTATAAATGTCTGCAGTAGGGGAAGCAGCCGAGATGGCAGAGGCTCGCGGGAGGGCCATAGCAGTAATGCAGACTCCCAATATGGGTTTTCGGAAGGTGGTACAGTTGGCAGGGCTACAGGACTAGCAACAGTGTCCGGGCTCAGCCCATGGGGACCTCCTCCACCATACTCAGATCCCAGCTCTCCTCGGAGGCAACACTCAACCACTTCAGAGGATAACCAGGTAAACAAAAATATACTACTTATTCATTTGCCGAAGTTTCAGTGCTGATAAGGTTCTGTTCCTTGTATCACATTTATATTAGGGACCAAAAGTGGGGACTAAGTTTCACAACTTGATATTTTCATCCGGAAGACATCACATTTGTGATATGCATCAGTTTTCAGTGGTTTGAAAATTTAACTTACGGAAAATCCTTAAATAAATTGATAATGAGACTGGGTTTTCAAATTTTTGGTTTTTTGTCATAACGAGTACATTTTTTAAATAGTCAAATCTGAATTTAATTATTTTTTGATGAGCTGAACAATAATATCTTTCATATGCTGGGAATAGGTTATGTGAGCTTGTTCTATTTTACCCGAATTTATTTAGTTTCTAGGGCGAGATAATCCTCTTTTATCTGAAGGCACAATTCCTACTTAAGATTAATTTTTTTTTAATTATGTACTCCGTGAAACTTTTTTTTTTCTGCTAAAGTACCTAGAAAACAAAATTCACTTGGCTTTTTTGTTTGCTGCTAGAAAGTGATATTTGCAAAACACTTCTGATTTTTGCTTACCACATCAGTTTGCTGAGATTTTTTTGGATTAACTTCCATTGCAGAACCGACAAAATGAGCTCTGATCTCTAGAAGCTAATTTAAAGTACGAATTGAATAAGACATCTGTCACCAAAAAATCTTTCATTACATTTTTGGTTGAGAGGGGTGGGATGAATGTTCCTCCAGCTCACCCCCCTGGTGATGCCAGTGCTTACTAAGTTTGGCTTTAAATGAAAGCCCATTAAAATTATGGGAAATAATAATGATGAAATAAATATTTTTTACAGATAATTATGAATTATTATTAGGTTGGTGATAGATGAGGACTAGGCAAAGAGAATTAAATATTGATTAGAGTAGAGTTCATAAAGTTCCTGAGGTTTGAGCTTGGTGAAATTTAAAAAAAAATCTCACGCTTGTGCAGATGCAGAACATAACATCTGCGAGCCATAGTTTGCACTAGACCATGAAATACCCATGTAGCTTTCATTTACATGAGATAATTACTTAAGTTTTTTTTTTATTTAGCTACTAATTGTATTATACAAATACCTAAATTATGAGCTATATTTAATTTGTAACCACTGCTGTTATTTATGGTGGCATAACTACATGCTTTTAATTTTAATGTTTATTTGTTATACAAATACTTAGTACTGCATTTAAACAAAAAGTCTTTTCTTTTTCAATATCATTAGTGAAAGCTTCTTACATACAGATGTTATATTATATTTTTTTGTTAGGTTTTTTCTCCAAGAGTCAAATATCTCAGAGAGAAGCGTCCTGAACTATCAGAATCAGAAGTTTATTTCGCTGATGTAAGCAGCTGCTGCAATGGTTCCATCAGAAACGATTCATTAGTTTACGATGAGCCTCAGGAACGAACAAAAACTAATCATCGCTTCCCAAACATACCTGAAGAGAGGGCATCACCTGATTCAGAAGTGGCTGAGGATGGTTCTGAAGAGGACGATCCTGAGCTTGTTAGCTTCAGCCGCCGAAACAATCTCACTAGGTAATTAATTGTTTATTCAAATTTATTATAATTAATTGATGAGCCTTAAGTTGAAATAGCCTCTTGTCTTTTTGTATGCACTAAAATGTAAAAATGATATATTCGATTTGTCTTTTTAATTGGATTTCTCATATTGATAATGCTTATTAAAATCAACTAGTAAGATGTATGATAACAAAAAAAAAAAAAATTAGAAGAGAAAACTTGTTCTGCTCTTACTTCATCAAGAAATCTTACCTCTGAAAAATGATAATTGTTTATTGATTGTAAAAAAGTAATAATTGTTTTCCCTGAACAGATTGTAGACTGTAATGCTAAAGAAGATTCAAGGACATTGTTAAAGTTTGGTTTAGACAATGATATTAAATTAAAATATTATTTATTTGTTTTTAGACCATTATATGTTGCCTAACACACAGGTTTTTTTTTAAAAAAAACTAACAATGCATCTCTTGTAGTGGATGATGGTGATGCTGTGTGAGCTTCCCCTTAGCTATTAAGCCCTAGGCCCTAGTACTGATTATTTCATTTCAGTTTGAAAGTGCCCCAGTCTTTTTTTCCGTTTATTAGTCTGATGGGTTTATTAGTGATAGACGTTTGTACTGGCAAGGGATGAAAGCTTATAATGATGGGAATGATCTGAATCTAATTCTGGGTAGATCATTGATAAAGGGGATCTTGAAAATTTTTGGTATTGCTACGTCCAGTATGTGGGGTCAACTGAGTTGGAAAGAAAGTTGGTTCATTGGGGCATTTGATGTGTAGTCTTAGTTCTTTACTAATTTAAAAGTCTTTGTATGTATGAATCGTAGATTAGCCTGTTGATAAACTGATTTAAGTTAAACTTTACGGTGTTATATAAAATCATTCTTATAGCCAGACCCTTTAAGTTTTGCATTATTGTCAATGGATCTCTTAATGCAAATAGTGACAGCCTGGTTATAATCATTCCAATCTTATACCAAGTTATATAATTCTAGTGCCCTTCATACATTCTCTTTCAATTCAAAACATTCCACTAGTTCACGCCCTCAAGCACTCTGTATTGTGGAAAATTGATTGACAGAACTTTAATCCATTTGGTTAATTACTTTTCATAAATTACTTTCACTTGTTTTTATCTAGTTCTCATTTCGTTTTTCTAGATGATGTAATTTGATAATTGTCAACAGGTCACATCGAAATAGGCTGGATCTGTCGCAGGCAACTGAAGATTTTTCGCCGATGTCCGTTGACTCTGTGGGCCAGGGGGACTCCCCATGGGGCTCTCCGGACTTCCTGGCTCCTGATGCTCAGTATGAGACTATCCCAGAGCCAATAGGGTTCAATGAGCGAAGGCCGCCAACCAGAGACAACTTCCCCTGCCCAGAGCTCAACAACAGTAAGCAATCTGTTGACAGGTGCAACAATCCTCACTATTATGGTGGTGAGTACCAGACACGATACACCAATTCAGATGGCCTCATCCGTCACCACTACGAGGAGATACAAGAACCAGCTACCCAAAGGGTATCTGATGCCAATATTGGAAGTTCACCAGTCTTCGCAAGTCGTTTATTTCCAAACCCGCCTCGAAGACATTCACCCGAGTGCATCGCTCTTGTGGATGAATCACTTTGTTCCCATAATGATTCATCTTGCCGTTGCTCAATGAGTATCAATAGTAGAGTTGAAGACAATGTACCCAATTAGTGTAATTTTTACAATAAATGTATAGAAACTGTGTTTGAAAGTTCCATATTTGTTGAGGAAAGATTTTATGTACTCTTATCTTCAGTTCGAAATATTATTATTGCCTTTAAGTGCTAATAGATTATGATAAAAAAATGGTACTAATGAGTGTATGGGCATGTATCCTTCAGTCAGGCTATTAGTTGCCTGCTTTTTCTTCATCACTATAACAATTCGTTTCAGTGATTTCAGTTCATTTGTCGATCAATACACCAGTGATAATATAACAAATGGTTAGGATATCTAAGGGGAATTATGTGATGAATAAGAAAAGAGGAGTTGAAGCTAGCGACTCATTCATTGGAGGATATGTGCACTAATATGGATGTGTTATAATTATTGTTGACATAATTATCATGAAAAAAACAGAGTTAATTTCTTGGTGGATTAAATTTTTCTTTTTTTTTCATTGAAAAGAGCACGTTCAATTGCACTATTAATCTTTGCAAGTTAATTAATCTCTATGACAATAATGTCACTTCTTGACCACTAATTTTTTGGACAGTAAGAACTATAAAATAGGATTTACCTTAAATAACGATTCTCACAATAATATGTATACCATACCAGTACCTGTTTTGTGTGACCAATTTTTTAATTAGAATAAAATCAAGACCAACCGTTCACTTGTGTCTAATTATTATGTCTGATCAGAAGAGAACTGTTGTGAAATTGATTTCTGTAGTATGCTATTAAATAATAATACTTAGTTACAATCATAAGAAAAAAATACAAAAAATTTTTTCATTCATTTATAAAAGGAATATCTTGAATTTTCATGTAATTTGTGTTTTATACACATTTTTTTATTTAGATGCTATCAATTTTTAATGCCACAGAATTAAAATTTTCTTCTGGTAGTAAAACCAATAATGAATTATTCAACAATGTTAAAAAGGCCAATAGGCAGTGTAATGATAATAACCAAAATCTTCCCATAGTATTTAATTTTCAGCTCGTAGTAGTTCATACACTGCTGAAAAATAAAAACATTTGTTGTAACTGAGATTCCAACAGCTTATTATTTAAGTCTTTCACTAATCGTTAAATTATAATAAATACAAACTTAAAAGAAAAGTTTTACTTAGAGTAATAAATATTAAAATACTATTGTATGGCTTAAAAACTTCAAATTCACTAATTGTTTTATTGTTGTTATAACCTACAACTTGCCAATAAGCCCACTTTTTGTTTTACTAATAAAATAGTAACAAGCTACCTACTATAAATGAATGAAGAATTTATTGAGTACTTCTTAAAAGACTGATTTATAAAACTGAAATCATTTATTGGTATTCAATATTTCATTATTCGCCTATCTTATGTTTTAAAAATTTTAGTTATGGGGACAATACAAGAAATTATAATTTCTTAAAACACGTATCTTTTAAGTATTTGTATAACAAAACAACTATCTCCTGTAATACTTAGTTTTATGTATTCAATTTACATAGTATTATTGTACAGTAGAATAAGTTAATATTGTTAGCATTTGTTATCTAAACAGATTAAAAGACTTTTGTTATTACTATTTGAGAATGTTTTTTTATTAGACTAATTGATTTTTATAAAAGTTACAGCAGCATTTTGTTAAATTAAAAAAAAAAAATGTACCATACAATGCATCAATTAGCAATATAATGATTATTAAATCGCATTTATATTATTTATAAATTAATTTATATTAATAAGTATAAATTAATTTATAAACAAATTTATTTAGAGATAATTTTGCTATTCTAGTTCATTAGTTGATAATAGCAATGAAAAGCATATAATTGTCAATTACATTCTGTATTCCCTTCATTTCAAATTATATTCAATATCTGTTAAATCTTTGATTAAATATTGCAGCAAAAATACAATTATGAGGATAGAGGATAGATTTGTTTTACTTTTTATGAAGTTATCTGGCTGATGTTTAGCAATATGTGATGTAGAAGTCAAAATATTACTAACTGTATTTCAAACTGAAATAAGAATTCTTCATTGTTTATCATTTAAATTATGTCATTTTGGCGTATATAACGAATGTGCTGTCGTGAACATGTAAACCATCGTATTTAGTTGTTAGCCACTTTGTATTATTGTAATGATGATTATCGAAAAACTCTCTTGAGAGAACTTGGGAAGACCCAAGTACAACATCTCCTCTCATATTGTGGGGCTAACAACCGAATAATTGATAGGTTTAATTGATATTTTATAAATTAATAAGAAATTCATTTAAATTCTTTAATGATATGTAAATGTTATATTGTTCATAACCGTCCATACATAATATCTAGTTTCAATTTTATTATGTATAAAATACAATTGTTCTTGTACACTGTGTACAGAATGAAAAGTTCTAAAAAATAATTATTATTCGTCATGGATTATTTATTTTATTTTGAGTGTTTTATGGATTGCTTATTTTCTTTGGAATGGATTAGTTATAGTAGTTTAAAAAAATATTTTTACTGAATCGTAAACAATTATTAAATTTGTTTGATCATTCAAGAGATTTTCTAAAGGAAGGTGAAACTATGTATTTTTTTTCTTTTTCTGAAGGTCTGATAGATTTTGTTTTGAAGGGTTATAGTTCATCGATGAAATTGTTGTTATAAATATTTACTGTTATAATATTGAAATAACATTGGTGCTGATTGAAACTACAATAAAAATGTGCAGTTATACTGAGTGTTAATTAGTGATAGTTCAATTTATTTAAAAAAAGAGCACTAAGTTACAGTATTCTATCTATGTATTTATGTTAATAAAACAAATATAATGTTAGAATTAAGAACGTTTGTTTCAAAATTGTCTGTTATGAATTACAAAGTCACTGTAATGACTGTGTTTGTGTAAGATGTGTATCATATGTGCCTTAGGCTTCTTAGATTATTATTAGCTTTGAAATATATGCTTAATTTATTAAAGTTACAATGGTATGCAGTACATTGTATACATACTTATTTTAGACTACCTAAATATTTGTATATAAATATGGTATATATTTATTACTGTAATTTAGATATAAATGATGTAATATTTTTTTTTTAATAAAAGAAAAAAAAAACTTCAATGTTTTATTTCATTTTGACAATTAGTTTTGCTTTTAGTGTTTTGTTGATTCTTTTTTAAATCAGAAACCATCATGTTTGCACCTGCCTGTGTGCATGCCCTGGTAGTATTTTTGGCACCTTTTTTACCCATAAACATAATAAAAAAACTCCATAAAATATAATTAAGGGTTATTAATTACTTGGTAGTAAAGAATAAATATTTTCTTACTATATTGAGTTGGGTATCAAATTACTAATGTATTTGCCCTCCTGAATAATAAAATAAAATTTTTGTGTTTAGTTTTGAACAGTAATTACACAAAATCATTAAAACTGTTATTCAAATTGTGTTGACAGTTTTAAACAGAAAAATAATATCATGCAAGCTAGTTTTATTTATGCCCTAATAATGCTAAAAATAAAAGTAATCCTATGAAAATTGTACATAAGAAACCAACCAAGAGAGAGTAATTAGTTATATCGTCAAACCCTTAATTGTGCGATACTGCACACAATTTAATTTGTTATGCTTGTTATTGCTCTGTTTTAAGAAATAAAACAATCAAAGTTGGTTTATTTTTTACGTATCATTTTATTAAACAAACATCACAGTCACTGTACCAATCAAAAGCATGAAAAATTTAAGACGTTTGTATGAACGGTTTCGTTAGGTGGTGTTTTATTTTTTTCATCTCCAGGGCATCATGTAAAATTTGCACGGAAAATATGAACCCTCTATAAAATTGGTATCACAAAACAATTGTGACGTTTTTGAAAGTTTTTATGATTAATTAATTTCAATAGCCTACTTAAGCCTGGGCACTTGTTATTAAAAAGGGGGCGTTGAGTTCTTTAATTTTCATACACTATCAACTCAAGTATGATAAAAAAAATTGCGTTTATAATTAATTTATTAATGACCATTCAGTATTTTTCATGGGGTTGGATAATTTTAAAACCATCAGCCCATCCAGTAGTTTTGTTTAAAACTACGTGCTAAATATCATGCTTCTAAGAAAAACCACTGCTTGAATTAAAGTTGCAAATGCAATGTTAATAAAGCAAAATGATAAATAACCATTAATTACTATTTGTAATCATAGTTTGAAAAACCAAAACCTTAATTACACATTGTTAATTAAAACTTCAAGATTATACTTAAAATTATAAATTTATTTTAGTACCCAATTAATGGCAGTTACTTTTAATGGCTATTGCTATCATATTTTCTTGTATGTCTTTTTACGAAATGGGATCTTAATGTGAAATTTCATATACCTAACTGGAGACAGAAGACCAGAGCAGATAGGCAAGGGTGAAAAAATAATGGTTAATTATTATTAGCATGGCTGATATAACACATCTCTGACGAGATGCCTGTCCCTTGATATATAGCTAGCTGAATTAACATTTGTTTATTTAAAAAGAATAATTCACTTTACAAATAGGAACTTTACCAGTATTTGACTATGCAACAGTTTCCTCTGCAAAATTTGTAGGATTTTTGTTGGGTTAGAAGGGACTCGGAAGTATTAAAACAGGACAAAAACAATCTCACTATGCACCAGATGTTTAAAACACATTATTATCCTCATTATTAATGATTGATTTAAAAAAAACTCATTCTTTCTTCTGAGTACCATCCAATTTGAAACAAATCATTAAAACACCTGTTAATATATGTAAAGCTGGCACCGTAAGCGAAGGTTTCTGTATCAAAAATGTTCCTTTGGGCTATTAATTGCATGACTTCCCTCTATGCTGAATCTATATGGAAATATTGCTAACAATGAATTAAATCATGTAGTTGTCTTATCTTATCAACACTTAATTAAAATTCATGAGCAAACAACAGTTTTAGGAAATAAAACCACATAACTTTTCAATTATCCCATAGTATATAACCGCCAATTGAAACATAAAAAAATTTAGCGTATTATAATAATATTTAAGTAATAAAAGGGAATATTTATTAAACCATTGGTTAAAATGTTTCAATCAGAAACATTGCATGGTTTTATCTTATTTTCTGAATTTACTTCACCTAGTGCTTGCCAGGCAGGCCAGGTCTGTATATTTTGAAAAGGCTCATAGAGGAGTTCCAAAAAATAGATCTGTAAGACCAAGCTAGCAAGGAAGAAAAAATTCATAAAATGAACATTAACCTTTCTTTCTTTTTTTATTACAATTGTGTAGTTTACATCTGTTTTAGGAATTACACTATACCTCAAACAGCCAACGCTGTATAAGCGTAAAACAGCCACAGCAGCTGGTAAGAATCAATAGGAATTCAATTGATGAACTAATCTAATTCACAGTTAACGTGGAATATCCATATTTTTTACTGATCGTTTATAAAGAATGTTACATCATAACTTATTTTATATTATTATATTTGTTTTTACATCATTTCTCTTAACAGTGTACTTGAGCTTCGAAATTAGTGAACGCATCATCAATTTAATTTACTAATTGACTAACACCATGGTACTTCATTCGCCAAATGGATATTTCACGTTTAATGTGGTTTGTTGACCATTTAAAAGTATCAATTAAAATTAAAATCACTGAAAGGGTACGCAGTTTTTTACCCAGATGATTAGAAGTAATTGTTTTTTTTCTTAACCTGTCACTTGAGAGCTCTGATATATTGCAGTGATTAGTTTAAGTGCTTCATGATGAGAATTTTCCTTGTTTAAACCCTCAGATAGGTTAATATATTTATTTAACTAACATAAATCGAAGGATACTTGCTCTTAATAGGATTCCATTAAAGCAAAAATAAATAAATAAACCTTCCTTAAATTCTAAAAAAAAAAATATGCTTTCTTCATTAATAATTTTTAGCCAAAAATATAATGGCAGGGTCGGTTCTCCTCTATAAGCACGGGATCTCCCCTGTATCTAGTTCTCTTAGCTTATTTTTTTTGGCTACAAAGTTTTTTTAATGTAGGGAATGTTTAGGGCAGTAAAAGATTAAAATGAAAAGAGCCATACAAATAAAAGAAATACACTAAAAACAAACTGAGTAGTAAAAAAAAATCCCTTCATGAATTAATCCATCATTTTATTGCAAACTGTTGGAAATTCCATCAATTTATTGCAAACTGTGATAACATAAAAAGAAAAAATGAGATGCCCATATAATTTATATAACAAATGCCCATATAATTTATATAACAAATGCCCATATAATTTATATAACAAATGCCCATATAATTCTAACTGGAGAGCTTAGAAAAAAAAACCAAAAAAAAAAACCATATAATTTATATAACAAATGCCCATATAATTCTAACTAGAGGGCTTAGGGGGAAAAAAAAAAAAAAAAAAAAAAACCCCATATAATTTATATAACAAATGCCCATATAAAAAAAGAGAAACCAATATAAATTTAAATCTAACTAGAAAAGAGAATTTGTTGTGAAAGTGCTACAGGAAAGAGCGCCTCGAAGTAAAACCCGTTCAGATAAGACACGTTCTTAAGTGGTTCCAAACTACCATTTAAGGATAATGTGTATTTTATTTGAGGATAAACTTTGTGAATAGTTACGTATTAGCCGGTGGTAGACAGGTCCATTTTCATCAGGTGTAAGTGCTAACAATGGCAACTAGAGTATCATTCAAGGGATGCGAACGATCTCAGATTATTAGATTTTTTTTTTTTTTTTTTTTCCAATCCCCTTAAAAAAGAAAAAACTTTTATTGGCTATAGGTTGTGGCATTATTGTAACCGGTGAAGTTCTACTGAGGTGCAATTATTGCTTATTGAAAACTCAGATTATTAGATAGAGTAATTAAGATTATATATATATGGGTAAGCAACAATTTTATCGGGGTGGAAAAGGTTTGGGATATGACAAAATAGGCTATTAAAATTTATTTTTTGCCAAGCCCAAAGAGAGAGGCTTTACTTTAAAACTGGTTCAGGGTGATGGGTGTTTTATTTCTCTATTGGTTTTTTTCTATCAGTGTGACCTCAACTTTGTTCTAAAAACTTTCCATCTTTAATTTGGAATTAATATGAAAAAAAACGCTTATTCCACAAACTTCCCTTCCTTCAATCCAAATTAATTATTAATTGCCTAGTATTTAAAAAATAAACGGAAATTTTCCCTTAGGTTGTACATCAATGGCTATGACCATGAATGAACCAACGGTACTTTAAATAACTAGAGAATGCCAGTGATTTTAAATAAAATGAAAATAAAGCCTATGCATTACTATAATAGAAGAGGCTTATTGTACACTGTGTTTATAAAAATTATATGCCATGTTTATTACAATTATATGTCATGCTTATAGAAGCTTTTAGCATGGACAGCTACACCAAAGAAGAAATTGAACATATGTATAAACCAAAGGGAAACCATCCAAAATTATGTAATTTTTGATGAAAGACAGAATAGGGATTTAGTTTTATTTTAGTTTTTTAAATTGGAAATACTTGATTTAATATTTCATACAAAGATGATACCTCAAGTCAAATATGATTTACCACACATTTAAGAGTATTATTGTTTACTTAAATTATTCTGGTTAAAAAATCAACCTTCATTCAAAAGATTGATTTTTCACCATAAGCTCCCATGTGCGTGAAAATAACCAAAATGTTTTAAGCCAAGACCATTTTTTTTTTTCCCCATTTTGAACATTTCTCCATTCTACTCCTCAAAGCTTACTTATTATTACTCCTCATGGTGACATTGTTCCAGACTCTTGTCATATTAGAAGTTAACTGAGTGATTGCAGTTCTTGAACTGACAATTTGAATTGGTTGGGTGTATTTAACGAAAAAACATACGATGAGATTGGGCTCAAAATTTGAACAAGCCACCCCAAAAAAGAAGTCAATGTATTGTACGATAATGGTAATTGCAATTTGAAATACAACCAAATGTTCTAAACATTCACCAAAACATATAATCGCTGATACTGGTTGAATTTTATAGATGTGACGGTTTTTAATTGAAATGTTGTGAACTTACTACTATAAATAATGCAGTTCTAGTAACAAAGATCTCAAAGGCATTCATTTGGGAAATGTACAATTGAGAGAAGGCTCAAATTACTGAAATGAAATGGGATGAAACTTGAATAACAAACCAATGATTTTTAGTTTCTAGCATGGGCTCTTTAAGTATTGCAATCCCAAAAATTGTTTAAGCGATCTTATA
This sequence comes from Acanthosoma haemorrhoidale, assembly GCA_930367205.1. Taxonomy (NCBI): domain Eukaryota; kingdom Metazoa; phylum Arthropoda; class Insecta; order Hemiptera; family Acanthosomatidae; genus Acanthosoma; species Acanthosoma haemorrhoidale. Next base: position 17,645,749 of record OV884013.1, on the reverse strand, counting down.
AATAATGTTGAATTGTTATTTATAAGACTATTGACCCTATAGACCCATTGATTAGGATAAATTCTACTAACGATAAATTCTACGACTTGTCTATCTCAACTGTTTTGCCTGGCCCTCCGATCTTTCTGAAATTTTTTAATAATCGATCTCCGCAAACTTTTTGAAACATATTTTTCCAATCTGTAATAGTATCGGTTGCTAATCCTAGTTCCTCTTGACAAAATTTAGTAGATGTATATTCTTTTGTACAGCAGTATAGCAAATAACAAATTTATTAAACGGCAAATCACTGTTTTCCCCTTTGTCAAAAATGTCCCTTTTCTCAATCCCAAGGTTTCTTTGAAGCCTCTCACGTAGCATCTCCATCTAGCCTTTTTGCCTAAACGAAGTTTCATTTGATGTCCATTAGAACACATTTTTTTACTAAGCAATACTCCCTTGGATTGAAGAAACAAAACCGCTTTTTCCTTCGTATCTAATTCAGCAGCTGAATCAAATAACGTCATGATGTTTCCCTTCAGGATCACAAGACTGAACTGAAATATTATCAGGTACCAAGGTTCACTAAGTCGGGTCAAAGTAAACATAAATATAGACAAAAACCTTACAGGAAAGGTCAAAGGTGGCAAAATAACCAAAACAATGCTAGTGAGGTAATATGAGTGGGGTCTCTATTCACAAAAAGACCCGATTTCCGTTTCGAAATGTGTGAGGAGTGTACAAGCCCCGTATGGAGAGTTTTCTTTGAAAAAAAGTGAACAGACTTTTTTTCAAGACGGATGAACGCGACACATTTCTTAATTTGTTCTATGACGATGGTTTCAAATTGTTGGCGAATTTATCTGTACTTATTTCATTCAAAGACTTGTTGGTTTTGTTTGATAATCATCTCTCGAAAAAAGACTCCGTATTTGCATCGTGTTTTAAGTTTTGTAACGCTACGCGTTTTACAACGTTTGGGAGCAAATTGAAAGCATTAATGAGTGGATCGCCTAATTTCGCAATTGGTATATTTCGTCATTGGTATAAAAAAAGGGTCACGCTCGAGACTGTGTTGTGGGCAGAGACCGCCAAAACACTCACCATCACTGATGCAATCCGAATAGCAACTAATGAGAAAGTCACGATGAATCAGTATGTACTTTTAACGTCTAAAAAAGAATGAATTGTATATGAGATTTAGTGAGTTGAAGTAACCCAAGCTAAAGGTTATTATGATTGTTGTTGATGTTGAAATGTACAGTTTCTCTAATAAAATTTATCAGTTTCATATAGTTTTTTTATTATTTATAATGTCATTTGTTAATAAATTACAAACACAATACAATAAATGTAGTTGTATTAGTTATTAGGTTAGGTAAATAAGCTTTATTAATTCGTTCCGTAACTCTTTTTTATCTTTCAATATGCAGTGACTACTTTACGTGGTAAGGAGGAGTTTCACTACAGACCCGGGTTCGATTCCCAACTCCCCCACTAAGGGTTTTTTTGTCTTAAAATAGAAAGAAGTAGCCAAACCGGTTTAGAAAACCGAAATAACGGTTGAGAGGTGTCAATTAAGCGCCACCTACCAACTAAGGTGACAAGTTCGGCACCTGAGCTGAGGGTGTGAGAGCTTAAAGCTATCGTTGAAAAAGCCCTTGTTTTTTTTTTTTTAACTATGTGACGCTAAGAATTTTATATTTACCTCACCACGACGCATCAAAAGTTGAAGCGTTTACTCTCGCCAATGTTAACATATTTGCAGTTTTAGTCCTTATCATAACCTTGTTTGTAATGAATAGGGATTTACTTGTAAAGATAATAAGAAAAAGCAATTGAACACTGACAAAGCTCCATTAGTTTTTATTGTTGAGTGAGTGGTGATAATGATGTAGGATGTTTATGATGAGCTATTGAATATAAGACAGATTTTAGTTTTCCACCTGTGACTAGTGCGTCGTAATGTATCGTACCTTGTTTATTGTACTGCTTTGTGCCTACGGTGCGTTCTCCAACAACTGTAAAGGAGACCGCCACAACGCCAAGTTTGGAGAGAGGCAAGAAAACGACAAGTAAGCTCTTGTACAAGTTTTTTGGTTGCCCTTTTATCAGAAAAATTGAATCTCCTATCATTGAATTAAATCAAACGTTAGGCAGGTAGTTCATTTCCATCAAACTACCACATAGAGTTACCGATTCAAAATTTTGAATGATAATTAAATTTCTAGTTGCCTGACTTGGTTAGAGAATTTTGTCACGCCTGCTTATGGGCACGAAGTCTTCTAAATTCTAGATTTTAATTGTTTTGTGATAGTTACAATATAAAGTAGAAATGGCTTCTGACCTCTATCTGATCGAATTAAAAAAATCTTTTGTGGGCTTACTGACAGTTTTCAAAAGTTTTGGAGTAGCAAAATTGGGAATTTAAAACCATGAAAATCAGGCCAAGAGAGGGTCTTGGTCTTCAAGTGGATCTAAAAATTATCGTCTACGAACTGGCAAAAAAAGGTGTCGAAACTCAGATCGATTGAATCCCACGCATGCAAAAGAGAAAGCGGAGTCTTGGGAAGTCCCGCACGCTCCTCCGTCAGCTGCATGACCGGAGCCGAGCCAGTGGAGGCTGAGCAAGAGCACGAGAGCCACTGACGCTCAGGGCATGATTGGAGAAACTGGCCATTGCCGGAATCCAACTGTCACGTATTTATAGCAGGTCACGAGGCCACTGCTGCTTTAGTCTCCGAAGAGGATTATAGGGTGCTAGAGAATTAGGTTGGTTGGATAGGTTACTATTTCATGAACTTGGAAGGGATGAATGTAAGTATATTTAGATAGTTACGGAGGGTTTTGTTACTGACATAATAAGGGGCAGTTACTATTGTTCTCAGGACTTTTGATTGAAAGGATTGGATACGCAGACGATAGAATTTTTTGGTATCTCCCGTAGCTATATTCCGTATGTCCTGATTGGCTTGGGTATAACTTTGTAGATTAATAATTTATTTTCCATTCAGAGATGGGATGTCCTTCAAAGTCCAAAGCGTCTGTTTTGTTCTTGTCTTTTTAGCCCCGTGTGTGGGTTCCATGTCAGCCTTTTGTCAAAATGAGAGCCTAAATACCGGACTGTCACGAAATCAGGAAGAGGAATGGAATTAAAAAAAAACTAGTGGACAGGACTTGCGACAGAGGGTAAAGGTTATGTGGGAACATTGTGCTTCATTAACTTTGATCCACCATTGGTTGCACCGATACTCGATCTCATCAAGGTGTTTTTGAACTCTCCCAATTATCTTCATCTTAGAAACTCTTAAATTTTCCTACAAGCTCTACCAATGGTACTCAGATAATTATCAAGGATTTACTTCTGTGGATATGACCAAGGAATTTTAATGATGCTTTGGATAAGTATTTGAATATATTCATTTAATTACGTTTAATAACAGTGCGCTTTTGTCAATCTGCCCTACAATCCACTGTACTCTAGTGCTGCAATATTAGTAATTTATTAATTAATAATCATGACCGTTTGTATTATTACTTAAATGAATACAAAATAAGTGAGAAAGACATTTAATTTTTTTCATTTAATTACTTTTCTAGGCTTGTATACATGGAGAACCTCGAGATTGACTCAGAATTATTTCAGAAGGTGAAGAGAACTTTCCAGTATCCGCCGTGCCAAAATGATGACCAGGAGAGCACAAGTACAAAAATAATTAGCCACATAGAGATTATAGATCAATTCACGAATGGGAACGGAGGCTGCGCTAAGCTGGAGTCTGGAGGACCTGGAACAAGCTCCGTCAGAATTAAACTTACTTCAAAGCGTTCCCATGGATTACATTTCATTATAAAAGTATTTACAAATGATAAGCTTACAGATTAATAATCAGTATTTTGTTGTTCATTAAACAAATAAATCGCCATGTAGCATCAATATTATTAAACCACCGTTACTTTATGTGAAGCCATTTTCAGGTTAGTGCAAGGGGAGTTGTCTCTCCTCGCTTACTCTAGATGTGAGCGGTATTCGCGTGAGCGTCAAAAGGGTCTGCTTCAAGCAACAATACGCAAGTGAGATAATGAAGCGTAGTTACGCTTGCTCCGTTCTATATTTTAATGAATAGTTTATATCAGCGATTTTCACAACTCACAGCTGTTTGTAGCGGAATATTGCCTCAATTTACGCTGATGTCAGCCGCTTCAGTGATCTCCTGAGCCTGCAGTAAGTACAGGGAAAACGAGTCCGATACTTATCAATGCCATAGTTGCAAATATGGTGTCCGCCTCGAAAATCCCGATTTTTAAATACAAAACAAAACTATTAACAAATATAGCCCTCTAACTCAATCTTTATTTTGACAAGAGCGCTTTTCGCGTCTACAACACAATTCCCAAGTATCTGAAATGTAACATAAAACATAAAAAATGCGTTGTGCGCCAGTTTTTTTTTTTATCATAGCCCTTTTAAATTTACAGATAATTATATACAATTATAGATCCTCAGGCGAATCTATTTACAAATTAAATTATTTTTGTATCTCCTGTAGCATCACTACATTATATACAGGTTTTGTTATTTTATAAAAATTATATAATGGAATCAACAAGTATAATGATACACATTATACCTGACTGGACTGAACTGACTAATAAAGGTGATGGGACTCACCTTTTTGATGAAACTTAAAACTAACTTACATGCTAATTCTTAACCTAATTTTTCCTTGACAGTTTGTTGCCATCGATGCGGGTGGGGGTATTGGGGTCATAGTGTTAAACACTGGTATAGTTAGGTGCTGCAACGAGTTAAAAAACTTGATGTGTCTCCGGCGGATGAACTCACCCATCAACGGCACACCAAGCAACGGGTGCAGATCAGCGTTATTTAACCTCTCGAGAGAGGTATGTCAGACCACTTTTCACATGATCCCATTCTGGAAATGTTGGAAACATTGGCTGTATTGTCAGTCAAGTAAATAGCGGGGCACCGTACAGCAGAGCTGGCGAAGCGGTAGGTCGGGTGAAGTTAGCAAGTGCGATAGCCGGTAAGACCTTTGTCGTACTTTTTCTATTTTATTACTAAAATGAGTAGAGAAATAGAGATGCCTATCCATTTTTATACCCAGATAGTGAATTGAGAAAGCTGGTGAGTTCTATTGCCCTCCTATACTATACGATTTTGGCAAGGATTTTCTCCCTTTTTGGGGGGAGAAGACTACGCAGTCGGTCTTCCCTGCGTTTACACTGATGTTTAACATGCCCAGTCTGTCACTGATAACGTTACAAACAGACGCGGCCTGTGTAAGAGCTCTTTGTGCACTCATGCTGCTGCTGCAAACTGCAATGACGTCGGCGAAAGCGATTACAGTAGCTTTATGATAGTTTGTCCCAACAATTTAAGATGTGAACATGCTGAAAAGAACCGGCGACAGAACCGCTCCTTGAGGAACTCCACAAGTCAGAGGGAATGGGTTAGAGAGGCAATCACCCACCCGTACCCTCACCGATCTGTTCTTAAAGAAGGAAACCAAGATGGTGTATAGCTGCTCTGGGCATTCCATGTCACAAAGCTGTCGGCTCAGCATCCCGCGGGTCACTGAGTCCAACGAAATCATAGCAGTTGCTGTATTCTTGTTGATACCGAGGGTGGCTTCCGTTTGTACCTTCACAAGCGGATGTTCTGTACCCAGATGAACCTGAAAACCTGTCTACTCTAACGGAATAATAGCATTTTCCGAAGAGAACCCCTTCAGGTAGTTCAGTATTATTATCTTTTCGAGAATCTTCCCCATGTGAGGGAGGAGACTGATCGGGTGATAGTGGGCTGGGTGGTCGCCTCTCTTTGTGGGCTTGCGCAGCGGGAAAATGATAGCTTGTTTCCACGCTGTTGGGAAGTATCGCAACCTGATACATGAATTGTACAGGTTAACGAGTTGGGCAATCCCTCTCCTCAGCAGCTGTTTTAGCAATACCGTTTGCACCCCGTCGTCCCCTGGTGCTCGGTTTCCCTGACACCGGCGAAGAATCGCCTTGAGCTGCTTCGGGGAGACAAACATATAGTTCTGACCTGTCTCCAGCTACTGAGGTTCGTGGTAGTTACCTGTCCTAGTGGCGTTGTCTGTGGTATAATGGTCGGCCAGTATTTTCGCCTGTTCTTTCGATGTGTAGAGGGTGTCTCCATCATGAAGACGGACACCTGAGTCCTTCTTGGTAGTGGTCCTAAGGAGTTTCCAAAACTTACGGAAATCGCCATGTAAGCTACGAAGCCGTTCCTGCCACATTGCCGTCTTCCAATTCCTAATCAAGCCACGAATTTGCGTTGTGAGAGAGTTTACTACTTTGTTGGCTTGACGAGTCCTTGTTCTATGCCATTGCGTAATGCAATAAGTTGAAGAATATGGTCTGGCGGTTTTTGTAGCATGGGTGGCTTCGGGATAAACTTAGGGATAGCAGTGCTAGCTGCATCGACGATAACCTCGGTCAGAAAAGGTACCTGTCGATCCACTTCCTCTGTAGTGTGGAGAACAGGAACCGTATGCAATTGGTGGCAAAGTTGTGATCGATGTAGGTCCCAGTCAGCTCGACGATAGTCGTACTTCGTGAGACGCGGGATCACAACTCTACCATCAATGGAGTACAGGACTGGTAGGTGGTAGGTCGTCACTACGTCAAGGGTCTCACAATTGTTTATCCTGTGCGCCTGTTTTGTGAGTAAGAGATCTAGGGTGGAAGTGATTGTACTGTCACGTCTATAGTGAAAGGTGTAGTTCTGGGGGTGGACGACAGTAAAGGGCGCCATTACCAATTTTCTCCCCGCTGAGTTGTCGGTGGCATTATTAGGGGATGCCGCGCATTTAAGTCTCCGACGGTGTGGTGGAGGTTGTTGGTTCCTGCTCCTAGTAGGCTGCTGGCGTTGATGAACTGGCGGCGCATTCCCCATCTGCTTCTGCTCCGCGGTGGCTTGTAGCTTTACACGGTAGGGGCACGCTCTGTACGAGGCTACGTGAGGTCCCCCACAGTTGGAGCACTTTGCTTCTTGTGCCTTGTCACATTGAGCTGATGCGTGTTCTTGCGAGCAACGAACACAGACGACTTTTTGGCCACAGTGGTTTTTAGTGTGGCCAAACTCCTGGCACCTGTGGCATTGTGGCATGCCCTTTTGCTGTGTATAGGGGACTATCCTAAAAAGGACATAATTGATACTTCGAATTTTCCGAAGGTCCTCTATTTTTATAGTCGGCGCCACCGTTACTAAGATCGGTGAGATCTCGGTTCTCGTGCCATGGGAGTCCGTCTTTTGAAGGCGCCAGACATCCAATAACCCCGGGGCAGTTTTTAAAGTATCTGTTATTATTGTTATGTCCTCACTCATATCGATGCCCATAATTAAAAACTTTTTTAACCGTTGGCCACCCATTGGGGCATAGGTGTGGTGGGGAGTGTTCTCTTTTTTTAGGGCAGATATAGCTTTTTGTCGGTCACCCTCGTTACCAAAAAACAGCCTAATCCCCTGTTGAAAGGGCTGAAAGAAGTACGCTGAAACCCCACCACCATATAACAAGTATTGAGTAATACAATGAAATAAGCCACTAATAACGAGAGTCATCAGTTCACAATGTTAGTATGATTATTGACTTAAATATTTAGGTTTTCTAAATTCATTAATACAATTTTTTATATTATTATTTGATTTTGTTATTTTAGTTCATTAGATTGTTAGCTGATAATACCAATGGATACAACATAATTTTAAATAAATTCTAAATTTAACGTTAAAATTCACTTTGCAGCTCAATTTCCGTTTATGTTTATCTTTAGTTAGATAATGAAAAAAATACACAATAAAAACAGAGAGTTAGATTTTTTTTAATATAGTTATCCAGCCAATCTATAATAATGTGTTAAATATAACATAATTTTCATTTTGTACTGTGGTATACATGTAAACAAAATAATTACTATTTATGTGGTGCTCACTGATTTAATTGGATAATTTGTAGTTTGCAGTCATATTAGATGCTTTAATTTAAATTTATTAAATTAAAAAGAGCTGGAGCAATAATGGCTTTTACATCCATCAATTTTACAATGAACTAATCGATCTGAAATTTTAACAATTTTTGAATGTACATATTGTTGTGATATTTGATATTGTAAAATTTATTTATCAAGAATTTGAAATAAAAAGGGCGTTAATCGAACCGTGTATCAAGAAGGCGATCAAAACAAAGGAGCGAAGGCTACGAAAAACAAAGGAGCGGGAGCGTTAGCGTCACTATAGTTATGGCCAGCCCATGATACATCTTATCTCAAGATAGTGAGTGTAGTATATACTTAAAAATTTCTTTTAGTTAATGGTTATTGGACTTATAGCAGAACGGAAGAGGAGTTTCACGAAAAGAAGGATTGATTTTGATCGAAGAAGAAGAGGAAGCATATTTGTAAATACGTACTTATATAATTAATTTAAGAAAGTTTTTGTAATATTAAATTTCCCTTTTTGCCAGAGTTATTCCTTTATTAACAGAACCTAAAACCTCAGATAATAAGATAAATTTAAAAATAAATCAAAATTAAATAAAAAACATAATATATTCAACAACGGGCAAAGCTATTGTTTTGGCTCAGATTTAATAACAGAAAGTATGCAAAAAAAATAAAAATAAACAAGACAAAAGGCCTCGTCAGGTATGTATCAGGAAACAATAAACTTCCATCTAAGTTATAAGTTTTCTAAATTCAAATTTCAGACGCCAGTTTAGGATTGAAATGTCTCAAACTGAATATATATTGATGAGTCCTCCAGCCACCTCTGCTGTACCATGCTCCACTATAAACTCATTTGACTGACAATACAGCTAAAAGTCCCCAGCAATTTCAGAATGGGATCATGAGAAAAGTGTACAGGCGTACCTCTATCGAGACGTCAAAGAACGCCGACCTGCAGCCGTCATGGTGAGCCGTCCGTGGGTGTGGGAGACACATCAATTTTTTTAACTCGTTGCAGCACCTGACAAACCCAGTGTTTAACACTATGACCTCACCACCCTTCCAGCATCGATGGAAACAGACTGTCCAGGACGTCTAGGTTATGTTAGTTTATTTAGATTTTGGTTAGTACTGGAACAATTCTTAAGTTGAGACTTCTATGTTCACACGCCTTGTATTCTGTACATAAGGCTACCATAAAAAAATTGTTTAAACCTCAGACATTATATAAAATGTAGCTTAGCTACAGTAAATTTAATAAGCACGATGTGCATTTATGTGGAGATTCCATATAGTAGAAACTGTAGAAGGTGAGGCCCATCACCTAGTCCCCTTTACATTATATATTTCTTTTAACCGCAAACATGTTGTTATTTGTTTTAAGACAGGCACTCCTTAAAATGCATGCATTGCAGTAAAAGGAGAAAGACACATTTGTGAAATTGTAATCAATTTAATAATTAATTAAAAAAAATAATTACCCAATGGGTTAAGGGGGGAAGACTGTAACTCGCTCTGTGTATATTAAATGGAGGGTTGAAAAAAAAGATTTTGAAATTCTGATGTAGCCCATTGCTAGAGACACAATAAAGACACTAAGGCAAAAATAAATTCAATGATGTTTCAAAAAAAATAAACTTTAGTAATCAATTTTCAATGATGAATTCAAAATGTTTATTTTGCTCATAATTTTAGCTGTTTAAAATTTGTATCATTTGTTTAAAAATCATTGAGGTTGAATAAATTTCGTTGATAGTAAGAAAGAGCAATCGGACAGCGATTAATTACCCTTGGTGAGTGGTCTGTGATAATGATGTAGGAAGTTTTTGATAAGTTATCAGTGATAAAGGCAAGTAAGTGTTATCCATATGTACTGAAAGCTAATAGCTTTCCACCTGTGACAAGTGCATCATCATGTACCGTACCTTGTTTATTGTACTGATGTGTGCCTACGGCGCGTTCTCCGACTGCGAAGGAGACACCCACAACGCGATCTTCGGAAACAGGGTTGAAGACGATGTGTAAGCTCTTGTACAAGTTCTTAATATGCATATTAATGAAAATATAATAATTTACTATTACCCCATTCAATATAAGTCAAATTTTGGTTCATTATTGTTTTTTTTTGGCGATCATCACAGTCAAATGCGTAACCAAGATAGGGGACAAATTCTGAGGTTAATTGGTTAGAAAACGATGCTAATAACTTTTTGTAATTAAAGCTTGAAACTACTAAAATAATTAAATTTACATAAATACATTAAAAAAAACAATTTTTTAAATTTCAAAATCACTATTTAGTTCAAGATTGATGAAAACGAATTTCAGCAAAATTCAAAATGGTGACGCTAGATCAAGTATTTATTTAGCAATTAGAAGCAGGTAAATGGGCGATCGTCGGCCTGTTCGCATGTACAATGATCGTGGTCATAAAAATGATCTAGTCGATCTGATATTTCAAAAGTACATTGAACAAGACCATGTTTGACGCTAAGTACTGCGGTTTCGACGTGGTTTAAGTTGTGTATGTTTTAGTTAAGGTGCACTTACAGAAAGTTAGAAAAAAAAAATCAGATCTAAAAAACGTCGGTCCGGATTCTATTTACTAACACCCTTCCGTCTGAATTTTATGATTTCTTAATTCAAATATCGAAAGCCATTTTAAATTAGAAGTTCGAGTATTCTCCCATGGTTAATGAAGGCTACACAAAAACTCAAGGACAAATTAGGGGCTTTCTTTAAGATGACTATAATAACTTATCAATTGTCTGATACTTCTAGCAAATAAGTAATTACTGATAATGTTATATATTAATTTTATTGACATGGCGAAACGGTCGAATAACAAGCGTGTCCAATCCTTTCATTCAAACGCTCCGAGAACAACAGTTAATACTCCTAACGCCCCTTACAACGATCTTAATGCACCTCAGTTAACGAAATTTAATCTAAACTTATCCAAACACCCTCGTCCATAGCACATCCATCTTGAAACTTCACAAATTCCTATAGGCGTCCGCGAAGATTAAATGGCAGGGGCCAGTTTCTCCAAACATGTCCTGTGCGTCTATAGCTCACTAGATCTATGATGTTTATTTGTGTGATCTATTTTCAGTTAACAGTAGCACGTTATAAATGTGGCAAAACACTAATTTAGCAACGAGAAAAGAAAAAAGTACAAAAGAGATTATTACTAATGTTTAAGCAACAAGGCACAAACGTAAACAATGTTCGTTCAAACTCTACAAGTCTATTAAGTGGTTATTTGTATTAGTTTGTAGAAATGTTAAGTTTGGAATATGAGACCAGTATTAATGAATTCATGTCTGTAGTGTGACCGAGGAGTTTAATTATCGATGAATAAGTATTCGGATAGATACATTACATAGGATATTAACTTATTTTTAATTATAAACTGAATCCGATTCCACATCATTGGCAAATACCCTTTATTATAAGTGTATTCCTCAGTGTGTACACTCTAAACCCTAAACCTAAATTGTCGTCAATGTCTAAACATTTTTAGAATATTTGATAGGTTTGGGTGTGCAATGAAAACATTTTACCACTAATCAAGGTTTATGAAACTTATTAAGAAATTACAAAGATTCGTTTGTATGCATGACACAAAATACCAATATTTTTAAACACAGATACTACTTACTGCTTGTGAACAAATTTAGGTATGTAAATTTTGGTTTCTTCTTTTTTTGCGACTCAATAAAGAGTATCCTAGCGGGTTTTTGAGTATACCGTGACAGCTCGGCTCCACACACTTGGCAGCAATGGCTATATTGTACTTCAAAGACGCAACAATTCTTAGAATTCGTTTGACAAAAGTGAACGAAATATAAAGCCCCACAGAGGGTGAGGTTTGAAAGGAAGGTTTTTAGAACCTGTGATGAACTTAATTGTTTAATTTATTTTAACTTTTCTGAAGAGCACATTGTGTAGTGTACTCATAGAGAGGATCAATACCAGAAGGAGTATTCTGCGTACAATCTGCCATACCCACGTTGTGTTGGGGGGGGGGGGGGTTGGAACATGAACAGTTTACAGTGTTATTGTTTACCAATGTAAAAAATGCTTGTGTATTTTGTACTTTCCTTTGTGTAAGTATTAAGCGAGCTAAGACAGACTATGATGATCTTTAAAGCTAGGTAGCACTAGCTTATGGAGAGCTGGCATAAGTCTGGGCTAGTATCAAGTAACTTGCATGAATGTTGTCCTCACCAGCCATCTACAATCCCTCCACCTACTCTGATACTCTTACAAATTTTAATCCTCACAGCTTCCATTATTAATTAAATGAATAAAAAATAAGAGAGAAAAACATTTAATGTATGATTCAAACACATTTCTAGGCTTGACTACATGGACCACATCCAGGCTGACTTTCGTTTCCTTCGTAAGGTGGAGAGAACTTTTGAGTATCCTCAACCCTACCAGAACACAAGTACAAAAATAATCAGCCTCATAGAAGTTATAGATCAATACACGAATGGGAACGGAGGCTGCCCTACTCTCAAGTCTGGAGGACCGGGATATAACCACACCAGCATTGAACTTACTTCATTGCGAAACCATGGTTTAGATTTTGTTATAAGAGTATATGTATATAAAATGTTTTGAAGTTTTTATTAGTAACAATAATAATAATAATTTTTTTTAATGCAGCTTCTTATGTGTATGCTCTATAAGTAATATTACCAAAAGTCCTTTCCATTGTATAAATAAATCACCTTTTATAATCAATATAATTAAAACAACACTACTGTATTATCAGACTAATATAGGGAGATGATAAGTACTGTCTGCATCAAACAACAATATGCTAGGGAAATAATGAAATGTAGTTAACCGTACAATAATATCTTGCTCCTACTTCGTCATATATCTTCAATGAGTTATACTCTTATCTCACAGTTAGTCTTTATATCGGCGACTTTCCAATTAGCTGAACTTTGTGGCATAATATTCTCTCATTCAATAGCAAATTTATGAAAATTTCAACACCACTTGAGTTTTCAACACCAGTATGTGGTTGGAGTACATAGGGAAAACATGTTTGAGTCTTAATATTATCCATTATAGCACTTCAGCATCATGCCTTTGCATACAAAGCTCTGTCCTATCTTTTATACCAAAACCATTGCATTGGAACCTCTTCACTCTATTGGCTTCCTTTCCTGTACCCTGCAGTCGAACCCTTACATTATTTGGATTACTGCTCACTGGTTCTGAACCCACACTTACACTTTTGCCAATATGTTGTGGGTGCATACCTCTTTCCACTATTTCTGAATAACATCTTTCTGCCTGCAACTGATATCCAGAAACTAATGGACCAGCAACTTTTTTAGAAAAAGCTTTCAATTAAGAAATATTTAATGGACATGTGTTCATATTTGTATACCTTTATTACATTATAGAATTTATATACATACCACGATCATCACACATGGAAGTTCACAAACACATAAGCATTATACATAGCTAAAGTACCTTGCTTGGATAAAAAGGACATCTTCGATGATTTATTTAAGTAATTTATTCATTAGTAAAACTGATGAATAAATAGTAGAATTTTACAGATATATATAATATAATAGACTATTACCACACTAATATAAGTTTACTGACTAATGAAGCAGTTAAACTGTTTTGAAAATAGTTAATACTTCTGAAATTTCATAAAGACGATAAATGGATTAAAAAGTATTAATTGGACTTTTCACATATACATGTATAGTCTTATTTTTAGTATGAAGAGCTGCAAACATTTCTAATTCTCTCGCCAGCCTGTAGTAGGGCTAGTCTATTTCCGCCCAACAGATGGCACTGCAGTAAATTTAAATTGCTATTTTTTAAAAGTTAATTCCAAATGGATCATGCTGGATGTCAATCATTTACTTATAATCTTTACTATATTATGGAATTTCAGAAATGATCCATTGATTTGAAATATTAAATGGGAGATCTGTCCCCCCATGCTGAAGGGGGTGGTCGAATTTCGACTTACATGGATGGCATCAGGAAAGACACTATTCAACTCAGCGAACTTTAAAACTTCAGATTCTACATTGATTGGATATTTTTACCCTTTCCCCTCAGGAGTGCTAAAGTGTCTTACCCACACATTATTTTTTTCTAGATTGTAAGCCCTATTTAAATAAAGTTTGGTGCGAATTGCTCCAGGCATTTCATAATTATACCGGAGAACATTCATATCCCATAGTGTACCAAGGGAAGGTCCACCCAAGGCAGCATTTTTTATATTTTTGTCTAAATTATATACAAATAAAAATAACCAGTAGAATAATATTGTTGGCGATGCCTGCATAAAGATATGTTGCACAGCAAACAAATTAAAACCTAAGAAAGTACATTTTAAAGGGTGGGTATTCAAGAGAATTATTGCAATGTCCAAAGTAGATGTATTATCTAATACAATAATTTTCGGTTGCCATTTAATAAATAGATAGAGAAAAATAAATATATAAAGACGCTTACATTTTATTATTTAGCGTACGATCTGTTTAAACAAAAGAAATAATTTTTGCTATTTATTTATCTACATGTTTAGTAATTCTTAATAAAAATTAAGTTTATTTATTTATTTATTCTTCTCTATCTATACATTTAATGGGCCTTTAAAATGTACTTTCTTTGGCATTAATGAAAAAAAACCAAAAAAAAAAAAAAACCTTGCGAACATGAATTACTAATATGAAAAATATGGCACTATCATAAGTATGAGTTATTTGAGATATAGAATTGCTTCAACTCTATGATGCATCATTGATTACATATATCAGGTCGAGTCATTAGTAACTTCCGATGCAGCTAAGTAAAATCTATTGTTCGTATCTACCCGCTATGAGTTACCATGACTACAAGTTTTTGTTTTCACTATATAGACGAGAGTTCAGTTAGTCTTTTGTCAACTGTTTTGTATAACACACGTTATGTTAAACTGTTTTTTTTTAACCTCTGAAATGGAGAGTCAAAAAGTACATATTCGTCATGTAATGCTTTTGGGAATTTAAACAAGGCAATAGTGCTAGGGCGACAGCTGAAAAAATATGCAGTGTATATGGTGAAGGACTGATCGAGCAATTAGAATTTGGTTTCTGGAGATACAACCTTAAACAACGAACCGAGGGCGGGATGTTCTTCCGACTTTGACGACAACCTTTTAAAGGCAATATTGGAGCAAAATCCACGTCAATCGACAAGAGGTATACAACATTTTACAAGGAAGGAATTGATAAACTGCCAGGAAGATGGGAGAAAGTTATAGATAATGGTGGTGAATACATAATAAATTAATTGTCTGATAAAAAAACGGAAGTTACTTATGACTTGACCTAATAAATATAATGAATAGATAATAAGCTACTATAAATGTGGATAGCATATGATAGCAATATGCCACTATGAAATTTAATTTTTGTTTCCGATTCTTAAATTATTAATTAAAAAGTAGGTATGATTTAGTTTAGTAATAGTAAATATAAATAATTGATTTTGGAGGTGAAGTAAGCCAAATTTGCTACAGATGTGGAATATTATTTCATTATATATATATATATATATATATATATATATATATCCCTCTTCCCTTAAGCAGATTACAATACTAAACAATTTGAGACTTGAATAGCCACTGTCAAGGGCTATAGCACAATATAACAATTTATACGAATACATAATTTATAGATACATAAATGAAAGCAATATACAAGTATGTATTAAATATAATTATAAAGAAAAATTAGCTCAAGAATTACATTGTAACAAATTGAAATCACAAATCTGGAATGTTTAAATAAAAGAATAAAAAGGTATTAACACTGAACATGAATTATCCCTAACTTGTTTATTGTGAGATTGGCTTGGGTTAATGAAAAAGAGATGTTAAGTTTTAAACTCATTTGTATTCACAGTGTTATCACATACATGTTAAACATTGGAATGTACAATATGTTCAAATCTTTACATACGCTATTATGAAGTAATAGATATACATAAAATTTTATAAATACATCAATAACATTATTAAAAACTCTCAAATCAAGAATATCCCAAATAAGCTAATAATAGTAGTAGCTTTTGTCTCAATTTATTGATTCATCTTGATTTTCAAAATAAAAGATGTAAGATATACAAATTCATGAAAATTTCACAAAATTGTGCTAATGAACCCTATTTCCATTATCTGATCATGATTTGATAATATTTATTGTTCAAAATACAAAGACAATAACACCCCATACTTCTACAGAAACAGAAGTGAAATTTTCATAAGAGTTGGTGTGAAATTGACTTATCACTTTATGACAGATTAATTACCCAAAGAATGGTTTTTGAACAAATATATTCTTTTATGAAGCTTTTGAAAACACAACATTAACAAATAAGCGTATTGATTTGAAGGTTCATTGTCATTTTTTTGTTCTGAAATTTAGATTTCCTATTCCTGATTCACGCCCTGAAACTGATAAAAGCAGACATCCTTGGTGGAAAATACTGATAAGAAATGATATTTCGATTGCTAATCCCAGGTCAAAGCTATATTTAAGTTTCATTTTAAAGGATCTTTTGTTGATTATAAATTGGTGTGGGATCGTATATCATTACTTTTTTCAAGAAGGGGATTCAGATATTCCTGTTCCATTTGCATATTCAGCACCAAAAAATAATGACAGCTCGCAACAAAACATTGAATTTCCGAGATTGACCATAATACTCAACTCAGTGAAAGATATTGATGAAATAGAAGGAAGTGGAGAGAACAATGATTCAAATGAGCTAACTTGTTCAATTATGAAAACTCTAGCTCAAGACCCAACGCCTTTTAAAACAAAGGGATTTGTATATAATAGTAATCCATCAGGGAATCCTACCGGCACGGCATGTAAAGAAAAGTTGAATGAATTTATAAATGATACTTATTATGAAAATTCTAAAATCAAAATTGATGTGGACCATACCTTCATGTTGATTTCCCTTCAAAACATCTTTTTCAAGTATTGTATAATAGATTCAGTTCAGATGTTTTATTTTGGCAATTGTCAGTTTCCAAAAAAACTCATTTGAATTTAAATTTAGATGCTGATAATTTCCACGCTGGCTTGAACTGCAAAACATTCTCGTTATGTAAATCTGGGTTTCACTTAGGAGTCTTTGATTTTGAAGTTGAAGTTTAAGATTTGTTGGATCACAGGAGGATTTGTAAAGATGACAATCAAAGCAACCTTGCATTTAAAATACAAATCAACAGAGGATTTCTTAATCTTTGTCCAAGTCTTAAAGAACAATCGGGTACTAATGTTTTTGATAAACACGGGCAACTTCAGTTTAATTTGAATGAAGCAAACATATTCATTGTAAAAAAATTATAAAGGGATCATTAAAACAAAAAAATACATGTTTACAAGTAGAAGAAATTCGCTTAGAGCATCAACTAGTCGTTGAATATTCTGTGCCTCGAAGTAGTCTTAAAGTAAAAAGGGAATGTTGCATAATATAGTAGACATCCAAACAAGCGACAAAGCAGATATATTCACTATAGCTATTAGTACTGCTGTTGATTATAGCTGAGAGAAACAGATTTGAGTTCTCTGTAGTATAAATGGTGCTTTGAGACATTATATTTCTCCATCAGAACACTCCTGGTTTACACAGCTGTTGTACTTTATCGATGTTATTGACTATCTCGTGAAAGGATAAGATTCTTTTTAAACACAGACCGAACTTAATTTATGTTTAGAATAATACCCATTGGACTGTAGGTGTCCAACAATCTTAAGGCTCAATGTGTGATATATTCCGGAAACTTTACTGCTTCCAGCAACATAGCTTAATTAAAAACTTCATTCTTGAGCTTTATTGCATAAGAAAGCATTTTATTTATTTTGAATAAATTTTCTAAACAGGATGAAGATAAATTAAGAAATGATTATGTTTCTGTTATAGATCCAAGCCTTGTTTGAATTATCATTGCAACTAAACGATCTTTCACACCTAAAAAGCTAAGTTGCGTCTTTCAAAATATATGTAATTATTCTATGTAAACATAAACAAGGTAAAGCAATTAAGGCCCACAAAAAAAAATTAAATATAAAGCATAATTATGTGTGTAGATAGATGACTTGAAAATGGGAGATTATTCTGTAAATGTCACCAAATAAAAAAAAAGTATTCTTAAGCAACAAAATAAAGACTGTCAATGCTAGACAAAAAATGGAGTAGAGTGATTTTGAATGGAATATTTTAATCAACATCTAGTAATCAAAGATGATAGCAACAACTTTCCACCCAGTGACTACCACATCTTCCTGTACCTCTTGATGTAACTCAGTGACTGGAGGAAATTTGACTGCCTGACTCACAGGCAGCAGAATTTTATGCAAAAGAGCTTGGTAGAAGTAACCAAAAATACACTTTAGAAATGCAGCAATTACAAAATATTACTGTTTTGCCTGATATAGAAAAACAGACGAGCAAAAGCTTTGGCTGCCATTGTACATTTCTTCTTTGAAAGTAATCTATTAAAAAGACTTCCCCCTGATTGGGTGGGTTTTCGAAGTGTAACTTCTACTGGAAATGTAGCTCCAGTTTGCCTGAAATAACAATTTAAATGATTTTAATAGCTTCATTAAAAATAAAAAAAATAATGCTAATATTAAAATAAGGTACAACACGAAGAGAAAATGATTACCACTCCTCAGCAATACAAAGCAACAAATAAGACTATTAAATAAAGTTTACCTGAAGGCCGAGACACCAGGACAGGCCAACTGGATTATGGCAACTAACACCAAGGCGTTTGCAAATCGTCCCATTAACAGTCACTGCCCATACCTCATCACCGCTAGCTGACACACTTCTGAATTTGTCTAAATGATAAAATATAATAACAGATCACATAAATATGGTTATATATATAATATACTGTAATAATATTTAATTAATGGCAAGAAATATTAATTGGAATCCAAAAGTGTTTAGAGATATCGACAAAAATAGTTTTACTTACCGATAGCTGAATCAGACACTGGCTGCCAATGGGTGCCCTCCGGAAACACCGGAGTAACTTCCTTGCGGACAAACAGTTTGCCTTCGATGTCCAAGGCCCACACTGCCCATCGCCCAACAGATACTCTCCTAATAGATGTTCCTTTAGGAGGCTCGACCAGCTCCCAGAACTCACCTAGTAGCCAATATATATCAGTAGGGGGTCGCAACACAGTGCTAAATCAAGATATTATTGCATCACATACCAATCGGATTGGATGTGGTGATGCCGAACCTCCAGAACGCAGAGCCATTTACGGACACAGCCCACACCTGGTTGCCACAGCCACAGCTGATACTGTTTAGAGGTTGTTCACAGCTCACGTGCTCCCAACTGTCTCCCTAGAACACACCAGGCGTATGCTGAGCAATCAAATAATAGATATTTTTACTCCTGACTGGATCACTTCAATAATTGTGTGAACGATTCTGTATAGCTATCAATAAAGAGAGAAAAGCACTCTCTGCTACACTAGAACTATATATCTTTGTTCGGTTCCTAGGCCCCGAATTGCAGAAAGTTGGCTTAGATAAATAACCATATTTTACGGAAATTACACTATTTTCTAAGTTTTTGCAACATGTAATGGAATCTATGTGTAGAATTTCGTGTCACTAGGTTGAAAAGAGCCTCATAAAGACAGACACAAGGGTGAAAACCAAAGGGTTTTCGATTTTGAAAAAAAAATACAAAACCCCAAAGAAGATTTGAGTACATTTTCTGCAAATAAAAATAAGTTCAAGCTAGTTAATTTATTGGTCAGACAAATAAATAATAATAAATGCTTGTACTAGTCAATAATTAACTTACAAAGAGGCTTAAGACATTAAGATAGGTACAATATATGGGATTTGAAGATGTATTATCTCTATATAACCTTCACGCCACAGAGAAATTCCATTAGCCCAAAAGGCAAGGCTGTCATCTCATTACTGTTGCCAGTTCAATGGAATTTATCGAAGCTTCCCTTAAAATATAAAACTATAGGCTATAAAATGCAAGCCTGACCTCTATTAACGTATGCATCATCAAAATCCTAGAGTATGACTTATACGAGCAACTTCTTAAAACTTCAGAGAATACAAAATAAATTCATTCAAATAATAACTAATTTACCCAGGTGTACGGCGATCTCACAACTACATGACAATACAGACATAGACTTCATAAATAACGCAGTCGAAGAAAGTACTCTAAAATTTCTTGAAAATCGTAAATCTAGCAACAAGTTAATAAAAAGTGTTGTGCAAAACAAAAATCTGGTAAGACGAGACACCTAAAAACGTTAATGTGGGCATTAACATGGAAACAAAATGCATAAAATATGCTTTATTTTTTAATTTTGTAAGGTATGCAATTTGAGGATCATTATAACAAAATGAAAATAAAATAATTATTGTCACATTTATTGATTCTCTGACCGATTTTTCATTTACGGTCATTATCATCTGAGGACATTCCGGTTTTAATGTATGAAACATATCCATTGATTGCTTACCGACAATTGAAACCTGCTAAGTAGGTCACGAGTCCTCTTTGCAACAAGCACTTAATGCACATGACTGCCCATGTGAAGATCTTTTTTCATGAAGGTTTTCCTTCCGATATCCCTCCCGTTAAACATATTCTAAGTTAATAATAAGGTTATGACTCTTACCATTGGATTTGCCTTTGTAACTGCTTTTCTAAATAATGTATCACCATTGACAGCAACTGCCCATGCACATATCTCTTCCAATCCTGTAGAGACCTTTAAAATGAAACAAAAAATTCTGAGATAAATATTTACTGATATCCAACTACATAATAATAAGCGATAAATTGTATCTTTAAACTTTTGATAGGATAAATTTTATCAGCATTTCTAGCATCATAATAAGCAGATGTCGAAAGATTTTGTTTTCAGCTTATCTTGTGTTTTTGGACTCTGTTGATAGCTCTGGATTTGTGAGGGTTTGGCTACATTTATGTATCCATAGATTTTCCAGTTGTTTTCTGGTCAACTTGAAGGCAGATAACAAGCATTATTTATTTTTATACATGCCCTTGAGCCTTTAATTGTTGAAGGCCATCTCATCGCAAAGGCATGCTAATGCCGGGTTCCCACAGACCATGAATCACTGAAGTGAGTATTATTCATACACTTAATACAGCTTAACAAACTTAATTACATCAAAATTGAACCATTCACAAGATTTGGCATGTTCATTGTAACCGACATGATGCATTGATACTCTATACATGTAATTAGCCCAGTGCTGGTGGCCTCTTTACCTCAAGACCTTTGGTCCCTTCGGTCAAAGTCGGAGTAGATGGGATCAGGAGAGTTCCTCCAAGAGATCACTTGGACCAAGTCGCTAGGTCTCTGAAGTCTTCTTGATCATGAAGGATATATTCCTTTACCTAAGGAACCTAAAATTGAATTATAACATAGATATAAATTAGACAACGAATAACCTGTAATGATATGGATTTGACTTTGGTGTTGCCAACTTCCACCCATGGGCCAGATGTTTGTAGCCGGCAATCCCTTCCCCATCTCCTTCTTCGAACATAATCTGTCATTGTCTTGCGTGGGTGGTAGGATGTTGAAAAGTCTACTGCATACTGCCATCCTTCAGAATCCACTCTGTCTGGGGTCAAGAAGTCAATGAACCAATCTGTCGTCTAAAATCAGAAAAGAAGATTTGAATAATTTGATAAATTAATAAATAGGTTCAAAGGTGATTAATTTAATGGATTTTTATGACTAGATTAACAAATTTAATTTATATATTACTAAGACAATAATCTAGCTCTTTCTTAAAAGATATATACATACATTAAAATGAATCTAATATTTGGGATGTTAGTAATCAAAACAAATTTATCAAATTTGATTTATTTATGATTCTATCTTTTTTAATAATTAAAACTCTTGTTGGGTTCTGATGAACTAACATTCATACTAAAATCTATTTTACCTTTAACACTAATTATCTTATAAGCTAACAATAATTATTTAAACTGAAAACTGTCTCAAACGGCAAAGAATTTTAACACAGAGTACACATTCTGGGGGTAACATGTCAATAAGAGAAGAGTTTCATCTGCATCGATGTGTTCTTTTATGCGCCTTCTTCCATCACATGCCTGATATACTTCAAGATTGGAATATGAAGAGATCTCACCCCTTAATGCTTCCAACTCTTAACCATGCCTTCTCAAACGTCTTAGCACTCCTTCCTCGTCTGCCGCCCTTACCAGAATATGTTGTCTATCCCACAGACACCTTATATTCCCCACTTCCATGAAGTTCTTATCATGATCTGTTCCTATTACTTGTTCTTATCTATGTCATAATAGGTCCTGGGTAACACAAACTCGATTTTAAGGTTATATTCAGCACATGACCATTAACAAGACTTTCTGTTTAATTGAACTTTATCAATTTAATAAACTTTAATAATTTTATATTATTTTATCATATTAATTAAATTCATCACAAAGTAACACTACAATATGCATCTTTAAACAAGTTTTTAAACTTATAATTGCAGCCATATAGCATACATAATCCCATAACAGTGGGCTAATATCTGCAGCTGAAAGAGCATAATGACCCTTGGACCCTGATGTGGAGAAAACAAAACTGTCCTCTCACATATGCTACATAGCCTAGGGTTACCTTCCCCAAGACTATGTAGGTTATGCCTAGTGGTCTAGCTGTCAGGCTGTTCTATAACCCACCCTTCCTAAATCTAAGCATAAGGGTTATGTGCTTACCCAGGTCCAATGGAAAGAGAGAAGGCGTGTGGCCTCCTTTGACCTTTTCTGGCAGCCAGTGGAATCGCTCCACATTGGCCTGTCTGTTGGTAAGCCACGAGGAGTGAACCCACTTAGGGGATTCCATCGCTGGTTCTCATACACGTAGCACCTGTAGGTGTCGGTCATGTTGTTTATTCCAATACTGCTGGTCTCAAGACCTGGACAGTATAGTTTCAAAATTAGTAACAATAACTGATAATAAAAATGACTAAAATACTGCTTGATAAAGAAGTCAATGGTTTTATATAATTATACTGTAGTAATATTATGGGTTCAGTTAGATTAAATTAGTATAGTAAAAGAGTGAACCAAGTGTTGTTAATCTTGGTTTAAATTGAGAAGTTTTGTGGTTTAACAATGTTCCAAAACAAATAAGAAAGATGCAAATTTTCATCAAATTTATTAGTCCATGTACTATGCAATATGCCTACTATACCTGCATCAGGTCCTAGTGTCAGGTGATTCTAACATGTCAAAAAGTCATGCCCAAATAAATTTGATGGAAATCTTAAATCTTTCTTTTATCAACCAAAACCGTTATCCCAACAAATGATCCATACATTAATATATTTTAATTTATAACTAAGCACCAAAAGTAGTGCCCACAATTATGTTTGCCAACTCCATTTGTACACGGCCAGGCCCTCCCTGATTTAAAATAAATTATTATTATAAAGATTAACCTGACAGAAAGGCACCACCCCAGCCACCAGTGTAGACCCAGGGCGTGTTGTCTGCAGATATACCCCAAGTAATACCTGCGGCACAAGTTTCCACAACAATCAGGTGCCCTCCCATTTGTCGCCAAAACATCTCTTTCAAAGGCACTATAACCTGAAATAATTTAATATTAACAAATGCAGTTGAAAATTGGTAATGTTTAAATTTATAATATTGGAAATATTAGGGAGGCCACAGAAATAGACGATGAATGGAGATACTAGAAGTTCGGAGAAGAAGCGGCACTGGACAACCAATGAGGGAGCTTAGACAGGGAATTGTTATGAGAAAGGAGTCAGCCGGTGTTGAGGAATATACAGATATATTTTAAGTCATCAGTTATGTACAAGATATGAAGGAATCAATGTTGGTTATGTGTACAGTGAGTTATTAGCTAGTAGTCGAAAGGACAAGCAAGGTTGTTATTTGATAATATAGGAAAAGTATTATCGGAGAAGTCAAGCAAACCATAGAAAATGATTTATTTAGTCAACCTGTTACCGAAGAGAAAAAACATCCAACAAAAACAACTATTAACTATTAACAATTCTTTATTTATTTATATGCTCCAATAATTTATATTTTATCAATTTTTCAGTTGGAAGGTGAAAAGCTTACATAAGATATTAAGCTTCACTTTAATAAATAAATAAACTTTTTAAAATTACATTTCTTAATTATTTAGTTTGAGCCTCATTTCAAACTAATTTATAATTGTGCAAAAGTTAAAATCAGTACACTATGTTAATAAAAAGTCAAGCAAAGAATAATTCCTCATTTTGTTTTGTTTATAAATTAATTTTGTCAAATAAATTATCAACTAAATAAGCTGGATCTATTTCTGGTTCTTAAAACTTTACTTTTTATAGTATTTTTGAATTTCATTTGTGATGCCATACTTCATGTGTCCTCAGGCATGGGTTATTTTAAACTTTTAATCTAAAACAGCTTTTGACTTGAGAAATCAGTGAAGTAAGAGACGCGAGACTGACTTTTAGAACTTTTTCTAATACTTTCTGTTATTATATCTTAACAATTACAATCGAATTTGAGGTGTCAAATATCCCTTTAAAATTTCAGATACATTGGATAATTCTAATGAATGCTATCATAGCACATAAAGACTGAGAAATGATTGGCCAGCAACTTACCATAGTACAATTAACCATACTTCTATAGGATGTTTTTTTATTTTTGGAAGTTTCTTCTCCAGCGATCTGCATATTTTACTACTATTTTATCTTCCATCTCTACATTAGAGGTAAAAATATTAAGAAGGAATGACCACCGCTGGAGTAGAAACCACAGAAATAAAAATAAAACAACAATTAATCATTAAAACTATTAATTTAAATCATCACCTGTTTTGATTCATATAAGACACTATATGGCTCAAGAGCTCCCGATATACAAACTTTTGTAATTCTTTCTGGTTGCACTCTGTGTTCAAAATAAGTAAATACCATTCCATTAAATGAAATCTGAAAAGTACATAAACATTACAACAATTATTTGGAGAAAAAGAAAACAAACAGTGACATGAACACTGTTAATAATTTATTATTAACATAATTCGAATAAGGATCTTCTGATTCCGCCCTTCCATCTGAGCTTTCCAGTCTATCATCTTTTTTGTTAGTGGGTCCCATTAAATCCGAAAACATTACAAATTGCGCTATTATTTTGAGTATAGCGTTCAGTACATCAGTACAGTGTTGTCATTTTATAAAGGTCAGAAAAAATATAATTAAATTGTTGTCAATTCTATATTAACACAATTTGTGATGTTTTCAAGGTTAATGAGACCCACTAAGAGAGAAGATAGTGTCATAGCCTGTAGACGATAGAAGGATGGATCAAATAATACTTAATAACGACAATATAAAATACTTTATTATTTTAATAAATTAATGATAATTTTCCTCACCTATATATTTAATTGTATCCTTAGAACCACCCACTACCCACTTCTCTGGAAATATTCCATTATCGTCCTCTTTCAGAAACCTGGAAAGTCCCCAAATGATCCCTCATCTTACCGCCCAATCAGTCTACTTCCAATCCTTTCAAAAGTTTTTGAAAGAATCCTACTCAAACGCCTTTTGCCTATAGTTGAATCCAAAAACCTTCTTCCTAACCATCAATTTGGCTTTCGCTTCAGACACTCCACTGCTCAACAAGGCCTTCGCGTTGTTGACCATATATCCTCCGCACTTGAAAGCAAACACTACTGCACGGGTGCTTTCTTGGACGTAGCTCAGGCTTTTGACCGGGTATGGCACCCAGGTTTGCTTTACAAACTAAAAATCTCCTTACCGCAGACCCTTTATCTAATCCTTCAATCCTATCTGTCTAACAGGTTCTTTCGGGTCCGTTGTGGTTCAGAATACTCCGATTATTACCCCATAGAAGCAGGAGTTCCTCAAGGCAGCGTCCTTGGCCCTATCCTGTATACCCTTTTCACTGCTGACATTCCGTTAAGTCCTAGCACCTTCCTTGCAACTTTTGCTGACGACACAGCAATTCTCTCGTCACATCCCAATCCGTCAACGGCATCCTACAACCTCCAAAATCACCTCACTAAGATAGAGAAGTGGTGCAACATCTGGCGCATCAAGGTCAATGAAGGCAAATGCGTTCACACCACATTTACTCTCCGTCGAGGATCCTGCCCGTCCGTAACCTTCAATTCAATTCCGCTTCCCATGTCCAATACAGTTAGATATCTAGGTTTTCATCTAGACAAAAGACTGACTTGGAACCCTCACACAAGACTTAAAAGACAAGAATCGAACAGACGGTTTGGACAGTTATACAGACTACTGAACAGAAACTCTAACCTCACACTAGAAAACAAACTCCACGTATACAAACAGTTATTAAAACCAATTTGGACTTACGGAATAGAGTTATGGGGGACAGCCAAACCATCGAACATCAAACGTATCCAAACATTCCAATCCAAAGTCCTCAGAACCATAGTCAACGCACCCTTTTATATTAAAAACTCATCCCTTCACAGAGATCTCCATGTACCAACTGTCCTCGACCTTATACCCTCAAGATTTTCCAAATTTCACCAAAACCTTTCCGCACATCCGAATCCTTTGGTCGACTCCATATCCAGTAACATTCATCCTTACAATCCTCCTCGACGCCTAAAACGGCGGTGGCCTCGCGACCTATTATAAATAGACATTCTATGTCATGGGGTCCTGGCAATGGCCATCATCCCCACTCATGTCCTGAGCGTGTGTGGCTCTCTTGCCCTCTCTGTGGCCTGCGCCGGATGGTGCCACGGTCGGAGAGGGGGCGGGGGGAGCTTCGCTGCTTCCGGCCTTTCCGCCAGCTTGCTGGGGGATTGGCTTCGGGGGCGGGGGGGCTCCTGGGCTGAATCTGTATGTATATAGGTATGAATGGACTGTATATAGGTATAAATGGAATTGTATATAAGGTATGAATGATCTCTCAGCACAATTATTAATGCTGGAAAAGGCAAATTGTAATTTTTTTCAATAAAGAATTTATATATATATAATAAATTAATGGACATGGCATTAAGTTATTAAATGGTGTAAAGGCACAGCTGCCACGGTGCCATTGTGGTGACTTTTTGTTTATTAATTTGTCATTAAATTTTACTGCTAAAATAAGTCATAATAAGACAGTAAAAAATTGCCATATCAACAAAGTAAACTTTACGTACTATTTGCTGTAAATTGCCCTTCCTTCAACTAATCACTAACCAAAAAACACATATCTTCCACACAAAGCAAACAATTTCGAATGACTCTTAGTTTAGATTATGAAAGGTTCTTTTCTCAAATCGGGTGTTAATCTGTTAAACTGCCAGACTGATGTGCTCTGGTGAGCATGCCTTTTTTTCAAGTCGAACTTTTGGTAATTGAAATTAAAGCCCAGAGAATATGTATATGATCATTAATAGTTGAATCCATATATTTTTCTAGAGAGTGATCTGCAATTGGCTGCAGCAATAAATCGATTACAAAAAATCCTTAAGAGTAGACTATTACAGGTGTCAGATCATAAGTTTATAATAGAGAAAGAAAGTGAAACAGATCCCTAAATTAAATTGACGCGCACAGAAATGTTTGCATCATGCAGAAAAGTGAATCTTTGTTCCACAATCAATCTGAACCTGTTTTAGTCGCTACTTAGCGTGGTAGACTAGTTGGTAAAGCCTTCTAAACAGTAATTATAAGGTCCCGGGTTATTTTCTCTTCAACCAATAATTACTAAATAATATAGCGTTTTATTATTAATAGGATGCGATTGGAAATGAGCATTGATTACATAGCTATTCTAATTTCAGTAAATATAAGTGAATATTGACATTTTTATGTGGTTCAGGTAAAAGTTTCTTGATGTTTCCTTCCATTTAATTTAATTACAAATACATATCTTTCCCTGTTTTATCAAACAATCAGAATTGTAAGCTAATATTTTATTAACGTTCTCTTTAAATTATATGGGATCCATTCGGTAACCTTCCGATTCGGTAATAAGACCATCTGTCATCCTGAATTCTGGCCCATTTCCATTTAATTTTCCTTATATGTAGGCTTATATCCTTAACTCCAGATTCTTTGCGCATAGTTGCAGACTTAATTTTATCCTTTTTCTTGTATTTAAAGAGAAGGCGAGGAAGGCAAGACAGGCGCTGGAATGATGTCCTCAAGACTGTTGCTGGTCCCAATTGGATGAGAACTGCTCGTAATAAAGAAAAATGGAAAGAACTATGGAATAAAATTGCGAGCTCCAGTAGGTTTTCGTCTCCAGGGAGGTTAGACCATCACCCCCATTAAGGGGAGGCCTGCACGAGGCAACATGTTCCAATCATATCTGCTTATTTATAGTTGTAAATATATTGCAAACAGTTTTTTGAAGTACTGAGTATAACTTTGTAATAGATTATTATTAATTGTAAATAGCTCAGAAGCAGTACTTTTTATTTATATTGTCGCAAGTTATTATTTATTTTACAAAATATTGTTCGTTTCCTCATCCAATAAAGGTTTTATTTATTTATTTATTATTTTATTAACGTACCTTAAAGCCATCTTCCTGACAAGTGATATTCACTGATACCTGGGTTCCCCTTTCAAGTACAACACATCCTTCCCTCTCTTCGGTTCCCCATACGCCATTTATCATGCTGTTTCGGACAACAACTCTCCCATTATCAAATCTTGGGTTCACATGAAGAGCAATGTTCTCATTATTTTCACATTCCAAATTTATAGCAATTCTAAAATAAAGGATAAAAAATAACATCAATGCAACTAATTCTTCAATGGCGAATTCCAAACTTAACTGGAATAATTATAATAAGTACAGAATTATGAATTTTGAAAAACTTTGGAACCTTTATTTTTCAAATTACTGCCACCTCAGTAGCCTCAGGTTTTATTCTTTAATATTGAATACACATCTGTCGTAACCTAGATGAAAAATGGTGAAGTGCCTTTAATGTTAAACACTCCAAGCGTCACCATTATATAAAAGTGGCATGGTGTGATGTTAAGTTATCAACTGATTCACTGAAAATTTTGTAGAGCAAGATTATTTGCTGATTTGAACTCTTCAAGAGAAGTTATTCTTAATTTAATTATTATAGTTAAAAAACAACTGCATCAATAATATTAAATATGCATTATTATATGGGAGTTGAAATGATTGTACAATAACTAATCATATACCATATGTAGTGCCAATTGGTACTAAGAGGCTCTTTATTTAGATAAAATTTGAATGAAATATTCAGATTTTCTAAATTTGGTTTAAAATTTAAATTTAAAAAATAACTATATTTTAGCAATACTATAACATTAACCGATACAAAAAAAAAAAAAGTTACCCTACCTGCCACAATTTTTTGTTATAAAGCCTTCTACAGTAAGAGAGTCTCCAGGGGTAAAGCCATTCTCCAAAATCCTTTTCCAAGGAACTACGACACCTTGGCATTTTATTTCTTTTGAGAATAAGTTACCGTTTTGTTGGCTTTTCTGCGGAGTCACATTATTAAAATAATATTTCATTGATTAAATGTGATTAAAAACTACAAATAGAGACCACAAGTGAATGTAACGTTTCTCGAAAAAAAAATCAAATAGTAGCCTAGGTTATCTCAAACAAGTTTATTTATCTAATTGTCAATGTTTCACTGAAATTAAGGCATATTTAGGACTTCTACCCTTTGTTCAACAAGCAGCTCTTTAGTTGTTTTTTTTTTTACAGCCGGATTGTGGAATGTTATAAT
The DNA here is from genome assembly GCA_930367205.1 of Acanthosoma haemorrhoidale. Lineage (NCBI taxonomy): Eukaryota > Metazoa > Arthropoda > Insecta > Hemiptera > Acanthosomatidae > Acanthosoma > Acanthosoma haemorrhoidale. The sequence continues at coordinate 17,615,888 of OV884013.1, read as the reverse complement.
AAAACAGCTTTATTCCTTTCCACAGCTGATAACTTCTTCTTTATTGTAATTTATTCTACAGCAATATGCTGCCATCTTCAGTTACCTCTACAATAAAATAAAAAGTCCAATGATAAAAAACCTGTGCGTATGGGTACAAAGTAATTAAATAATAGTAATTACTTTGTACCCATATACGTAACAATGGCCACAGTCATTAAGTAAAATATAAATTGTATTTCACTAACAGTGCTCAACTGTACTTAGTTTGAAGTTGTCCTATTCTACTACAATTAAAAAGTCTTAAAATTCAGAAATACAACTCCTATGTAGTGAATAATAAAAATTCAAAAATTATGAAATAACCATTAAAACCATAAAAAATTATTAAAACAATTTTTTTTTAACAAGTTGTCAGAAAATTATAAATTTCTAGTTGAAACAGAACTATATATCAATCTTATTGCTACTTGCCCAATTGGTTATGTGGGATATATAACTCATCCAAAGCAACAGTATATTTTAACTTTTAACCAGGGCTGCTACATCCACGCTCCTCACTTTATGACTGGCTTTGTCCAGGAGGTAAGGAGGTGATGAGTTTTTTTAGCATAAATGTTGGATAATATTAATGAAAAGGAAGAAATAGCAGACACGCATATGCTAAGAGGTTATCAGTTGTGGAAAGCCAATAAAGCTGTTTTATAAGCAACTCTTTGCTCTCATAATATACACTTTGACATGATATTTTAATGGTTTTATTGATGAATTTGTGATGTCCTGATGATGGTAAACTTGTGGCAAGGAATATACCTACAGCTTTTATTTGAATTTTTTTTATTAAACAAAAATAATTCATAAAACCTTAAGTGTATAAGTGTTCTATACCTTCAATGTGTCATGATCGAAGACATACACATCCCCTAGTTTAGTTATAGCCCAAATGCTGCAGTCACTTGGAGTTTCTTTGTGTCCGGTTATTTTGCATGAAACTTTAAAATATTAAATTTTATTATATTATTTAGTAGGGTTATAAAATCTAAATGCTGTACATTTTAATAATTCATGTTGAAAGAAAAAAATAGTGACATATACGTCAGCTATTGAAAGGGAACTTCTTTGGGTATATGTTTTTTTTCTATACTTATAAGTGTAAATGCCATTTATTCATGCAATTATAAATAATTTCTTGTATGTATTATTCAAATATTTATTCATATAATTTAAAACTTTATATTTAACTTTAACGTTATCTCAAGGTTCTGTTAATAAAATTTTAGGAAACTTCTGGCAAAAGGAATAATGGTTTTATTTACACACATTGAATATATAAAAATTGATATACAAATTAACTACGTACGTAATAAAAGAATACTATTAAATCTAACATTAAAATGGTACCTTGTAATTATTCGTAACGTTATACTAATACTGGCCAGTGCTTCTTTGTGGATAATCTTCGTGTGGTTCGGATTAGCATACTTGTTCTAAACTGCAGCACGTGGTTCCATACGTCTTCCTTTGTTGTCGCACCGTGTGAAAGTGAAAAGGGCTGGCGTCCTCGTGCACTACGGGGCCGTAGCGTAGGTCGCTACCTGGGCTTGAGTCCCTCCTCGGCCTGTTCCTGATGAAAGAGTGCCTGTTTTCGTCCTCTGGCGGATCATATATCTGCATCTCTCCGCTGCCTTACTGATCTTTCAACTGGTTATTTAATGCCAGTTATTTCGGATATTTATACTTTGCTTAATTTACGTAGTTTATAAAATAAATGTTTATATTAATTATTGATATTATTGTTATTATAACTATTAATAGTTAATATAACGATAGTAAAAACGTTCATACTTTCATAGGCATGAACCACGGATCGTTATTACGTTCTTCAACGCTCGCTAATTCCGAGTTTATTTCAAAGACACAATCAAAAATCATAACATTAAAATATCATAACAGTATATTAATTGATTAGTAAGGTAAAAGTAATTAACAATTTCTATTGAAGTAAGCCTTTAGCTAGTCTTGAGAAACTGAACTAGATAGCTCAGTTGGAAAAAGTGCCTGATTGGATGCCCTGGGTTCGAGTCCTACCCCCCATTACAATCTTTTTTATTTGAGTAATAATTAATAAATAATGGGATTACATGCTACCTACAACATTTATTTGCTACTATTATTATAATAATTACATAATGAACAAGTTGGGGAAATACAAATGCATAAGATACCATAGGTTAGATGTGAGAGCCAGTCGTCCAGGTCAAGGTCACCAGAGAACTGAACGATGAGAGGGCTGAGCGAAGAGGCAGCTGATTCAAGAGTGTGGATGGAGAGGCGAGGGCTTCCTGGTTCGCTACTGCACGTCACGCATACAACATCTTTCAATGAAGTCTGCCACTATTCAACAGACTCGTACCATCACTTTTCTTTGTTCAATTCAGATTGGTTATTCATAAATAATTTTTATTTACTTTTTATCTCTGTTACATAGGTATTGAGAATTTATAACAAAGAATTATTCAAGTCAAATGAGCCTCGAAAGTAAGGGTGTCATTTATCTTATAACTATAACTGCCTATAAATACAACGTATTGTTAGTACTTGACAGGTTTAAGGCGGGTACTACTAAAAGATAACTAATATTTTATCATTGTTATTACGTAGCCACCACCACTCTTCTGGAGATGATAGTATAATCTGTCAAAAGTACTTTGTGATGGAATAAAAAATATAATTGGCAGACAAGTCTTTTATTCAAAATTTAATAACTGTTTTAATATTATAGTTATGGGAAAGTATTGATGTTTAGATGTTCTCAAATTTTGAGATGTTTAGATCATAAATTTGATGCCCTACTATTCATTATGGAAGGAAGAAAATTAGTTACATTTTGTTGTTTTTCATGAGGTTACTTTTAATTTCAGCATCACTGGGTTATCAAGTTAAAGTGCCCTGCAAAATACCACGACTCTGTTTTAAAGCTAGGGCTGCAAACACCGATTTCAATGACTTTTAGCACCTATAGTCCAATAAACTCCCAACAGAAATTACAGAGTTTATTTTTGTACCATTGGGGCATCAAATGGAATACCCATGCAAAATATCGTGCTTTTATATCAAATACAGATTAAGTCAATGACTTTGCGGTATTTTCCCATATGTTGTTGACACAGTTAACTATTTAGAGGATTGAAGCAAACAAAAAAAACCACTCACCCGAACGACAGATTTCTCAAAAGAGAGGATTGTGAGAGTTGCCAACTCCACTGAATTGTCCCCTACCCATTCCAGTTCCAGGCAAACCTCTTCCCACCCTTCAGAGCCTATCAAAGAACATCTGCATTCCACGGTCTTCACACAAGATTTCCTAACAACAACAAAACTTTAATTTTAGAATTATAATAGCACTTGAATGTAGGCAATTAATTATTGGGGGGCCAATGAATAATAATTCACCTCAGTTCATTACTGAATAAAAATAAACAGCTGTCTCATCGAATTGGAAATCTGTAAATATAAATAAGTGCTACAAAAATTAATTGCAGACCCCTGAGGGAGAGTCTTTACTTCCAGGCAACAGGTGCAGGCGATTGTCTTTTATCTGTTTGTGGGTTTTACTTAAAATAGCTGCAATAGCAATGATACATTCAATCTAAAACTTTTAAGGTATTTTCAAAAACCTATTCCATGTGTGCTGTGTTTTGGTTAAAATATGATAGCGGCAAGTTTGGAAAAAAGAGTTGGACCTGTATCTATCAACTGACTAGTTTATCTCAGACTTTAAAGCTTTCTCAAGTCACTGTTATAAAACTATTTTTTTGATTTCCCCCCATGGTTGAAGACACATTTAAGGAGTTAACATTAGCAATGAAAAAAATCGTAGATATTACAAACATAATGTTTTGAAAGCCATCAATAGGTATCATGTATTTTATGTCCTTTGAAGAGTAAATTTCAATAGGTTTTTTCAAGTATTACATTTTTTTTTAAATTTGTTGAATAAGTTATTTTCAGCAGTGTAACAAATAAAGTAGTATTTTTGGTCAAAAATATCTAGTAGTTTTTTTTCACTATCATTTAATAAGTATTTAAGAAACTAATGGGGAGTCCTGCAAATTTATATATAATTTGGTTCACAATTAACGTAAACAAATTTTAATCTCTCAAAATAAAGTTAGAATAAAATATATTGGTTATAAGTTGGATTAGATGGCGGCAATGGACAACACTTGGCTATGGAGTAGTGGTCTTGGATTCAATTTGTTATGGCAGAAAATATTCTTTAAAACACCTAAGGCCAAACACGACCTTTAAAATTTCTCAACATCTAAATATAATTATAAATTCAAGTCTGTTAATTTTGACATAATTTTGGAAAATGACCTACCTAGAAATTAATTTGTCAGTCTTCTTGATACTAGATGATTATTTTTTTTTGAATAACACAAGAAAAACAAACAATAATATTTCAGTATTTAAAACAAATTGGCTATCGATAGACTGCAGTGAACATAACCTGGTTCTAGTGAATTAAATATTTGACATCACTTGTCTGGATTCTGTTTTTACTGTCGAAGTACTTCAACCAGAGAACAATAGTATAGCAAATGAGGCTAAAAAATTAAATATCAGAATATTCAAAAATACCTACATGTCAACTGCTAATTCTATTTTATCAAATCCTTTAAGATTTTTTTGATGAATTTGCTTTAATGAGGACAGGATCGTTTGTCTCCAAGGCGCTTCTTCTAAGCCAGTGCAATGGTTAGTCCCTTGAAACCTAGTGAATTGAAATCGAAAAGAAAATTAAATATGTTTGATATTGACCATAAATCTATTGAATTATGAAGTATTGAGCTCTATGGACCCCAACATAGAGGACCCAACATCCTGTTTCTTACAGCTGTGTTTATTAATTTGATGGTTTAATATTTTCAAAGCTGACGAAAACAACATAAATACAATATAACAGAAAAGTTTCTTTTAACATACAAATATATACATACAGATTGTCTTAGTTCAGTAATCGAACTAATCACTCCATCAAGAAACGGATTCAAATAAACTTTGTACATCATTAAAAACTACAACAATTGAGGCAATGGCTATCTTAATGAAATTAATAATAAGTTTGTGAATTAATTTTGAAATTATTCACTATCTCAAATTTAAGAATAGGTGACATTATTAATTAATAATGTTATATGTATTCCAGTTCATGATAATAATTAAAACATTTCCTATTGGTTTATTGAGGAGAAATATAGGTTTTCTCTCATAAAAGTAACAGTATTCCTGAAAGGTCCCTATTAGCATATCACATTTCAAAGAAGGCATTTTTAGAATATCATTAACTATAACGTTTCTGTTCAAAATACCATTTACTTGAGCTGGGACACACATATGTGTATTCACTCATGTAAAATACCGGTGCGGAATGATTTTTGAAATTATTTCATTCCTAACCTAAGAAAATTAAGCCATTTTTTTTTCAAATGAACAACTAATTTAATGCAAAAAAAATAGGAATCTCCTACAAAAAAAACAACAACATATTATCAAACAAAGAAAACATGTATTGGCCGGTTTGTTACTTGAATCCAGTATCCTTTGATCTCTGGTTATGTGATTTTCAACTACCTTGGTCAGAATTTACCAGAGCCCTTTATACATTAAAACTTTTTTTTAATTTTAGGGGACTTTTGTTCCAAAAATACAATACATTTTATAATTAGTGTTGTTTGGTTGTTATAAAAAGGAAAATTCTTTGATCTAATGGAGAGAAAAATGCTGAAGCAACTGATCCTCAGATTAACTGGTTTGTATGTGTCAGAAAGTTATGTAGACTGCATTGATCACTTTGACTGTTACTTGTATACAACTAAGCTGCTAAATAATGTAATAACAATAATATTTAAGAAAGCAATTACCAGTTAGGGAGATGGTTAAGGGGAACTCCGACAGCGCCGGCTTCTACCTGAGACCACAACGTGGATGCTTGGCACCAGTCTGCTTCTGCGCAGGGAACCTCTCGTTCTGGCCAGACTTTGACATCCCATTCTGCCTACACATATCGTTAATAGCAATGATGAAAATGCACAACATGGAAAAAATGGATTTTGAAGACATATTCATAACAGGGAAGAAATATTTTTCAATGCAACCCCTTGGCATTAATATTAATAGAAATATTAATTGGGAAACTTGCTAACAAATGTTTTTTAATTAATCAAAACTGTAACAACTAAAATTTGTTGAATATTGTCAGCAGAAAATGAAATTTCAAGTACATTCTTGTGTTGGCTAAAAAAAATTAATGTTCCATTCAAAGGCGGTAAATTTTAAAAGAAACAAATGATATTTTAATTAGTAAGTTATGAACATTTCAAGGTAAATACAGTTTAGCTCTTATTTTATTATTAGCTTCATTCTTATAAAATACTTTATAATTTACGCTGTCATTAATTTATAAGAAAAATGATTAAAGATAATTAACTTTTTATATCATTGAAGAAAGATGGGATGGTCTCAAGAAAAATAATTTAATTAATCAACTGAAGAAAGTAGCACTGAGAAAAGTATAAATCTTGGATTTGTTGCCATAGAAAATTAGGGGATTTGGCTTATTCATAGATTGAACAAGGACAATTGGTTAATATAATGCCACCAAAAAAATATTAAGTCATTCAGAATCTGATCTAGCTTATAAATGAATTTAAGATAATTAACTACCCTGAAACAGCATTTAAAGGTGGTTTCTAACAGCAGCAATTGTGTTGCCAAATCTTGTCATATTTGCACTGGGAAAACTTAATTCAGAATCTGACTGCTATTGATAAACTAAAGAATCTTACAGTGCCATCTTTCTTTACTGCTTTAGTTCTTAGAGAAACTAATGTGTTATAAATATAAATTAATCTGTTTTATTAACTTTGATGAGATAAGCATCCTATGTCAGTTATATATTTATTCATTCACTTAATCAGCTACAGACATGGGCCTTATACTTTATCAAACAAATGTATAAGAGAGCTTTGCATTAAAACAAAAAAAGAAAAACAACAAACATTTTTTGTAATTATATTCCACTGAAGTCACTAGAGAACTTTAATTCATACCCTACTAATATGATAGGAAAATAATGACATGGATAATTAATGAAAATATTTTTCATGGAGTAGTTTGTGTTTCAAGTATTTTTGGGAGATCAAGTAGAGCTTACAAACAAATATCTCTCAATGAGAAACTGGGGGGAGGGGGTGGAATATCATGAACAAGATTTTAATAACTTTTGGTAATTATATTGCACATCACAAGCTTCAATTTGATGTCCTATTCAATGAGACTGATTTTTTTTTTTTTTATTTATTAAGTGATATATTAACCAATGATGGTTAATTACTTTTTTACAGGAATGCTGTTACCGGGTTAACAAATAAAACCTCTACAATAATTTCATGTTTCCACAATTCACAAATGGATGACTTTCTCAAGAGATAACCGTCGAGAGGAAGTAGCACTTGCTAGAATGAGGATAGGGCACAATGCCGTAAGTCACTCGATCTTGACGAACAGAAAAACACAGCCTCTTCTCTTCGTTACTGTCAAACATATTTTACTTGATTGTAAAAAGTTTGAAAATTATAGATACAGATGCCAATTATCCTTGGGGGGAATTCATCAAATTTTGAATGACAATGAGGGGGAAATTAAGAAACTGGTGAAGTTTCTAAAAGCCACAAAGCTAATTGCTGTGTTGTAAATGTATAAACTAACGTTACGCTGTGAATCTTATTCTAGGAGTAAGAGACAAAGGAAATCGAATGATTAGGAAAGGGTTAAGTTTCACTATTAGGTTTTACATACCTCATGCCTTTAACATACCTTATGTGAGTAACAAAAAAAAAAGGAAGAACACCAGGGAATAGATAGAAAACAAAAGACTAAAGAACGACAAGGAATAGATAGAAAACAAAATAAAAAAAAGACACGTGAGTACTAAATGGATAACAAATGGAAAAAAAAAAAATCAAAGAATTGGTCAACAAAAGAAGGAATACCTAACAAAAGAAATAAGAAAGAAACCAGAATGAAACAGATGAAGAAGATTTCTTTGAGGCATCCATAACCCAGTAAAATGGTACAGCGGCCTTATAAATAAATTTCATGACTTCAGGTCGAACCGGACCTTCACAATCATCAATCAATTGTGAAAACTTTTCAAAGAATAAAAACCAATGAAAGCCTAAAAAAATGTTTAAAACTGAGTCATTATAAATTGGTTTAACAGAAAATTTCTTGACAAAAAATGCTAAATAATATAGTCCTGCTACATTTATAAAATTGAAATGTATCATACAACAGATAAAATACCTGAGTGACAAAAATAACATAATTATAGACATAAATAACCCTCCAGAAAACAATTATAATCATAATTATTACACTGGATAGTAACTGAGAATAATACACTTGCGAAGTAATGAATATTTTTATTCAGATCGTATACTTAACCACTCAGGAGTCCATCAATAACTAAAAAAATAATCGTCAGTAACCTTTTGCATTATTTATAATTATAAATTAAAAAACAACATTTTATTTTATTTTATTTAACCATGGACCTTCATATAACCACTACACCATATGAGAGCCCCATAAAAAAAATTTCAATACATTTAACAAAGCTGATTCTTACATTGGGATCCGTGTCAGGATTGGCCTCAAGACCAAGAAGAGAACCAACACTCCTTATTGGACTCCAGGCTGTTCTTTTCTTGTTACATTCATCACTCGCTTCATCACTTATTTCACTGCTGGAAGAATCAGTAATATTTTAAGCAACTAAGCTTGTAAAGCGAAACATCAGATTAATAAGTAAAGTGTTATTTAAGCTTAAAAAAAAAAAAAAGTGAGAAGCAAGCTTTGGTATTGTTGAACATTTAAATAATAAAAGAATACAAGCCAAAGAGGGGGGAAAATACCTGTTTGTATAAGAGTTTTTTTCAACACTGCCTTCAGAAGTTGGCAAGCTTGATGGTTTCTGCCAGGGAAGTTGGTTTTTAAGAGAAGTGGGTGCTGACCTTGATGTTTCGAAAAGGTCGCACTGTTCTAGGCTTCCCATAGACGTCTACATTGAAAAAAAATATAGACGTTGTTAATATTGTTCCATTGGCAGGATATTATTTCTAAACCGAATAATTTTTTTGTCGATCTACGATAAGCTATTGGAGTTCACATTTAATCACTCTTTATCCTAAAATGTTGACAGTCTCTCATCATGTATTTTAAATGTATCAACAAAGGCAATATTTTGAGGGAAATAGCCCTTCTATAAGCGATTTTTTTAAGGCTTCATGTACCTGTATCATTATAAATTAATCGCTGAGAAAGAAGAAAGAGGATCTACTCTCTGACATGAATGGGGTAGGACAATTGTCTTTTGTCTGTATGTTGCCTTTCAGGATAGCAATTTATCAAATTGTTCTATTAATCTGAAAATTTAATAGCATTTCCAACAACAATCCCGGACTAAGCTGTATATTTTAGGTATTGGTTTAACAACAGTATGTGTACGAAAACAAATAAAATATGAAAAACATTAGTCCACTAATGTGGATTGCCTGAATGTTGCTTTGTTGACTTAAAAATAAACTACTACCTGTGACTAAAGTCAGCTAAGGCTGGTAATTAAATAACAATTAAATGTTTATTTTTTGAAAAGGTGATTTACAGAGATCAAGATGGTCCAAGAAATAAAATGAATGACAATGATCCTAAAAATCTATTGATCTGAAAATTTAGATACGTAAGACGTAACAGTCGTAGAGGCTTCCCTAAGACCCTCCAAACTCTGAAAAGGAGAGGTCACCTCCCTCAAGCCCCAAAACCTCAGCCTGCTTCTCCTCCTTGGGTTAGCATTGGTGATGTCAATTTCATTAATTTCAACACATGTTAAGTAGTGGAATGGGTAAGCAGTGAAGGAGGGCCTCATGAATTGTTTAGTTGTTTGCATCTACCAGGCTATTTAATTAAAAAAAAAAAAAGTAACATTTTATTATTTTAAACTGATATTTCCCTTCAGTGTTTAGTGTATAACTGGTTTGTTCATCAATGCCTTCAGAAATTATTGCCACGTACACAGGATTGAATCACTGTAAAAATTACCATGACCACAACAAAGAAGTACAATTACTGTAACCTTTTCGAGGAGGTCCATGAAAGTTTCCGACGGTCGAAAATATATTTCCAGTATAATATAATAAAATGGACTAGAAACTTGAGTAATAATTTTAAATCGACGATGGTAAAGGCTTGTGGAAGGTATGACAATAGCTCAGGCCACAGGGATTAATATCCAGAGAGCTATGCCAACCAAATCTAGGGTCAAGGTCACCATATCCATAGAGGGAAATACCAATTTAAATTAAGAGGCATAAAAGGTACAAAATTAATTATAAGAAAATGATTGATAGCATATTAATAATAATAAAATGAAAATCAATTGCATTAGCATTAGTTTTGTGTTAGAAACATTATGACAAACCAGTGACTGAGTACTTCTATGCCTTGCATGACTCGGCAATGATGAAACTGAACTTCCTCTGCTCAGCTGTGCGGCAGCATTGAGGCAACGCCACCTTTTACCTGTTTGTTCAGACGGTGAAACACCAACTCTGAAGTAGATATTACGGTCCTCCGATCCAACCCCGAAAACCTATAATATAGAAAGCATAGTGATATATATATTTTTTTTTTATTTATTATTCAGGGCAATTGCCCAATACATAGTGGTCTGACTGGCATAAGCGAATTACTTGATATACAGCATGGAATGTAAGATATACAACATCTTTGTAGGGATTAAGTTCATCAACCTAACTAAGCCTGCATTCCGACAAAAAGACCACAACAAGTTCCAAAACAAATCTAATTATCAATTAAATATATAAATTATGATTAAATCTTCCTCACCAGTATTTACACTTAATAAGTGTTCTAGCACTTGGTGGCATCAATTCTGTTTCATGGAACTGCTTTTATCAACAGCTTGTTAAGTATATGTTAGGATACCTGTTATCATTCATTACCACTATGTTTAGGAGTCAGTCGATAGTCTAATTTAGAAGTACCAACTGTTATGAGTAATTCCTGCTTTTAAACAAATCAAATATCCTAAAGCATCTCTACAAAATAGAGATTGTTTCTTCAAATGTACTTACTGCAGCTAACTCCCCATACATGCTAAACAAATTATTCCATTAAATTGGATCCAAAATAATTTAAATTTTCTCTCCAAAATAATTTAAATTATGAAAAACAAAGCAATTTTTATTTACGATTTACTGTGGAAAAAATATTTTTATACAGTTTCAGGGATATACAGTACATAGAATAAGTCACCCAGTTTTGGGAATGGAACCACAGTTGTGGTGGATTGGACATTTCATTTTCGTTTCATTATAAAAAATGGAAATTACAATAAAAATTTAACATGCTTAAGGTTAGATTTAACATTGGCTACAAACGGAATGGCTCTATTTAAGACGTTGTCCAATCTATCATCCTATCATCAGAGGACTATCATACCCACTTTATTCCTTAAGCACCGCTATTCCCTACTTTCTACAAATTATAACATCCAGTGAAAATCAAAAATTGGCGACACTACACTCCACTGAACAAAAATTGCTTCTGATATAGAAATTTAAGCTTGTTCAATTTTCAAGAATACTTGAATAATTTTTTATATAGATGCACAGTTTGCTAACTTTATGACCTGTTATATTATATTATAACTTTATATTATTATTACATTGTATTAATTTTATATCATAACCTTGAGTTTATAAAAATATAAAATTCCCTTTCTTATTGATGAAAATAAAAAAACAATAGTTTGTTTTAAATAAAAGTACCTGGTCATTAGGAGAAATGGTGATAGAAAGCATTGAGCCGATTGGCCCAACCCAGCCGATTCCTGAAGGAGAAGATTCCACTCCTGTTCTGAACCATACCTCGTTATCTGTCGTTAGAACCCAAACTGAGTTTGTCCCTATGTTCACTTCCATCAGCTTTCTTCCTTCTGGGGGAGCTACATCAACCCAAGTCTCTCCTATATTTAAACGATTAAGAGTTTACAATTATGACAAACTTCAATATTTCAATTTAACTTCTCTTGAAACAATGCAAGTTTGTCTGTTAACAGTAAAATAAGAAACTATGAAGAATGTGACCATTTTCCATCTGAGCTATTCCATATCAAACAACAGCCTTGTTGTTAAAGTCGTCTCTTTAGTTAGTTATTTCAAACCTCAGACATCATAAAAAAAACACAGATGTGGAATATCTGTGATCAAAGAGCACTTGGCCAGAGAACGGGACGAAAACAAAACCTTAAATAGTTTCTAAGCCTAAACTTAAGAAAGCTTAAAAGTAAGAGAACAAAATCTACTTATCATGTTTAGTTGTTTTTCTTTTGCATACTTCCTACAATTATACTTTATGCAAAAACTATACAGGGACTTCTTGAATATACCTTTAAAATTTTAGATTGATTGTTTTACTACTGTTATTGTAGTACAAAAAAAAATAAAAAGATGGCCCTGAATTTGTTTGGAAGTAAAGCCTTTGCTTTCGGGTAAAGTTATTTTAAATTTCTTACTCAATTGTAGGGTTCAGATGGTTGCATAGGCTAGAAAGTGCCATTAAGTACTGCATGTGAGCAAGCTTGAGTTTGGTAAGCACTAGGATAGGCGAGTGACTGCCTTTCTTGCGGGTTTTTGGGGGCCTGCATACTACAGGAGAGAGGCAACCCATAAAGGTAGCAAGATCTAGGATGATCACATGCTACTTACAGACTAGTTGACTATTGGCCTACCCATCGGAACAGAAGAAGAAACACCTGTCCGGACAAGAACAGTACCAGACCAGAGGATGGCCCACACCAAGCCTGTTGTTCCACAAGCCAATGACTTGACCTCCTTACCCTGAGGTAGCGGGATGCAGGACCACCTTGTGCCTTCTGGGCAAGTTATCGCGACACCTTTTCTCCACATCACCTAGAAAAAAATACAGCAACAGTGATTATTTAATTGAAAGAATCACGAATATTTTTTTAATAACATAGGCCTATTCCTATATGTGTTATCATACAGAATTTGGTGGGAGTCATCTTTTTTGCCAGATGTCATCATCGTTTTATGCTGATGAAAAGAATAATAATTTATTAATGAATGATATTTTGACAAGCTATAATATGATATGCCTACATAAAACCTACAGAAGTTTTTCAACCTTAAGTCTGAATTATTAGGTAAGAGAAAAAAAAATCTTCTATTTACCCACATACAATCAGTTTTCCAACTAAATTATGAAGAAAATAATTTATTATGAATAGTGAAAATGAAATTAGAAAATAAACTTCCATTATCAAAAAAGCTTAACATTAATATTCTGACAAACAAAAGATTCTTTTTTTTTTTTTTTGTATTATTCCTAATTGTGAACATTTGCCAAAGATAGATTTATTGTTGTAAATAAAACAATTTATACATGAGTTATAAAACAATTAGATAGATGTTAGTTATTCCAACCAGCACCTGACAGATATCTGACAATTAATTTCATTACTGTGTTAATTATAAACCAAAACAATATTAAAATACAGTCGAAGCTTAATAAGTCGATTTTATCAACTGGATTGAATTCGTGTTCAGGCTTTAAAACTTGGTTTGTACAAGAAATAATAAAATATGGTGTAAGTGATCTGTTTCAACAGCACAGTTAGTATTCTTATTTTTATTAAACAGGCAATTAAACTCATTTGCTGTCCCCGGAAACTTTGACCCTCACCTCTCAGAAAACTCAACTTCAATGGAGTCCAACAACTCCTGTTGGGACATTTGTTTCAAGTTATTGAGTCTGGAGTTTGTGTAAACGGTTGGGCTTCACCTATAAATGCAATTGAGTAGCAAGATTAAAGTTGTGCTACATCGAGTTTTGACTACAAATACAATCGATAAGATTAAAGGTGTTTCTCTTGTGAGAGTAAATATTTAGTAATTTAAAGTGACTTAGTTACCCGACCATGAGCTGTGACAGCCCAGACTTGCAATGATCCATGGGCAGCGCCAGACATACTCTGTCCTCCTACACTGATGTAGATGAAAGGCTCCTGTTTGATCATAAGAATGCTATTAAAAAACCTTGAAGATCGAAATCCACAGTCTAAGCAATTGAAACATATTTTACAAGATTTATTCATTAAAACAAGGATAACTCCTTGAGGTGCTCGGTGTAGGAATCATAGGGGTACACTACTGTCTGTGGTAAATAATTTTATTATCTGTCTAGGCTAACTGCTTGTTGACTCTGATGTCACGAGTCCTTCCCAGATAGCCCCTCTTTACTGGGTTGGAAGAAAAAAACTAGGTGGTTTAAAACATTCACAGTTTAACTATTGGCCAAGAAAAACTATATCGATATTAATGAATAGGCTGTGATAGGCATAAAAAGGTCTTTTTTACATTGAACAAATATTATTTCAGCACTAGCAATGAGAAGTTCCATAATGTCAGCAACTTCAGTGTTATTAAAAAGAACTGCTCATCATAAATACAAAAAAATATCAACGTACATTACTAGTTACTCAATCTAACCAAGGTAATTAATAACACTGATATGATAAATCTGAATAAAGGAAAGAAAAAAATATTCTTAGTTAATTTGCATACAACATTAGAAACATAATATTTTTAATTAGTTACTGCTTTAAGAGAAAAATGTTCCCATGGTCAGTCACCAAGTACTTTCTAGTTTCTCCCCAGATACTCTTAAAATTTAGTTATTGCACATACTTTCAGGCAGTAATTCTATATTTTTCTTAGCAGATCTTGTCAATTCCCATCACTTGTTAACCACGAGAACATAAAAAAAATGTGATATTTGTTTAGAATTGACTGCAGAGTAAAGATTTTCTTATTTTGATGGGAGACACTGGATTGGAGGGGGACACTCGGTTATAAGAATAGGTGGATTGATACCAATTGGCAGACATTTTTAAGAGATAAAAACAAACAAAGAAAACTATTTTCACCTGAGTAGGATCCTTATGAAGAGGGGAAATCGCACACCAAGAGTTGAGCGCAGAATACCTCCTTCTCCTAACCCATTTCCTCCTCCGGACACAGGAAGACCATTGCTTTGTGCTGTAGAATTTAGCAGGAAAATCAACAGCATAGGTCCATCCCTGTAAATAATTTTTAACAGCTATTTGGACAATTTATCAACTATTAACAATTTGTATCACAATCATTTTATTTCGGAAATGAATTATATGTGTGGGCAAATACACTAAATGTGAATTAATTTGATTTCAGTGAGCTACCAATAATATTTGAGTTCAACTGGTAACATTAAATGTAAGATAATCATATCAGTAAAGGTAATAATAGTTCGAAGATGATATGTGATCTGTCATTTTGATACACCTGCTCAGTATAAATCAGAATTTTTCTGATGAAGTCATTATTTTATAACTTGTTTTAATCATAGGCAACAGACAAGAATGTGCCTAGAACTGTCATTTTTTAGTTTAATCTTCTGGACCCCCGATAGGAGTCATAGAAGAGATTAAAAAAGAAAGTAAACTACAATACCATATTTTGTTATTCAGAATTTCGGATGAGACATCAAATCTGAAGGAAATAATTGCAGGAATTATGTTATGTATTGAATGTATCAAACAAAAAATTCTCCAAAACATTAAATTTTCATACAATGACCAACAGAAAAATATGGCAATGCTAAAGCAAATTATTACAATGGCTAAAAACTGGCACACACACCTTTTTTTTAATCTTCTAGGCATTACCGTAAATTATGAATATAATTTCAGGTTTTTTAGTACCTATCTCAAAAATAATATCAAAATTTAATCGAACCAGTTTTTAATTTTTGTATTTATATTTTACTTACATCATGATCAAGTGGTTCACCGTCCAAGGTCGTTTCAATGTGCCATTCGCTTTCCCACTGCCAAGCCATAGATGGAACACGAATCTTTTCCAATGTTCTGTCCACAGATCCATCATCATTTGAAAACTGATATCTATCGGTAGGTAGAAGTCTTTTAGAAAAACCATCCAGTGGGTACCATCGCTGAATCGACAAAGAAACGCGATGTAGGATGAAAAACGAATAGTTGACTTGTTAAAACAAACAAGATAATAACAACTGGGAGTTAATAGGAAGACATGAATGGATTAATTATTGGGATATTGATGTGGATGGATGAAAAAAATTAATTGTACTGTCATAAATTTTATTGGATTGCCAATGGACAACCTTTCGACATACCATGCAAACATGCGAAAAAATGACCCACAGCCATGGCTATCTATCTAAGGCTTTCAATAAAGAATTTTATATCGGAGCAATGAGGAATATGGAGTTCTTAAGTTAACAAATTAGCAATACCTGATTCTCATAGGCCTCTTCTTTGACTTTAATTGGTATATCTAGCCCATGTACATGCAAATATATCTGCCTGTCACCTCCTAGAGCCCACAGAAAATGAGGCACTGCTGAAATTTGTTTAAAATCTAAACTAAGGTAAGGGAACTCCCTCCATTTCGTGCCATTTGTAGCCAAACCGAACACTCTCCCTTCACTGTTCAGCGCAAACAGCATTGAACTAGGCATCCTAGAAACAGAAACATAGTGAATTTTACATCACATAGAGTAACTAATCTCACATAGAAGTTTGATTACAGACCTAGAAACAACGAATATTATAAATAGAGGCTAGAGTGAAATATGTCAATGTATTACTACACAATATATAAGGAGTAAGTATGTAAGAATATTATGTATATGTTGAAATGAATGTTTGACATGTTTTATTTAAGTGATAAAATACTGTCTGGTGTAAGGTCAATAATTAATCATGTCAATAGAATACGAAGTTTGATTTGTTTTTTTCAAATTAAATTTCCCCCTAGTAAAATCAAATGGTAATCTGTCACCGATTTATCTTAAATGTTTACAGGACAAAACATTATCGATGTAGCTGCAAAGAAGTAAGAAGTCCAAGGAGACAGGACGATAGTCACTGACCGACACACTAACTGATACGACTCCCAAGTATTTCTGATTCCATCCCAAAAACTAAATGCCATGCATATTTTCTCATTGATTAATTGGTATGGCCTATACCATTATGCTTACTTTTCTTCATTTCTAACATGCATGTATGCATTTTTCGTTTCAGTTGGTTTCATATTCATTTCGTAGTATAATGTGACGTGAATCCTCCTTTAAAATCGGAACATACATTAAAAATAGAACACTAAACGAATAGGTTACAATGTTCCATCTTATAGTTTCAAATCTAAACAATGAAATACAAACAATGAATTTAATCTCCACTAGATAAAGGATATCTGTTGCTGAAATGAATTTCGAGATAAGATAATGAGTTTAAAACGACCTATACCGGGACCTGGTGGACCAGTGTAATTTTTAATGTAATTAAGACCTGTGAAAGTGGCTTTATTCCAAAGAGAACAAACTACAGTTAATATAGACATTATTCTCCGTGACGCTTTTAAAATCCACTTGCTTCCTCATCGCGTGCCCGTCTTTCTCCATTTTCACTCTTAATTTCACCTTTTTACTTTGGTAATGCCTAACAATAAATCGTTTATGATAATCCTTAGCCACCTTCGGCCCAACATAATCTTTAGGCATCGTTTAAATGTTTCAAACACTGTAAAGGTGACTGGAGATGAACATTTGGAGTTATAATCCGATTTTGTTTTATTCTACATACAGGAGTCGTTGACTATTACTAACTATCTGTTCTACAGAATGCAGATGTGTGAAGGCTCCTCTACATTTTCTTATTTGACTCTCAACGTCTTATTCAGATCCACCATCAAGTTAAAAATACCAAAAATTGAAGCTTTTCAACGTCCTCCTAGCTAAAGCAACCCAATATGCCGATTGTAGTCTAGTCATTTACACTCATACTTTTTGTCGTAGATGCATTTATCATCCAAATTGAACAGCAGCTGACGCCAGATCCTTTATTTTCTAATTGATTTTGTATATGTGACCCAGCATGCAAATGTCGTCCGTATTGCCCATTTCTTTTAGTCTTATTTGGAGTCAACATTGTATCCTGCTGCGGTCATATAATGCATTAATGATAGATTCTCACTTAAACTGACACTCAACACCCTAAAACGCCGGATCAATCCATATTTATTTCAGGGAGAATATTAACTATCTGTCAATTCAATTATAAAGACATGCCCCTCTGACGGTATACCATCAAAGACTTATTATAAGACCGGGCATTTACATACAAAAACAAAAATGACAACAATTTACAAGTATATGATGTTCTATCCCCTTTCATTTCCTAAATGTTTACGTGTTGGTAGTTAAATCATACATCTTTCTTTAGAAAGGCATGAGAATAATGTGTATAACTGTTTAATGAATTGAAAATGTTTGAATGAAAAGGGAAAATTATTATATTTGAAGATTAAAAAGAAAATTATCCATTCAAAAATATGATGTTAAATGCGCCGTTTAAGAGTAACTTGTGAGGACAAAACGTTTGACAAATTTTCCTAACAATTTAGTTAAATGGCATGTAATTACCAAAACCATCTGCGATTACTTTTTCAAACAAGAAATAATAAAGCAATCGATAAATAAATAATCAATTAATGTTCAAAATAAAATAAATGAATTGATTATTCAACAACATACAAAATTATTAATTAAGATCTTTTACGTTATTTAATTACATCTGCTTTAAATAATTTTTAAAATGGAATGTCCTACTTGATGAGTTAAAGCATTCTTTTATATGCTAAACGACTAGTACATAACTGTTGTATGTCTAAACATTTAGTACTGTCATACTTATCACTTTTTCAGAGAAATGTGTACTCATCCGTAGTCCATGCAACGAAGGACAAAATAGAAAACAAACATAATTTATTTCTGGTTTTTGTTACTACAATAGTCGGGGGAGTGTCCTGTGCAACATACTAAAAGTCTCCGAGGGTGGGGGGTAAGCGCAAAGGAGGGGTGAGTTAAGGTTTTTTTTTTTTGGATTTTCTCAAATATCACGTAAAATAGTCTCGTAACGGGTTTAGCAAAAAGTACTTTATGTACTTAATAAAAGATCACTTGTCTATAAAAACGATTTCATTCATTTTTTCCGTTGAGTCAGTAGTTTAGAATGTAGTGAGGGTTAGAAAATAGAAATTATCACGACTAAAGCGCTTTAGCAAAAATTCCTGCTTTTAACCATTGGTATCTCCTAAACCATTGGCTTAGCGGAAAAATAAATAAGACATTTTAATAGACAATTTTGTGTACTTTAATTTTGTATATAAAGTACTTTTGGCTGAAATCAGTATTTTGCGAGATATTAGAGAAACCCCGAAAAAAATACCTTTAAGCAACCCCCACCCCCCTCGAGCTCATCCCCACCCTCGGGGACTTTTAGTATGTTGTACAAGACACTCCCTCCAACAACTGCACCAAAAATCAGAACTACAGGATTTTTTTTTTTTTCCTAATCGTAATATTTTGGCCTTTGTTGCCTGTATTATATTTGGGCTCTATCTTACACAGCAATGGGTTTCGTCACGCACTCGAAAAAATTACAAACACAAAATTCGTTGACAGTGTTGATTATTTTTCGTAATTATAGTCCGTTAACGTTTTACTACATTACTTCAGGACGACGATTTGAAACCCTTCACAAACTTATTGACTAACATTTATTCTTTTATGGCTAAGTACCTAATTAATTGATGCATTGATGCCCTGGGCTGCAGGCGATTAGCCAGAATTATGCGGCTAGCAGGAAGGTGGCGTAGAGCTACTTTCTACAGAACTGAATGACTTCTTGACCTTCTTATCAATATTCCTGTCTTGTCCAATATTATTACAGATTTGAGGTGAAAATTCTCAAGATTGCACTTTTGACCGTTGTCTATCCATATTGAAGCCGAATCAAGATTTTTCCATAAATAAAATATCGATAAATTTATTATTACAATTTTTTTTGCGATGTAATTGGTTAAAGTTGCATAAAATGACTGCTATTAGCTTTTGCATGTCTAGTTATATTGGTGAATAGGACTCGTCCAAAGATATAGTATATTATATAAATTAAGACATATAGGGAAAAGTGGAAGTCTAGTCATTTTAAGAAGGTTTTGGGTTTATTTTGGTCTGTTTATTTTTATTGCATTGCCGTATTCGATTTCCTATCGTTGCCTGTATTAGATTTAGGCTTCATCCTACAGCAATGGGTTTTCGTCACGCATTCGAAAAAGTTGTAAACACAAAATTCGTTGACAGTGTTGATTATTTTTCGTAATTATAGTCCGTTAACGTTTTACTACATTACATCAGGACGTCGAGATCTTTGATTTGAGACCCTTCACAAAATTATTGACAAATATTTATTCTTTTATGGCTAAGTACCTAATTAATTGATGCCATTTAATCTTGTTTCCTGGACGAAGAAGCATTTTTTACGTTTCTAGATCGGATTGACAGGCAGAGTCAAGAAAATAAGCAGTCTGCATGAAAGTAAGCACTATAGATGCTGATGCACATGCCTAATATCATCCAAGGTCCTCCGGGTTATTAATGTTCCTTTCATACTCCTTGAGGTCATTGGGCTTTTCTTTTTCTTTTTTCTGATTGATGAGTTACTGGTTTATGCTAGTGCAAAGGTAGGAAAGTATAGATGGTTCGGCAGGAAACCACTTCTATTTACAGTTCTGTAAATGAAAGAAATACTCACCGTCCGTTATGTTATAACCATGCACGATTACATGCCATGAACAGATAATGCCAGAATCAACTCACAGTGGGAAGAAGCAGGCACTTTTCTAGTCATCATTCTCATGTCTCTTATGATTGATACGATTGGATTGGCATTACTCACGTAACATTACGACAGTCTGGGGTATAAGTGTCAAGAATATTATCCAATACCAATGAGCATTGGATCTTATTTAATGTTTACTATCATAGCTCAACCGTGGTTCTCAATTTCGTTTGCCGCATCTTCCACCGGTAATTGTGTGCAGCGACTAATTGTTACAGATACCTTTTGATTTTCAGCACAAATGAGTTATAAATGAACTCTCAGACAAAAGATAAACGAAACAATTTATTAAAATTACTTGTGAGAGTGCCATCAACTCTCGAGAATTGCACATTGAGGCGTTTAAGCATTAGTGCTCGTAAATAAATCTACTAATTTGCGGGGAAATATTTTTATTGATTGTACGCATTGACATTGAAATTCGTCACCAAACATCCCATACTAAAAATCTCATTCATAAGCGTATCAGTTAAATATTTGAAAATTAAAAAAAATGTCGCTTAAAAACAAAAAACAATTTATGCAAAAGGTCGAAATTAGTGTTGGTCAAAACCAAAGCCTTGAACTTTGTCCATTGTCCCTCCCATTTTGCATATATTAGATGAAGCTACATAGAGTAAAAGGTGATCTATAAATGTGTCCAGCTATGCTGTACGGTGCCCCACTATTTACCCACTTGACTGAAAATACAGCCAAATGTCTCCAACATTTCCAGAATGGGATCATGCGAAAAGTGGTCCGACATACCTCTCTCGAGAGGTTAATGAACCCATGGCTTGGTGTGCCGTCGGTGGATGAGTTAACCGCCAGAGACACATGAAGATTTTTGACTCGTTGCAGGACCTAACCAACCCAGTGTTTAATACTATGACCCCACCACCTCTCCTGCATCGATGGCAACAGACTGTCGAGGAAAAAATTAGGTTAAGAATTAGTATGTAAGTTACTTTTAAGTTTGATCAAAAAGGTGAGCCCCATCACCTTTATTAGTCAGTTTAGTCCAATCACATATAATGTGTGTCATTATACTTGTTTATTCCATTATATATTTTTTATAAAATAACAAAAGCTGTATATAATGTAGCGGCGTTACAAGAAATCCAAAAATAATTTATAAATAGATTCGCCTTAGGATCTATAATTGTGTATAATTATCTGTGAATTTAAAGGGGCTAGGAAGAAAAAAAAATTAAAAGTTTACAAATTTTTCTAAGATTCGTTCCAGGAAAAATGTTTAGAAAATTATTTGTAGACATTTAAAAACAAAAACATTTTCTACAAACCAATAGAAAAAATCTAGTCAATTCTAAAATTATTATATACAGAATATTTTCCAATCATGTAACCATTAAAAACTGTTTGAAAATGAAAGAGGGCGTGGACAATTTTTTAATGTGGTACACCAAAACATTTAAAAATTATTGAAACAGTAATTTTGTTAGAAACCTTATCATCCAAATAAGGGTCTAAGCATTGCTTTCTTTGATTCTTCGTCAACATCTTGACTTCCATTCGCGAAACGATGTCAAGAAGAATAATTCCTTTTTTAAGAGAAAAACAATTTACAATCATGGAGTGCATTTCCAGTGCCTACTTCTTAGGGATCAATGTAAATGAAAATAGTTCAACAAACACTGTAATTGACGAGAACGTTGTGCGTGAAGCGAAATAGGGTGAAAAGTCAAGTGTAACTTCACATGGATTCATCTTATATGTCCGATTTATGAACTGATTGAGGGAAAATAGTCCATAAAATATGTCCATTAATGTCAAAATAATCGTAGCAATATAACAAATCTGACGAATGATAGTAGTAACGACGTTTCATTCATTACTAAAATATACAAGTGATTTTATATAGAGATAGATTGATCAGTATACTTGTTTGTTCATTAGTGTTGTTCACCCTTATGTTCTCCCTACGTATTGTACTTCAACTTACGCGCTCCCTTATGTTCTCCTTACGTGTTGTACTCCAACTTACGCGCTCCCTTATGTTCTCCTTACGTGTTGTACTCCAACCTACGCGCTCCCTTATGTTCTCCCTACGTGTTGTACTCCAACTTACGCGCTCCCTTATGTTCTCCCTACGTGCTGTACTCCAACTTACTCGCTCCCTTATGTATCTACTACGTACTCTCTAAGCTTACGTACTCTCTTGTGTATTCTAACTTAAGACTGGAATGGCTGAATAGATGATGGACGCCATTTTACGAGGAGGTGGTGATACGAGGTGAAAACCCTCATTGCGTTTACTAAAAATGTATTTAATTTTTATACACTTTTATTGTAGGGTATAATAACTTAAACGCAGTAGTTTACATACAAGTACAGGTACACTTAAAAGTATCATCAGACATATAGATATACACTTAAGCACTCTTCACTTTTTAACATGGGCTTTATAACATAATGAACATTGCTCATATAACTTGAAATATTTACATAGAATGTCTCATTTCGTAACAAAGGAACGCTGCTTAGCGATTGACAAGAGCTAACTTCGTTGTTCTACAAGTCACTGTCGCTGTGGAAATTCGTTGCGTACAGTTCTTTATTATTATTTAATTATTTTTAACTTTTGGTATCTTATTGGTTGTTATCCGCCCAAGTTGTCTGAACTGGCCGATGACGAGATCCCAAATTGTAGTAAGTTTAAAGTCGATCCCATACTCTTTGCAAGTTTCCTCCAGTTGGGGATACAGATGATCAAGGTGTGCGTGGTCTAATGTTGGGAACAAATGGTGGAGCGTGTGGTCCCCAAACAGCACTAAGACGAGGAAGGACGATCCCTTGATTTCCACTCTGTCTCTCACTGCATCCAGCTGATACAGACCCCAATCTCTGTCTTCCCTGAAAGTGAAATAGATACATTTTAATATTTAGGATCATTAAAGACTAGTAATGAAGAAGTCACCTTACGAAGAGCGCCTAGCGAAGGTAAGGTTAGGTTATACGTGTTCCCTCTTTGCCGGATTTGCTATCTCTTTATTCAATCAGCTGACAGGAAATCTTTTAATGAGTGGTTTAGTGTCCTTTCGTAAAAAAGAAATAGAACAAGTCGCTTACTCTTTGTCTTTAAGTTAGCTAGGGTTCATCGCGGTAAGTTTGAGTCGTGGAAGTCAGTATTCTGTTGGTGACTGTCGGGGAGTGCCCGCCGGGGGAGGTCAAAAAGAGATAAATGAATAAACAAGTCTTTGACCTTTTCTGTCTGTGGTCTAGTTGGCAGGCAGCTCCACTCGTATTTGTTTATTGATCTGATTCTTACACGGTGGCCCCGAGAGCACACTATGTCCAGGTGAAGAGGTACAGGCTAAGTATTATAGGCGGTTTACGTGGTATTGGAATGACCACGAGCCCACACTCGGTATCTGAGGGTAAGAAAAAACTGTCCGGATATCAAAGGCGAGTGTGAACCGGAAAGAGGCAGACTGGATCGATGGAGGAGACGCTACTAGGTACATTTTTGGTCGGCTGCATGAAAGAGATCCCTTCCTAGGATGTGCTAGTTTTTGAGGGACGAAGCCAGAGAATCCCAGTAGGAAGGCGTGGAATCTGACAGTATCGGACTAAAGCTAGCAAGGATAGAAAAGAGAGGGACATAGGTAATTAAATAAGAAAGCGATGGTTCGAGCAGAGAAACAAGCGCCAGTGCAGAGAAAGAGAGAGAGAGAGAGAGCTGTGTTAACTTCAAGTGCCTGATTTCGACTGTCTGAAAAAGCTGAGAATTTATGCTTTTTATAGGCAGGTCGTTCCTGCCTACAGTGAATGAGAGAATGTTTTATTTTGGCCAATCATATGACAGTTTATTTGGCCAATCAGGGGCAACTACGCCCGCGCCCCTAGTTAACTCTCGCAGTGCCGGGATCACGAACTAATTCCCTCTCCCTATACTGACGCCAAAGATTTATTGATGATATATGGAATGGTAGGCTGTTGTTTTCTGGTCCGAGAAGAGGGTAACTTCTATTTGTTCGTGGTGAAGAAGTTGACACTACAGTGACTATAATTCAAAACATAAATTGTGGCTCAAGGATTTGTATGCCAAGAGAGAGAGATATAAGACTTTACCACTGCAATTATATATATACATTAAACTTTTATTTCTCTTCCGGTTAAGAGAACAATATGCCGTTTTTTTACAAAAACAAAGTACTTTTAATAGAAATGACTAATTAATTTACTCATTTAAACTGATTATATTTTATGGTGAGGATTAATTAGTGTATCTAGTATTTTACCTTGGTTCATCTCCATCATGAAATATGTTTGGATGATGGTGTGCTGCGTTGAGGCCGATACAACCAAAAATAAAGCTTGAACACAATGTGATCAAAATCCACCAAATTAAGGCTGGGAGCAAAGGGACTCCTGAAAGCATCATGGAAGCTGGAATAGCCAAGGGGACCAGTTCTTTAATCCCATCTGGATGAAGCATTAACCTGAAAAATTGTATTTCTGAAATTAATTATAATAAATTAAAAAAATAAACTAGTTGTAGAGAAGAAGAAGAAATGTCAAGTTTACAAAGTATATTTATTATTTAACTCTAGTAATAATTTTTGTGAATATGAAAAATAAAAATGAAATTAAACATTATTGATTTTCATTCGCTTGAGGATTGAAAATGACTGTCAAATTAAAAACAGACGTTTTTAAAAATAAAATCATACAGAACTAGCATTACAAATTAAAACTGTAGTAATAAGAAATGTTTTTATTTTAATTACATTGCTAATTGTAAACTTCTTAGATGCATTTTTATTTATCTATTCCATTTTCCTATGGACGAACGGATTACGTGTGGATTATGTAACATTATGTTAATATGAGCTAATAATTAATTGATTTTAAACACATTTTTGCATACCTGGAAAACAATTCTGCAAAAAATATGAGAGCGTAAGCAATAGGAAAGTAAAATAAGGACAAGAATCTTGCAGAAAACGATTTATCAGGTCTGGGAAGGTACTGGAACCACGGCTCAAACATGGTTATCTCCAAATCGTGAAGAGAATTGGTGTACAAATGGTGAGACATTGCGTGAGATATCCTCCAATCTCTGAGAACATATCATTTAAACATTAATAATGTTAATTGAATTTAAAAATACTTAACAACATAAATACACATTCTATTAGAAAATAAATAAAAATAAAAAGCCGTTTTAGCAAGGCAGAACTTGACAAAGTACCGGTGCCATCATCTTTAGGATGTGGAGCTGTAAAAATGATGAGAATATCTCGTCTTATATACAATACAATAACATTTAAAACAAAAATTAAATATATAAATAAAACTATAGATAGATATTCATTATTTATTGTATAATATAGTATTATATTTTGCCGATATATGTATCGGTCATTTGTCTTGGTTTTCTAAGTTATCCATATATTTATCTACCAAGTGGGCACTGAGGTGGCTGGCTACTCACAAATAGACAGGCACACTAGACTTAAGGGACGACAGGGATGGCTCAGTTAGAAAGAGGATCTTAAGGTCCCCGGCTCGAAAGTAAGCCTTGTTACTGTCAAGTTATTATTATTATTACTGTTATTGGCTAATTATTATTATTAAAACTTCTTTATTGAGCTGAAATTACAATGTGCCTTATTAGACAATAAGTAATTGTGATAAATGTTCTCATTCATACCATATTTACAATTTTCATTCACTCGCTCATTCATACAGTATTTACGAACATCCCAGAGACATCCCAAATCCACATGGTTGTCACCTCACTCGCGAAAGAGGAAGCGGTGTCTTGGGAAGTCCCCCACGCTCCTCCGTCAGCCGTGTCACCGGATACAAGCCAGTGGAGGCTGACCAAGAGCGTGAGAGCCACATACGCTCAGGACATGATCGGAGAAACTTTGCATCGCCAGGACTCCCACTATTACGCATTTATAGCAGGTCACGAGGCCACTGCCGTTTCAGTCTCCGAGGAGGATTATAGAATGCTATGACTGTGTTAGGGGATTAGGGTGGTTGGGTAGGTTACTATGCAATTTCATGAACTTGGAAGGGATGAGTTCAAGAATGTGAGGTATATTAAGATCTTTACGAAGGGTTTTGTTGCTGACGTAATAAGGGGCATTTACTATTGCTCTCAGGACTTTAGATTGAAAGGATTGGATGCGCTTGATGTTCGACTTTTTTGCTGTCCTTCAATTTTTTTTCGATTTGCCACCTCCATGGCCATCCTAATCGGTATGCTAATGATCTATACTCCCATCTCACCCCCTGCAACCGAAAGCGACGCCTAAGCCAAAGATGCTCTTTTTACCTCCTATTTCGTTTACCTCCTAAGTGACGAGTGAAGTGGTTTCGACAAATGGCCAAGGTTAAAATATTCTATTAATTACGTGTAATCATTTCAAAAACACACCGATACAAAAAAATATGATCAACGGATCAAACATGTCAAACGGATTATAATATATTAATAATAAATCTTTTTTTTAATTGTATTGTAATGAAATATTTTCATAATAAGTTAGTTTGCACTAGCCCCATTCGTATATAGTGATTAAAAATGCCGCATTTATAAGGGATACTGCCTCGTATCCGGTGACGTGGCTGACAGAGGAGCGTTGAGGACTTCCCAAGACTCCACTTTGCATGCGAGGGAGGTGACAATCATGTGGGTTTGGGAGGTCTCTGGGCTGTTTGTAAATACTGTATGAATGAGAACATTTATCACAATTACTTATTGCCTAATAAGGCAGGTTGTAATTTTATCACAATAAAGAAGATTCAATCTAAATCTATGAGTAATAGTTGGGATCGTTGAAGAATATCGATGATTTTAAGGATATTGTAATCAAGTAAAACTTATAATGAGTAAGAAAACCTTTGCTTTCCACATGTTATTGATTGCTACTTATTCTACCGACAACTTGGGAAAAAAAATGCTTAAATCAACTATTTTACCTGACCGAGAGTAGAGAAAGGTTAAAAATGTACATCCTCCAGTTGTCCCTTTGGTGGAAGAAGTTGTGGGCACACACCACCGTGAGGGTGAGAGCTGTACCAGCAAGCAAGGCCAAAAAATAGGAGTGGACCTTGGCCGCTGCAATTGCCAACAAGATGGTCAAGGCCAGCAAACTGTCAATCGTCATTTTGGATCTGGAGGGAAAAACACAATCGATTTCATCAGGATCCTTATAATCAGATTTCGTTACTAATTATAGAGAATAGCAAAAAAAAAGTTTGTTTAACGTAAGCTTTTCGTATATCTACGATGATCAGTTACCTTTTGCTTGGGCCGGTGGAGATCGAATCGCTCTTTAATTTATCTGCGACCCTTCGTTTAAGTGTCATGTAGAAGCCTTCGGGCTTGAAAGTGAAAGGCGCATTTCGATTTGTAGAAGCTGCCTTCTTGAAGTACTTGGGTAAAATGTTACGAGCGTTGTCATTTATATGATGGCTTTCGAACGCTTCAGTTATATCAGTACCCTGGAACAGTTCAAGTATTATCAATGAGGAGAGCAAAGTTATTTTCGTTACGAAGTATTTATAAAAAACAATTAAAAAATAAAACGTAATATCGTAGCAATATAATAGAAAACATTATAAATAAAAATTTTAATTCTAAGTCAAATTTGTATAATGATGACAACTAAATATATGATACTACGAAGGACGCAAAGTTCGCCCATGCAATTTGAATAAAATATTTATGATTTATTGCAAAAAAAACTACTAATTAATAAAATTTGGAAAGATATTGTGTACATATTTTATTCATAAAAACCTAAAGAATTATCACACTCATAAACTCCAGGTTACAACAGCCTGATGCCCATGATCTACAACAGGTTTCCAAAAATAAATATCTGAATTGGCGATATCTTTGAATAATAATAAAAATATTTATTTTATGATTAATATTTTTATATTTGAAACTTCTATATTGTGATAAAATTACAATCTGCCTTATTGGCCTGTAAGGAATTGTGATAAATGAGAAAATTCATGCTATATTTACAATTTTCATTCATTCAATATTTACAAACAGCTCAGAGACCTCCCAAATCCACATGGTTGTCACCTCCCTCGCATGGGAAGGAGGAAGCGGAGTCATGGGAAGTCCCCCACGCTCCTCCGTCAGCCGCGCCACCGGATACGAGCCAGTGGAGGCTGACCAAGAGCGCGAGAGTTCATGATTAATATAAATACATACATACTATGAAGTCAAATAAGGAGCTAAAACAAATAAGAAAGCAAAAAAAAGTGTTGAGTATGTTCCTAGTCGGTATCGATAGATTTCTTTTTATGTCAACATTTTAACTATTTACAATTTATTTTATTAGTTGATATCAATTGACCAAAATGATTCAGTGAATCATATAATTATATTTCTTTTTTTACAATCAATTATTCAATTTAAAAAAAAACTCATGCTGAGGCCCGGGAATATTCATCATCATTGTTTCTTCACGTTCTAGGCCCATTAGTTTCTTTATATATTCAGATTAAGTGGGAGTAAAAATAACTTGAAGGAATTTTTTCGAGAAATCATTTTATATATTTATTAATAAATAACAGAAATACTAAACAAATAATTAAATCATTCCACTGAGAGGAGGAAGTTGGTACGTCACCTATTTATGTTTAATGTACATTTTTATATATTTTTCATGTCAAATTTGAAATAAAATTAGAGCATTTAAAATTCCATGTCTTTAGCTTGAGCGGGGAACCACAAATAGAAGATCAGACAGAAAGAGACGGGTGAAACATAATAGTTTGTGGTATAGAAAATAATCAACGAAACCCTATAATACTCATAACACGAAACCACAGAGTACTGATGCAATGTGCAGAGCCCTGAGACACCAAAACTGTAATTAGGTTTATGTATTCGTGTGATAGATGACATACATTTCGTTTTGCAATGTAGACTATGAGCTCGTTCGAAGAGAATCATCTACAGGGGCATATTTCAGTTACCTTAGACACTTCGAGCCAGAACTTTCCGCCAGGGTGTTTTCCGATGAAGTCTGTAAGATCGTAGAGGCAGTCGTGTATCCTCCAGAGGGATTCTTCGCCAACTTCCGTCTTCCGTGTTTCCAGCCAGTTCTGACAGGTGCGCGACTTCCCCTCCCATTTGGGTGGCAACCACTCCTGGTATGATCGCCAGCTGTAATCCTGAAAAAAAAAGTCGGACATTTCAGATAATATTTCCAAAATTATATGATAAATAATCAGCGTGAATTGTCTGAAAATAAAAGATGGAGACAAAGTTATATTTAAGCTAATCTGGACATACGGAACAGAGCTATGGGGGACAGCGAAAAAGTCGAACATCAAGCGCATCCAATCCTTCAAGCAAAAGTCCTGAGAACAATATTAAATGCCCCTTATAACGTCAGCAACAAAACCCTTCATAACGATCTTAATATACCCTACATTCTTGAACTCATCCCTGTTCATTAAATTTCATAGTAACCTATCCAACCACCCTAATCCCGTAGCACAGTCATTACACTGCACCACTCATACCTACAATCCTCCTCGGACACTAAAACGGCAGTGGCCTCGTGACCTGCTATAAATTCGTGACAGTGGGAGTCCTGGCAATGGCCAGTTTCTCCAATCATGTCCTGAGCGTATGTGGCTCTCGCGCTCTTGGCCAGCCTCCCCTGGGTGACGCGGCTGACGGAGGAGCTTAGGGGACTTCCCAAATGCCAAGATTTCGCATGCGAGGGAGGTGACAACCAAGGATTTGGGAGGCTTATTGGCTGTTTGTAAATACTGTTTGAATGAGCGAATGAATGAAAATTGTAAATATGATATAAATGAGATCATTTATCACAACTGCTCATTGCCTAAAAAGTCAGATTGTAATTTTAGCACAATAAAGAAGTTTCAAGTTTAAAAAAAAAAAAGTTTGCTTTTAAACCTTCTCATCGGTGAGAGTGTCTAAACAATTTTCTGGTTTGTTTTTCTGATTGAAACTTGAGTTGAGGCTGCTCGTCAATATTTTGAGAAGAAGTAATGCCGGCTTTGGAGTGGTCTCCAGACGCATGTCTTCATAAAATAGAACAGGTTTAGTAAATTATGTGGTGGTCCTCCAATGGTGTCGCTTAGTTTCACTGCAACTGTCCAAGAACTGGTCAAGTATCCTATAACTTTCCTTGCCGCATGGAAATTGGCCATTTCAGGAATTACTCTTATATAAATGTCGCTTTAAGCAAGAAGAAATAATGTTAAAATATTTTTAAATGATGTTTCTTACTTGCGGAGAAGAGTGATTTATAATTTGCCAGTATATAATAGCAAACCCTGACATTAAACAGGTGTGGTTGAGCAAGAGTTAAACAAATTTTTTTTTTTTTGTTGTTGTGACTGTCTAACATCGATATTGGTAACTTTTCCACTCAGCAAAAAAAAACAGCTGATATTTAAAAGGCCAAACTTTGTGGGCACGTGGGGTTTTTAAGAACATCTAAAACCAGTTTCAAAACCACTGCAAATTTGGCACAGATACTGCTCAGTACTGTACAAATAAGAGAACTGGAGAGAATAAGAGGTTCGCGAGATGAGCATTGATGAAATATAAAAATAAAAAAAAAAACCGGCTCTCTTTAATTCTATTTAAAACTCCAGATTAAAGAAATTGATAAAATATAGTTTAATAAATTAAATTGAATAAATGGATTTTCTTTGAATAGCCTTTTGCTGAAGTCGTTTGTAGGACTAACGATATGGCCGTGAAGATAGAAGTTTAACTTCTGCAGTCAAAAGTGGCGTCATTGTGTTTTTATTCAGGCATTTATTCCCTTTTTGAACTTTATATATCAACTTTATTAAGATGAAATTAAAACTTGCCTTAAATAGGCAATAAGTAATTAAGATAAATGTTCTCATTCATACCATATTTACAATTCATCATTCACTCGCTCATTCATACAATATTTACAAACAGCCCAGAGGCCCCCCAAGTCCACATGGTTGTCACCTCCCTCGCGTGCGAAGGAGGAAGCGGAGTCTTGGGAAGTCCCCCACGCACCTACGTCAGCCACGTCACTGGATAAGAGCCAGCGGAGGCTGACCAAGAGCGCGAGAGCCACATACGCTCAGGACATGATTGGAGAAACTGGCCATTGCCAGGACTCCCACTAACACTTAATTATAGAAGGTCACGAGGCCACTGCCGTTTTAAACTTTAACTTTAATGAGTTTAAATTGGTTTTGGATGTCACGGTAGGACTGTGGCGTTAAGGCCAGCCGAATCTATCGAATCGCGGCCAGGGCTGCCGGAAACATCGGTTCGGTGGGCACTCAAGAGATACCGGGAGGTGTCTGCGTGAAAACTCAACCTGCACTCCATAGTCTGTGCTCTTCTGGTCTTCTACTAAGCACTCCGAGCGGCTAGTCTGGAATTTTGTGGAATCAGGGAGGATGGTTGGACGTCTGTTCTGCTTTATCTAGTCTTCAGACGGGCGGACAGCACGGGGAAGATGAGGAAAGCGATACCAAGTGAAACATTTGGCGAAGAGTGCAGTTCTGAGGTGGATCTCTGGTAGCTTTTGTTGGTATTTATTTAGAGTGCAGGACTATATCCTTTCCGGAAACCGTCGCATATTGCACAAACGTACATCTTGGAGATCCTCGAAAAATACGTGATATCTTTTGGTTCTTCCTTTTTTTTTCAGGGCGGTGCACTCCTGGCTGCACTTTTCGAATGTTGCCAGCGGCTACCTGGTGAGACCCGTACTTACGCTTGGGCAACTCGCATACTGTACCACAGTCAGGTAAACATTTAAACCAGCCGTCGGCAACCGAACCCTTCCGGTAACCTCCAAGAGCTGAGAATTGCCTTAAGATTTGAATTGGATCGGATCGCTCAAGAACGGATTGCCAACCTTATTTGTAGTGCGCCTACAAGGGTGCAGACAGGCCATTACTCAAGTAAGATTCTTCTTTGTTTCTACAACAATATGGTCATGGGAATGTCAATACTCTGCTTTGAGTCTGAAACTAGATTGGTCTTCCATATGGAAAAGTCAAGATTAGCATAGCTACATATTACATATTACGCAATCATGTAACATGAAACATCATTATTTTGCATGCTTTGGGTTTTATTCGATGAGCTACTAATGTAAAGAATGAGGAAAATGGGTAGAGTATATTTTATACAGTAATTTTCTTTGGCTAATAATTATTTTAATTTTATATGCTGTGTAATATGAGGAATATTGTAAAGTAAGGAAGATAAAATAATTGTTGTTACATTGATTATTCAGAAGACATCAATTTTAATATACGAATTTTTTTTTCCCCCAAAGCTCTCAAAATTTGAAAAGAGCAATGGGGGAAAAACAAAATAACATGGAATTTCTAGGAGTGAAAGGGATCCTTGTACTAGGAGGGACCTATTTGAAGGTTGAGCGAAGGAATTGAGGAGTGTGGTAGACCTCGGTTGAGGTGTAGATATCTCGGTACAGTGGTGAGAGTCCACTGAAGGTAGAGGCTAGGTTCTGTCTAGGCAAGTAGTTCTGACTCGAATGTCCACATACCACTAAAACCTATTAAAGTAAGTTAAGTGTGAAAATTAACAATATCGAGATCTATAGCATTTTAATGTATAGGAACTTATTACTTACAGAAACTGACATAATATTTTCTATGATTTTCCGGTGTTTCTCTGTATTGTGACACTAAATGCACCTTACGGCCCAAGGCACGACAATAATAACAGCTTGGACCACTTAGCGCTTGTGAAGCATTTAATTAAGCACTTACGGAAGAACGTATGTTTTCGCTGGGACTTCCCCAGAGAGTCGCCACTTTACGCCATTAAACAGTTCAGCAACTGTAAAATTAGCGACGCTAAGGCCTTCTCAACAATCAAGAGATTCGTTCCACTGTAATAAGCAGTTATTTGGATGTGTTTTGTATTCAGATGAAATTAAACCGATTTCTGCTCAACTAAACAGACATTTTTTTTAATGAAATATTTAACTAATAGCTCTTAATGAATTAACAAATGCCAGTATGTATATTTCATTGATATTGCTCAAAAATGAAATAGCTCAAATAAGTTTATTTTTTTTCACTGTCTATTGGATATTATTTTTCATTAACAACTTTATTATGATAAAATTACAACCTGCCTCATTGTGCAATAAGTAATTGTGATAAATGTTTTCATTCATACCATATTTACAATTTTCATTCACTCGCTCATTCATACAGTATTTTTTTTTTTCCTAAACCTCTTTTAATTTTAATGCAATGTGTAAAAATATGAACAATATAAACAAAATAATTGACAAATTTTCTCCTCTTTCTGCTATGCGCAGATGCTTTGGTTACATAAAATCAGTTTGAAGTTAATAGGAAAATAACATGAATACAAATCTAGGTGATGGGGCTCACCTTCAGTTAATCGCTCCTCCGTCAGCCACGGCACCGGATAAGAGCCAGCGGAGGCTGACCAAGAGCGCGAGAGCCACGTACGCTCAGGACATGATTGGAGAAGCTGGCCATTGCCAGGACTCCCTGAATATTATTAAAATCTGAAGAGTCCTGTCACGGAAAGATTGTGCAATTCGTAGGATCATGAAGTGGACTGTAGATGTAAATATACACAACAATAACATCCCTTTATGAAAAATTGATTGTTTTGAAGGCCTGTAGCTCGAACAAGGTATCATTAATGTCCAGAACAACCAATCAAATAAGGAAAAACAACCAAATTCTAAAATGCAAGGAAACCATTAATTAAAGCAATTTTATCGAATTTTAAGATATTTCTTAATTTATAAAAACAACTCATATTTTCTATAAAATTGTTATAGCCCTTTTAATTTATCCCCCCTTTTAATTCATTTTGTAAATAAAGTTTTTTTTCGCCCTATAAGCAGCAAACGGTTACTATCATAGACTTTTTATTCAAAAACTAACTGTTACAAAATTCGAATAATAATGACTGAAATATTCTATTTGATGATTCGTGCATAAAACTGTCTCCGCTCGAGGCCAGTTAAGTTTTCAGAACTATCAAGTCAGAGTTTTCCAACAAAATGCAGTGCTCTCAATCATACTCAGACATTTCTAAATAATATATCTTTAAATCACAAAGCGAACTACAAACTTTCTGTTTTTATCATTACATGTATCCTCTCATAGTGTATCTCTAAAAAAAGTAGATAATCATCGTCAAGGTATTGTAATATCGAGAGGACATCATGAAGCATGATTGGTAGAAAACAAAATTAAATATAAATTACAACTTGCAGTTGTGTGAAATGTAAATTTCAGCTCTAGCAGCCACAACGATATCTTAATAATTCTATAATTGCGGTAATTATATCTGTGATTGGGACGGTGGAAATGCACTAATCACGCTAGAGCTATTGAGATGTTGTTTACGATAACATTGGGTGTTTTGAATACCCAGAATGTATTATTGTACACAAAATGAATCAGAGATAAAGCGAGGTGAAGCAGGTTATAGGAAAAAATACACCAGTGACAGGCATTTTCAATTGGATCCACAGGTGCTTATCTATATATAAAAACAACTTTATTATGATAAAATTACAATCCACCTTATTGAGCAATAAGTAGTTGTGATGAATGATCTCATTCATACCATATTTACAATTTTCATTCACTCGTTCATTCATACAGTATTTACAAACAGCCCAGAGACCTAGTCCACATGGCTGTCACCTCCCTCGCATGCGAAGGAGGAAGCGGAGTCTTGAGAGGTCCCCCACGCTCCTCCGTCAGCTGCGTCACTGGATACGAGCCAGTGGAGGCTGACGAAGAGCGCGTGAGCCACATACGCTCAGGTTATGATTGGAGAAACTGGCCATTGCCAGGACTCCCACTGTTACGCATTTGTAGCAAGTTACGAGGCCACTGCCGTTTCAGTCTCCGAGGAGGATTATATGGATGAGTGGTGCAGTGCAATGACTGTGGGGATTAGGGTGGTTGGATAGGTCTTCCATGTACCAGTCTTCTTTTGAGCGGAGACGGAAATGGATCTACCAACCAGAACAGAAGTGGACAAAGTCATTGTGTCGTTTATTAAAATGAGAAGTTTACAGCAGAATTTACGTTAACAAAGTGAAAATAGGAGATATATCGTGAACGGGTCATGCACAATGCAGAACAAAAAAATTGTCGAAAGTTCTAACGCTATCATTTCAAAATAAATGTTCATTGTTTCGGAGTTTGTCTGTACTATTTTTAGCAGGAGATACGAAAAAATAATTTTTTTGAGAATAAGCAAAGGCATGTAGAAAAGAAAACTAAACAAACAACAAATGATGTTACTCTAATCATTGTAAATTGTTGCTGTTCTGTTAGTTATATTATTTGAGTCCTCATATTTCTTGCTATTTTTTTTATTAGTAATAAATAGTTTATCAGGTTTGATTTTTTATATAATTATGTGGTTAAGCAAATATACTTAATTAACTTACTTCATTAAAAAAATGTTACTGAACAGAGTTGCAATTATCATTTGCCTTTATGAGTTACTAATTTATTGGTATATACATAACTTTGACATTGTTCTTATATATTAAGAGTTATGTGAACTCGTGCACATTGAATACTGATAGCCGATTGCCTTCCCACGATGCCATTAGCCGCTCTACGCTTTTTATCGTACATCTTTCATTTGTTTTTTCCCCTCACCACAATGGCTGCAATAATGCATCTCCTAGTAACAAATGACCCATTGAATACTGTATTGTGTTCGTTCTTTTGTCCTAAATGAGCGACCGATATTTCAACAACATTATACAATTTCCTCATACACATACATTTATTTTATAGACCAAGTAATCACGTCAGAAACAAAACCGTTCATAACGATCTTAATATACCTTACATTCTCGAACTCATCCCTTCCAAGTTCATGAAATTCCATAGTAACCTATCCAACCACCCAAATCCCCCTGTCCCTCCTCTCATCCCTATAATCCTCCTCGGAGACTAAAACGGCAGTGGCCTCGTGACCTGCAGATTGTAATTTTAGCACAATAAAGAAGTTTCCATATACACCAAGCCTTTGTCTTCCTCCGTGTACCTCATTCTTCTTCTGTCTCACTCACTACTTTATAGTTTATTACCTTCTACCGATTTCTAGCAACGTTCGCCCTATACTTCATTCCTACAAGTATTCAGCCTATTAAAGGTATTATTATACATGTATAAAAAGATTATTAAAATAAGGCTGTGCAGGGGAATGTGACAATCTGTCCATGCAACTTGTGCGAAGAACACATCATAAAAAAATGGATATACGTGCATGTGACCCAGCGAAACTCTAGAAAATGACTGGAGAAATTTACACCAAACTTATATGAACTCATGTGAAGTACAATGTGGGAGGAAATGCCGTGAGGATGACATCTTTGCACTCTAATGGGGGGGAAGGAGGGGACATGTAAAAATAATACAAAAACACGATCAGTATTAGTGTAGCGTGGGGGACTTCCCAAGACTCCGCTTCCTCTTTCGCATGCGAGGGAGGTGACAACCATGTGGATATGGGAGGCCTCTGTGCTGTTTGTAAATACTGTATGAATGAGCGAGTGAATGAAAATTGTAAATATGGTATGAATGAAAACATTTATCACAATTACTTATCACCCAAAGAGGAAGGTTGTAATTTTATCATAATAAAGTTGTTTTTATCGATAAAACGTATTTGCGTTGAATCCATTGTTTTCTGTGTCTCTTAGTCAAAGTTAGCAAACATCACAAGGATGTTTGTGAAGAAAATGATAGGTAATAAAAATGATGGGTAATAAAAATGATGGGTAATATAATTGAAGGCACTATCTTATTACAGTAAAAGGGAAGTGACAAACAGTTTTAATCCCACATGTACCGACGGATCTCTGTTTTAGCACTAAGAGATTGCAATTTACGACAAGACTTGCATTCTCGGTCACGATCAGCAAGTCGAAGGCGCAGTTATATCAAGTACTGCGGAGGGGATTTAAGATCGCCATATTTCTCCCTCCGACAATTTCATGCTCCTCGCTCAAGAATTTATTTATTCCAGCTCTTGCAGGCGAAACTACAAATGTCATTTATAATTAGCTTTTGACTTAAATCAATTTTATAGTGAACTGGTGAAAGATTTTACTTTAAAAAAAAAAGTGATTTTATTATAAGCATAAATCGCTATTTGAAAGTCGACTTGAACCGTAAAGGTTATCTAACAATACTAAACGAGTAGTTCAATGACAGAAGAATACTTTATTATTATAACGTCATTGTATACCGCTTTATTGATAAATTTCGTAAAATCAGTTTGTCGTCAGTTAAATAATCTTTGTAGAGGAGAGTATTTTAAAAGAAAAGAAAGAAAAGCTTTATTATGAAGTACAGTCAAAACACTGGTATATACAAATATTAAGAGTTATGTTACTACATACTGGGTGGAATGTCTAGGCACAAGTGGGGTTTGGGGCTAAAGCTGAGATATATAAGATATATAATATTACGGGGTTGTAAAAATATATAAGCTCGGTGTTAAATTATTACATAGATTAATAGTTAAAAAAAATTCTTCCAAACAGCTTCCGAAGGCTATTTTATTTAACTTAATAAAAATTAGCCTTTTTCATTACATTCTTAGCTTCCTAAGCACTTCAGTAACAGGTTTTTCTTGTATCTATGTATCTTTGAGTGAAACACAGTGTAATGCAGCAGTTTTAATATTCTATGTACGACAACTATGGACAGTTAAATAACTTTGTAGAGGAGAGTCTTTTAAAAGAAAAGAAAGAAAAGCTTTATTATAAAGTAGAAGCAAAACTCTGGTATATACAAATATTAAGAGTTACGTTACTACAAACTGGGTGGAATGTCTAGGCACGAGTGGTGGGTCTGGGGCTAAAGGTGAGGCATATACGTATAAGAAAAGGATAAGATTCTGGGAAGTAGGGAGGTCTTGGAAGGATGAGGTTGCTTACTTAAAAATAACAGGGAACCATCAATGACTTTCATGAAGTCACGAGACAGGTATACAGTTCTGCTCAAGCCCCTTCTACTTGTTCTTAGCTTTATAAAACTGTCGTCACATTTGAATATTGGTTACGGTAAGTTTATTAATAGTTTTCCTAGCGCGTTACAGCTGCTTATGTAAATGATTTCCTCAATGACAATAAAGGTTATCGGTACGCGATCGCTAGGTCACTCGGCAGTGCAAAGTATGAGAACGAGTCCTAGATACTAATTTAGCGTAGACACAATAAGTCCCAGTTTTAACTGCTAAATCTGACAGTATTTTTGTTTTTACTCTTAATAAATATCAAAATAACATTTTCATGATTGAGATTTAATAATACTTCTTCGTGGCATTCAGGTTTAAGGTCTACCACTGGAAATTGACTCCCACAAGAGGTGCACCACCACCACCAATACTAGCACTGATCAGGTTAAAACATTATGTCTATACAACTATATTCAACTAAACTAAACATGAAATCAGTTAACTCTCTTATAAACTTTAATTAATAAAAAGGGCAAATAGATTTTTCTTTCTCAGGTTACTCTCACTAATGCTGTAATAACACATTCAAGACTTTAAATAATTAATTTGACATACAATGATATTTATCGACCTATAAAAATTGATAATTAATTTGAAAATCGCATATAATTGCTTTTGGCTCGCATTTATTGCTTGTAGCAAACGCTTATAGCAGTGATCAGTTTTGAAATCTTAGAGATCTTTAGGTATGCCTCGCTCTCTAACAGTCAATGACCGTTTCTAGGCCTTCCCTTCAGTGAGGAGTTCTCCACATATAATTATTAGTACAATATCGGCCGTCAAAGTTCAAAATGAGGGTTTTCAGAAAGCTTATTATGAAGATTAATCTTTCTCAAGATATCGTTAAAGATTAGTTTTTTTGTTTTTTTTTATGGAAAACTGTTTTCTTCAAAAGGGGATTTGAACATAAATTACATTGAAAACTGATGTATATTTTCCACCTATAAGCCCCCCACGGTAGTAACAGGATTCCAATGAACGTTTCGATG